>JAYGXS010000002.1:24678229-24738508 GCA_036362985.1 Ligula intestinalis | reverse complement strand
TTTATTTTACGTCTAACAGTTAAGTCAGCCTCCTAGTCAGCCTGGTAAATTCTACATGATTGCTTAGGAAATCTTGCGTGGGCAGTCCATTTCCTGTTCCGTAATGGTGGATCCCATACGAACGGTAAGTTGGGCTGGTAAGATCGATCCAATTGTGATGAAATTCACGGCGCATGGTGTGACGTAGTAGCTCAAATCGGTAGAGCGTTCGCTAAGTAAAGGCCTTTCCTACTGTGCGTGTTCAACTCCCACCGACATCGCGAATTTTTACGATGGGGTCAACTAAAACACATGCAAAAATTGAAATGACCTGTGTTGTCACATGCATGGCAGTTCAATCGTTGGTTTTGGCGATTTCCACCGCAGATTTCGGTATGCTGAAGGCAAGCGCGCTGAATTGCACATAAATTATAGCGAAAATAGATAAGTGCTATATCTACCTCACTGTCTCACCATTCCCTCACCGGTACCTGATGTCATGACAAAGCCAAGAAGATCGGAGGTGTAGGAGGGTGCTGTGGCTAGCGCGGCCGCAGCCACCCTATGCCTACAATAAACCTCCCACCAAGGTCGGCGTTTTTTATTGGAGCGCAATTCAAATAACGTCTGGCGTACTCTGATCTGGTCCTCGTGCTGATTCAGCGCATTTTTACCACATGGCATCTTAATAGGGGTCTAAGTAGTGTTTGTACTCGGATCACTTTAATCATCAGGTCGAATCCTAGGTTAGAAGTTAAAAGGCAGAAGTCATTAGAAGGAGTAATTAATCGTATATAGAACTCCCTTTAACGGTCACAGGCAGCAGTGGCCACTGGCAAAGCCAGGGCTAGTATTGACTGCGTCCAGCCAGACTTGAGAGTGCGTGAGTCAGTGGTGGCAGCTGCTTAAGTAGGATTGCAGAGCAGGTTCAAGTGTTCTTTTATTGGTGTGTTGCAATTTCCCGCGGGTTGTCGTCTGCAAAGGTCCCCTGCTGTGTTGGCCAAAGATATGGCGTGTTCAGTGGCCCTTAAATAGGTGTGCTTATTTGGACGTGCGTGCAAGCACGGTTTTTTGCGCACGTATATGCGTAAAAGAATATCGGTCAAGTGGTCTTCAGGTCAGCAAGTGGGAACAGCCGCTTGCAAAGACACATGACGTTGACGCAGCGAGCTTTGGGAGGGGGAATAGTATTAGTGGTCACCATTCACACGCTGCACCCACAATTAAGGCATTTGTCTTTGACAGATGAGCTCACTCTTACTGTGCTTCTGGGACACTGCTAACACGGTTGATTTAAAGTGTCATTTTTAGGCCTTCTTACGTTTAAAAATAGCTCAGTAACCTCAGACATGCAAAGACCGCTGTACGTTCGAAAAAGCGGTGGGAGAAATGCAGACAGAGTAACGACCCGATTGGTTTCACAACAGCCATTCAACAATTTATCTTTTTGGTTTATCTCCCATGCATGTTGATAGGTTTTTTCGCATAAATGAATACACTGCTGAACATTTTATTTCCCATTTTACTGCATTTTCTCGAACTCGTTTAAGTAAAGCACCTCTTTCTCATTCCGAAAGGCCACATACACTTGATTGACAATCCATGCATTTTACCAGCATCCAAGATTGAATTTTTTCAGGCTGTCTTCGTGTATCGGGTCCACATTTGTTTAAATAGAATGAAAACTGGATCAAGCAATTGCATGAGTGGTCCTAAAATCGGACTGGTGTATTTTATCAACCCTCCTTCCCAATTTTGGCTTTGCCAAAATTAAGTCTAGAATAGGAAATTATATTCGACAGCGAAACGCTCTACGAGAAATGCTGAATTTTCACAATTTTCTAATGACTCTACACAAACAAACATGAGCAAGCATAAATAAGACAATTACTTGCTAATTTTTTTGAGGACGGAAGAAAATAATCTGCAAATGCTCTTGGCCTGTCATGTGATCAAATCACCTCATTTGATGATCGAGGTTTTTTACTAGTCTTAAATCCTTCTGAAGAATAACGCAATAGCTGCCTATCATATCGTGGAAACGCTGCGTTATTAGAAATGAAGATAAATGAGAATATGATTATAAAGATGCTCGCTAGCACCGCTATTTGATCTTTTGAAGAAATGAAAATACTTCTCAATCCTAAAAACGAATTTCAGTTGTCTTATTTTAAAATGTGTACTAGACAGCGCGATCCTCTGCCTTAATCATAATTCTGTCTGAGTAAGTGATTTTTAGTGCATACATAGGGCGGGGGGTTGTCAATTGGATGGATGATTTGCCGTTTGGCGAACCATGACGATGACGAGTCACGTGACGCATTTAGTCGTTCTTTGGGAAATTGGAACACATCGCATCTTTTTACAACAGCGCTGGCAAGTATGCACGCACCCTTTCCATTTCATACCGTCCGGAGTCTATCAAAAAATAATTGTGTCGGAAAAAGTTTTTTTGACTACTATCATACTTTAAGAGTGTCTTTTAACGCAGCTGCCAACTCCTCACTCAATTCATTTAGCTTTTGCTCACAGACGGTAGGCAGGCGTAAAGGGGCTTCAATACAGTCGAAAAGAAAGCTGGCAATATATAAAGCGCCTAGAGTTATTTATCACGCATGTTACCATGACTGACAAAACAGCTGAATCAGCGCAAGGGGAGCGATGGTGGGCAAAAAATTATCAGCAGTGAGAAAAATGGCGCAGACTTGAAAGCCCCTGATCCATAAATTTTTGAGATTGAAGGGGATATATTGAGAAGAAGACAACTCGATCGCTGGGAGAATATTTTAATTCGCCTGACTTTTAAACATCAGTCGCGGATTCCTCATCATAGACATTAGCAAATATTTACGTTAATTGCTTTAGTGTGTGTGGATTGTTTGTAAGACGGCATGCGGGCTCTGACCTGCTCAACTTTTATCATGGGTGTTGGACTCGAGCGTGATGATTGCTCGGTCATTTGGTCCTCCGGTGTTGGCGTAAGATGACGCGGTGGCCTGTCCTAGCAATCAAGTTGTATTTTCCTCAATTACATCCTGGGACTCGCAGGTTCGCTTGTATTCCATCTCATTAAATATTAAAAAAATACCTAAATCTGTTTCAGATTTTAAAAAAATGGTGCCTCAGTAGATCTTTTAATAGCAATAGTTGTGTAACATCATTCTCAAAAATTTTAGCCAAGTCAGGAGGCCACCTTTGGATTGATCTTCTTTCCGATGTCTGCGAGAGGAACTTTCGATAAAAAAGGACCACTAATGTAAAATAAAGGTTCTCCGCTGATGTTCGATGTCCTTTTATATCCAAATATATTTGCTAGCAAATAAGACAAACAGCACTATTCCTCATGCACATTTGGTCAAAAAGAAAGCTTTTGAGAAGTTCTACTTGCGTAGAGCCTACCATAGGTTTTGTCGTACGCATTTTTGTTTCCAAATACTTTTAACCTCAATCTGCCGTCAAAATTGCATTCGGGATTTCTCAACTGCATAGTAAACTATACTTAACCGAAACGAATATAACTAAAATTAATCGCAGCACGCTAAAAACTTATATAGGGAGTGCAATGGAATGGTAAATACTGAATACGTACACGACGAACAGGCTTACTGTGGCAAAATACTATTTGTTTGTGCAAAGGGAAGTATGGTTTTACTTATGAGGAATACCATGAGCTTGTCATGAGAAAGGGTTCATTAAATTTATTTAAACTTATATGCGGCCCCTGCGATGCGACACATACGTTATTTCTTAAAAAAGGTTATTTTAAGGAAAAAAACTCAAAACTTATTTGTACTCATTCTTCGAACAAGGGTTCTATTACCAGAATAATTAAAAAATGTTATGTGTTTGAAAATCTTGTGAGATGAAGTGAGAAAGAGCTTAGCAGAAAAGAGTATAATCTCCTACAAACAACATGCTTTGAGACATTACAATATCAATATTTAGCCTACAACATGGATTTGAGTTTCTAAACCCCAACGACTTATGATCTCCACGTTCATATGGTTAACCAAAACCATATGCGCTCGATAATAAACATGTACAATTAATCTCATCATCGTATTGTACAGTGGCACCATACAAAGTGTAATTGTGACATTAATGTTACTCAATTATTTTCGTAACGGCAATCGGTATGACGTTAATCAGGCATTCCAAATAATCTATAAAATGCTAGGTATGTTGTCCAACGTCCTCCATCATCAAATAACCATGAACTCAGGGACCATGACCATAACCCTATATTACGCCAACAATTTTTTTTAGTTTTTTAAGCTTCCTTGGCCCCAGTTAAATTCCACAATTTCATGTCAACATCTTACCAAATGTAAAAACAATAATTAGAATACATTAGTCGCCAAAGACCATGCAATTTTCATTTTTTTTTTATAAATTTGATCATTACTCGAATACCAGTGTGAATGCATTTAGGTAGATTTAGAAATAATAATAAACTGCATCAAACATATTAAGTACATAAAAATCTATAGGAATTACTTAGTGTTTGTAAAGAAAACTAAAATTTTCTCGATAATCCCACGGTTTGGAGACGTAAAAAAGAGCTATAAATAAGAACAATAAATTTAGATATTGTGTTAAATTGAAAACTTGAAGCAGCCACTTTCTATATATTTAAATTAATTTTCTTTATTCAAAATATTCTTTAACACTTACTCTTACTGGATAAGAATTTATTGAATGTCATCAAAAAAAGTGTGCCATAATTTTCCTCGTTTTACTGTCTTCATTGCTAAATTTATAAATTCTGCACATGCTCGACGTTTACAACAAAACCTTTTTAAATAAAATAGATATGAAGAGCATTTACCGCAATAAAGTGTTCTTCGATATTAGTTTCAATGAATATGGCAAAGTTTTTGATACACAAAAATGCCACACAACAGCAAAGCACATTGTCGAAGGTAAATCTTGTCCGCAGTGGAGTTGTAATACCACTATTCCTAAGATTCATAAAAAAAAACATCCCATGAACGGTTATCACTAGGAAAGTGCTTTGATTAGATATTCAGCTAACGAACTTCTGCGTATATTAGCTTTTTCCAACGTAATATCACAATGAAATTTGCGAATTTTGCGAATTTATTTAAGTTTTCTGAAGATAAACGATCCAATTTGACTGGAGATGAAAGAACTTTCTTTTCTAATTATAATGGATTGTTTTTCGCATAAGTGGATATATTCCAAATTCTGATATATTTATGCTAAGTCAAAAAACTGGTCATATTTATTGTTATTTTTTGAAATGCTTATTATTCTCCCGTGTGTTCCGTTTACAAAAACGCATAAGGTGAACGTAAGGTTTCACAAAAAACTATATTTCAACACAAATTTAATTAAATTAGACCTTATTTGTCTTAAATTTGCATTAGCATGTTGGATTTTTTGTTTTTGTGTCATGGTCAGAAAGCGAATTATTTATGCCGTCAAACAAATGCTTCTTTTACGGCATTTTATGCAAAAAACTTCACAGGATAGCTTAACATAATTTGTTAAATACAAATCGACAATGTAAATGCAAACAAATGTGATTCCTTTAACTTGGCTTAACTTTAATCTGAACAATTTTCGACAAACTTTTCCAGTTAGGGAAGGGATATCTTTTAGACCTATTTCACGTATTTTTGAGTTCCTTCTTAGTATTATCAACATTAACGCGCAGTTTGGTTCTCTCTTTCGTATTAGCATAGGAAATTCCTTCGATATGAGACCGCTTCCAATTTTCCCAAAAGGTATGACCATTTACCTCAATAAACCTAAATAAAATGACGATTTAACTAAGTAAAAGGCTTTCGCCGAATCCAATAAACTAAATGAATCAAAATAGTGTTACTAAATATACGCTAAAATGCCAGGTCAAATTTCATAATGAACGTTGCAGAGTCATTTGCGACTACTGTTAGCAGTTCGCACAGGCAGACTTCCTTCCCTTTCTCTCCTTTGCACTGCCCCTAGCAAAAACTAAGTTTTCTTTACCTGTACTTCCGACCTTAACTCTAGTTGTCGTGCCCTATGACTATTATTCCTTAGGGATTTCAGTTTTTTAGGCTCGCGCAACCTATCCTATCGAAAAAAATGCATTCTATGCAATTGACTTATCATCACACATCTTAGGATCTATTTCTAGTTTAAATTAGCTGGGACAGGCTTTTATATTCTATCGCATCAACCACCTCCATGTCGCCTTATGCCAATTACTTAAAATCGCCTAATGATTGTTTCTTAATTGTATATGTTTGTGGTATGATTGCTAGTAACTCTGAAAGAAACGTTTTTTTAAGCTTCCAATTCTCAAGGGCAACTTCAGCGAAGTCTCACCACGATCGTTTGAAGACGGCATTCCACGTGCTTGTCCGAATTCAGTTTGCTGCATATTTTATCTACAAGTAACTGCAAATCCCTTATCTTTTTCAATTATGTGCAGTGAGTTACGCCGTTCCAACACAGCAGTGTTGTCCTAGGTCCTTGTGCTCCCTTATTTTTAATTCCCTTTCAAGAAAAGCAATGAAGATTTTATTGCATCCGATGTCAACATTCCCGCCATAACTTATGGCCATTAAGCTGGCTGTCCACCAATGACTCTACTGTCCCATGTGCTTACTCCCGTTACTAAGGAGGAATAAGTTCATCTTAATTCGTGCGTCTTGCATGCTGCCGTCTGCTGTCGGTATCCCTTGTTCATTCTGAGCAATATTATATTGCAAGCAACGAGGAAAGGGTTAATTAAATTATCGATTTAACTGCCCCACCTCCTCTTACCCTGGCTTAATTTCTGTGAAAGGAATCTGCCAAAGTGGGTGGGCATCCTTCATATCTTCTGCCATACGCCTGCCTACTTATTAGCAGCTATAATAGGATGCTGAAAATAGGCCTGTCAGAACGAGAGACTTACCATCTTTTGTGAGTAAAATGCTCCCACAACCTTTATGACTTTTTATGCAGGAGGAATAGGCGGAGTCGACCATCAATACCGACGATGACTACCGCATCGCCCAGGGCACGGTGGGCGCAGGAGTGGTGACTTACGTATGCGCAGCATCTATCGCACTCATTCATTGCTCTTGCACCTGAGTTAAATGTCAAAATATGGTTAAGAAATCTTGAAGCACCACCGCACACAGTTAGCGGGCGCTACATCAGGCTTTTTCTAGGCGTGCCAATATATCCACATGAGTGAAAATTATTATGGACAGGCATATCCAATAACGGCTACTGGTTGCCCTGTTGACTTGTGGCAATCCGCTCACACATTGGTCGCTTAGCGACGTTTTTTCGATTTTTAGCCTCGTGCTGTTGACCTGGGTGGTCCGCTCACGTGAACAACAGGACAGACTCTTAATTAATGCCTTCCAGTCCACCTCATGCTCCTGCTCGATTCACTGTTGGCCCATCAGCGTCTCGACGCCGGCCAATCAACGATAGGCACTTCACAAAAGTTGCTACAGGCTACAGAATGTCTGCCCCGCGGTCAACTTATTTCGACAGCAGACACTTACGAGAAAGACGAAGCAAACCTTCGTGCCCCAGATTCTTATTGTAAAGAAGAAGAACAAGAAGAAGAAGAAGAAGAAGAAGAAGAAGAAGAAGAAGAAGAAGAAGAAGAAGAAGAAGAAGAAGCGATCACTGTAACGGCATTTGTGTTTCTCTGAGCTTTCGACTCCACATAGGCGGCCATCATCAGAGAAGAAGAGAAACCAGCAAGCGTGGGCAGGCTTTTTTAATCTTTTTTACGATTAAACGGGGGTGGGGGAGGGGGTGGCAATTGTGATTGGTCCATGCTCACGCCATCTGCGCGCGTCCTTGGCGCTATGGCACGCGACCTTGGCACCGTGCTTTGTGTCCCTGGTGTGGCAGCGTGCCTGCATGGACAAGCACGGGACCGTGTTTCTTGGTCGCGAGCACGGGGGGCAAAATAACAGGGTGGTATATCCATATGTATGTTGATGGAGTTAGAGTCTGAAATCCAGACCTCCAGTAGTTCTCGCCCCTAATTATTAACGGTGCGTGCCATTATCCGCGTGCCCATGGAGGCGATATCGTGGCTTTCTTCCAGAGTGTCGGTAGCGAGCTGGGACAGTGGGTCGCCTTTCAGCACTGCCCGTTTTTGCTTTGTTATTTGTGAACTAAGATGAAATCTGGTGTGCCCTGTATAATGGCAACAACAATCGTGAAATGGCACTTGATAAACAACGCTAAACCGCTCACTTACCTCCAGTGAGTCTTTTGTCTGCCTAACCCGTAAACACATGATAGCATTCGGACGATAAGTAATACCCAAGCCGAGCTCTGCAGTGATACGTCCAGTTTATGTACGGTAGAGGGTGCCAGAGTGTTCGTGGCACTCCTTTGTTTGTTTCCCGTGGGCACATATGGAGGCAACGGCTGATAAAGCTGATCCGGTATCCATTTCTTGCCAGTTGGTCCCGAAGATGTCGTAGTTCGCGCACTCGTCACCCAGGTTTACTGCAGTGTGCTTTTTCCCTTTGAAAGAGTGCTCTTATACAACTGCGTCTATGCGCCACTGGGTGGTTGCTATGGAAACTGAGAACCTAGGTTGTGTTAGTCGCCTTTCTTTAAACCGTGGTGTTCAGTTCCCCTTTGGCTCTGCTCATGACGAGGCTGTCCAGGAACTGCAGTCGTCTGGCATTTTTTTCTTTCTTTGAAGAGTGGATGTCGGGAAAGATGCCGTTAAGCAGGTTTTGAAAGCCCGGTCGATTATAACGAAAGCTTGGCCATATATCAGCAGCAGAATGCAGGTTCGAGTTGATCGAAGTTCACCCTGTTATTTTGCCCTCCGTGCTCGCAACCAAGGAACACAGCACAGCTAGTGTCCAGGCAGGCACCTTGGCACGCCAAGGACGCAAAACATGGTGCATGATCACACGGCATAACGTCAAGGATACGCGCAGATGGCGTGAGCATGGAACAATCACAAATACCACCACCCCCCGGCCCCCGTCTTATCGTAGCTAGACCACAACAGCATGCCCATGCTTACTTTTTTCTCGTTTTTCTGACGATAGCCTCTGGTGTGAAGCTGAAAGTTCAGAATAATAAAATTGCCATTTCAGTGATCACGTCTTCTTCTTTACTTACGAGCAACTTGCCTGAAGAGCCAGCCAGCGGCAACTGATTGCACGGCCCCCTTTCAGCTCTACTGCTCGTCCGACCTATTTAGTATTTCCTGACTTCTCGTCTTGGAAACCTTCGCGTTGTCGACTTAAACGTGGCCATTGTGAGAGGACATTCTGAGGAAACGCCGTCGATCACTAGAGAGATCAGGATGGCCATTTCGGACATTAAATATCATCAGTTGGCCATATATAATAGAAGGTATAGATAACCTGATATAAGAAGTCGGAATTTGTGGCCATTCAACGTTAAGACAAATGTTTTATGACTGGAGCACAGGCCTGTTTTACCTCTATTTGTGACCGACAGTATGCAAATCTCCTGGCAGAACGCTGACTTATCCGCCTACGGAACTAGTTTGTCCCGTTCAATGAGGAAACAAATTGGAATTCAGACCTGTGGTGATTCCAAGTTTACATTTATAAGTATTCCTTTTATATTAAAAGATTCAACATTGCTCGAATCACATGTTTGAAAACTACTCGCCTACGTTGCTTCTTCTTTCGCAGAATGATTACACCCACATGCCAGTTTCATTAAAATAGAGCACAAGAGAGTAACTATCTTTGATAAAAGGGGAGCCGTTAATTGTCATAGATATGCATTAGCATAGCAACTGTATGCTATAAATACTACAGCTCCCTGTGGATGAATGAGCCGTATCTGCTATTATATCTGAGAACGCACCAGCAACGGATTTCGCACGTCAGACTAAGAAAGTACTTGTCACAGCGATCACATCTGGCCCTTCTCGCTGGCTAAAATTTTTGGGAATTATTCATCGCAGCACAGAGACCTTGATATCTTCCATACCAAACTTGTTGTTGTTGCAGCTAACTGGTTCTGAAGGAAATTGTATGCTTTACACCATTCGTCAACACACATTTGGTCCACGACCGCCCTAGACAGTGGCTCACGATGTTTTTAACATCCAGAGGTGGGCTGGTTGGTGGGGGACCCGGGTGGGTGGGCGCGTACGTTAAAATGCCACGCACGGTCACCTCGCTGCCACCCAATGGAGTAGCGAATCGTGACAGGGGTTAATTTGATTAGGAGATAAGATGCGGTTTTGTCGGGTTAAGCAATGGTAGCAGACACTGCTGATGCTCAGTTATGAGTGTCAAGAGTTATGCGCGGGATGCTGACTGCTCTCTGGGCGCAACGGATAAACTCGCCCCTTACCTAGACGCCGAACGTACTGCCCTTGATATTACTTTTCTATCCTCGGCTCAAATAAAAAAATCCCCCCAACGGAGTTTTATAAGACTTCAAAAATTCATTGATTTCATTTAACTTCTTCCAATTCCTGTGAATTTAGATCACTAAGGGATGAAGATGTTTTGTATAGCCGCCTAAACACGACGAGGAAAAAGGAACCGTCCACAATATATTCGGTTTGGCATAAAATTACGCGGAAGTCAGGTCAAGGCTTAAGGTGAGGGTACGAGTTCGCTTTAGAATTAGGCTTGGGTTGGGGGCTACTGCCAGAGGTGAGGGTTAGATTCAAGATTGTGTTAAGAACTAAAATTTGGAGACGTTGGGTTTGAGTTTAAGATAAGCCCCAGCTTAAGATTAAGATAACAGTGTATTCTATTTCAGTTGTGATGCAATGGTTAAGATATAGGAATACTTTCTTTTCCTGAAACAATAGTAAGATTATGATTTTCAAGTGTGACGGGTATACTTAATATAATCCCATTTGCTAACCCAGTCTGCCAAAGGGTCAAGTAGTTCCATGAATATCTTTGAAGGATGGAGTCTTTCAAACTGGCATTTTTTGAAAACTGTACATACCCTCCAATTCACCCCAACCAACCAATTAGACTCCTACTGCAGGAAAAGAAGGAGAAACATAAATAGTGCAGGAAACATAAGCATGCATTTCTTTCATTTGGATAGTTCTGTTTTATCACAGTTTAAGACACGCAATGGAAAGAGAACATTGAGAAAATTTTCCTCCACACTCACACTCACACATACACGTTGGAACGTTTTAAAAAATAGTTAAGACGCCAAAATTATAAACACGTCATGCAGAAATTTTCGATGGAAGAGAAATTGGTCCCAACTACCTCTGTCCCCCAGCGTTCTCTATGTATGTCCTGTTAGGCACTTCAATTTTTGAACGTCAGCTTCTTTCTCTGCTCTATAATTAATGACTTACTTGCAGTAGATCATTCTTGGGGGATTTTTGCATATCCTGGAGAATTATAAATCAAGTTTTATGTTGAAAACGGAGGGTGTCGTTCACAAATTGACCGCTGGTATATGTTGCAACGAATGAACGCAGCAGTGTCTGTCTTTCGTCTCAGCCTGCTTCACGGAAACGTTACTAGCGAGAGCTCTCGTGATAGAAATACGTTATCCGCTCACTTTTATTTGTATTGCCCGATGAGTGCAGTCAGATCAGATATTGAAATCTAAAATAATTTTGTTGGGGGCTTCTTATGGCAAAATACGTTCAAAAAATCATGCTAGCTGCCATGGAATGCATAGGAATGCATGAATTCTACTAAGATGAAAAAAATGCCCATCAACATATTTTAGAGCTTTCCAATTATGTAACACTTCGGTCGGCTGGGTGAGGTGCCCGTTTGAGCAATAAAATAATGCCGCAACAAAGAACGTTTTCTGGCATTACTCTAACTTTTATTTGCAAATTCAGTGGCTCCTTTTTAAGGAGTGAAAGACACATTTTTATGCAGTTTTACTCAAAGTTGTGCATTTCTAGAAATTCAAGTAACTTACAGAAACGCACTGGTGCATGTGACCATGTTTAGAATGTTCCTATTTGAGAGGTATGAACAAATTTCTAAAAAGAAATGGTAGCCTGATGTCTCGTGGTAATCGTCCACCTGTAATTTTGGAGACCGCAAAGCTGTCATGTCCTGGGATTTGTATCTTCAGTAAAGTATTTGGCGCGAACGGAGAATAAGAACATTTCACAAATACTATTCACCTTGGCTAATCTCGAGGAAGACTGGAAAATTACTTAAGGATAGCGTTATGACTGAAGTTCAGGCACCGTTATGGCTAGTACTAAAGTAAAATTACGGAAACGGACACTCTTTCTAAGAAACTATCGTAAGTCTACCTACCTTTCATGAGGCTTTCATTTCATGTGTCTTATCGAAATTAATTTAAGTTTAACTTGTTTTGTATCACAGATGGATTTTATTTGCTTACCCGTACAAATCGCCTTTGCCATGGTAAAATCAGAAAAAAGGAACAAGTTATCGCTAAAACAGGAAGTTGATTGGCCTGAACTTTCGGATTCTCGCTAGAACCCATCATTATCTTCGATGAAAGCAGGTTAGTGGCACGTAAGTGAGCTCACCGATTTCGAAATCAATTCTGGAGAAGTCCTGCAAGGTTTTGAATTTCCAGTATTTCAACAACATTGACCGAATTTTCGGACTCACAATGCCAGTTGTACCTTTGCTATCATGAAACGGGATTGGATGCTCGTATTTAAATAACACCACAATAGCGTTATCTCGAAAGAAGACGGCTAATTAGCCTTTCTTGAGGTCGGTGTGTTCTAAAGTACTGCAGTTAACTTGAAAACATAGCCACCGAATTGCAGTAAACTCAAATAGTGTTCAGAAAATGCGGCCACTGCGCACATTAGTCGAAAACTATATAAAGGAAGAACGAGCACCGTACCCAAGTTTTGGCGAACTCCCACTTACGTGAACAACGTCTCCTGAGCCAGTATCAACTTTCTCGCACCTCTAAAGAACTCTAGTTTCCCATTGAGTAGAAATGAGGCCGAAAGGCCTACAGCCACGATTGGCAACGGCTAGGTGTTTTTTACCAGTTGAGGTACAGTTTCGGACGAAGCAAACGGGTCAGAGAAACCTATTCACACGCGAATGGTCTAAACTACAGCAGCAGTGCCGAGAAGGGGCACTAACGTTCAGGGCGGCAGCTGTTTCTCCTCCTTTGCTCCCGTATACTTTATTTCCGGGAAGAATACGCATATTTTGCAGCATTTCTATTGTGGTGTTTAAACACCACACCTTCAACGTAGTGGTGCCAAAACATCAATTTCTGTTGAATAAAGGCAGTCTTTTCAAATATGTAGGACTATTTCTAACACTAAACCAGAGATTTTAGATTGCAGTTCTTTGGTAAAACTGGAAGTTATTTCCAACAAACGTAAAAATATGTGTTTCGTGAGCTTCAACCAGGCTCATGTGATGTTAAATTTTAAACGGATATCCCACTATTATCGAATCTTTCCATCAGTTTTGCGTCCATAAAATGCAGGTGCCAAATGAGGTCTTTCGACTGCGCATAACGACAGCAGGTAAGTAGAGTATCCGTCCCACTAAGGAGTATTAATCTGTACTGACGACATCTCAGTATGACCACCTTTCTCGCTGGCTTGAGATCGCATCATATTTTTCACTTGCATTCAGGAATTATCGCATGTATAGGACTCTTTTGCCATTTTAATCACGTTCGATTTTTGAGCCTTTGCTTTGTTTTTCGAATATTCTGACATGGAAAGAGGGGATGCCGATGTTATGCTAGTTTCTGGGGGTAATTATAATTCCACCCTATCTCCCACACATAGCTGGTCTTACTCTTAAATCGTGGGGGAGGTTTACTTGAGAAGTAGTGTTCAGTTTTTTGGGGGAAAATTGGGTGTGTGCCTTTGAAGTCGTTACTTATTACATGCCTTGGAAAACGGGGAAAGTATGCAGACACTTATCATTCGAATATCTAATTATAGCGCTTTTGACAGAGGTACTTTAAATAGAAAGGTTTTTGAATTGACCTAAGACATATTTATATACAATGTTGTTTGTGGAGTTTCATTTTTCTCAGCAATAAATTTTCATGTTTGTGTGATTTGACAAATATGACCCAACTGGCCACTTTCATAAAAAAATAACATTCGCAAATAATTATATCGGTAAATGAGGTTTTGATAGACACATAGAATGCAAGCTAAATTTACTAAGACAAACTTGAACACACAAAAATTCTTATGGCATATGCCGGAGTTTCAAACATAATTTTAAACTAACCTTAATCCAATACCATAAATACCTATACGTATTGGGAATTTGAGACTTTTAAAAAATATTGGTATTTCTAAACTTCGTAATATTACCTTTTATGTTTCGTGTAATTTAAAATTCACGAATGTTTGTTAATTATTCAAACATTTTTTACATGCATTTATACTGGGTTGCGAGTGAGTATGAATCATCCGCAACGCTCGGCCTTTTGCGTGATTTAGTTCAGCCAAAACACATTTGGACAATGGAGCATTGCAGAATAAACAACACGATCGCAATGGTCAGCAAGCACCATTTTTAATGTCTCTAGTTTTGTGCGCCGAGTTAGGGACGTTGAATTCATGGTTAGTTCTTAAGATACGAGACCGGAATAGGGACTTCTGGAACTGGGGTAACTTCATTTGTAACATAGAGAAAAATTATATTCTGTTACAACCCCATTCTATAAAAACATTCACTGAAAAGTCACCAGTATCCTTGCATTTTAGTGGTTGTTTCCGGAGGACACGGAGATTTATCAACTGAAGAGAATTTGCGCATTTCAGGTATATGGATACATACAGAAGAAGAAGGATTGTTCCTCGCCGGGATCATTGTTTTATTTACCTAAGTGTCCGAAATCTAACTGGAGCCCATTGTCAAAGATAAAGACAAGAAGGAAAAACAAGCAACAGTTATAGAGAGATGGTTCCCAATTAGCCGCTGGTGATAATAGGCCGGGACTGATGGTATGGCGGCACCAGAGGGAGGTCCATGCAACAATCAATTTGCGGCTTGTCTTGCTTTCGTTGTGCTCAGTAAGCTTTGCGATTTCGAGTTTGATAGCTCAAAGGAATAAACCCGTTATTCAGTTGATAGACGGGTACTTTTATTCTTCGTTGATAATTTGTAACATCTGATTCCAAAAGTGAAGTCCTCATTATTAATTTATTGTGCACATATGCTGAATTTTGTGTTTGCATCTTTTGGGTTCGTATTTGTTCCGCAGAATGCATTGTGCAATAAAAGATGCCTCAATCGCTGGAACAATATGTTAAGTCGCAGGACGTTTCGAAATCCGTCGAGGATTCATCCTCCGAAACAGTTTGTGTGTGCACAGGGTTCTACCGTAAACTTTAAACGTACAGAAAAAAACGATAAATGCCTGGACTGTGCGCTGATTCTTTGCATCATCAATGAACATCTGACTTTGTGGTGTTGGCATAAGATGATGTGGTGGCCTATCTTTTCCCCAAGTGGTGGTTTTCTTTGGCCAAATTTAGTCTCAGGACTGAAAATGGATTGGGCAAACCGTTGCACTTGTTAATGGATTGAGAGCCCATGAACCATGACTTCATTAATTATCAGTACACTCGATTGTCACCTATTGCAAGAATTTCGGCCCCATCAAATTCGAATGTGGGGCCGGGTCTCGTCGAATGAGCTGTAACTTGAGAATTGGTACCGTTTCGCTGCACTGCTGCCGCCTGTTCAACAATTCACGTCTTGAGAAGCCCGCCAGTTTCGCCGACAAATTTTTTTGCCTGCAACTGCACCAGATTCTGTAGACGAATTCAGATGTTTCTTGCCGCTGCATTGGGTCTTTCCGCTTCATGATCTGACGCCTTATAGTTGGTTCCGGGCTGTTTGCGACTCAAACTCCAAGTGGTGCGAGAATACGGCCGAAAGCCTCCGTGACGTTTTTACGTACGGGATCGCTCGCCAAATTTTGGGGTCCATATGACTTTGTTGGCCATCTCATTTGCGCCAGCACCGGCTGACGAAGTTTCGCGGGAGGCCTTTTCTCTGAATACCCGTCGAAGACATTGTACTCGGCAACTCTATCTTCTGGTTTACTGCAGTGCGTCTCAACACGCCGATAGAGCGTCCTTACGCAACTGCATTTGTGGCTGATTGGGTGGTTGCTGTTGTAGTTCAGTACTTGCATTGTGTTTGTCGCTTTCCTGAATACTTCAGTCTTAAGGCCACCACAATCATTGCGACAGATGAGGACCTGAAGGAAGACCAGCTGGTTGTTTTTTCCTCCTCCATCGTGAATTATATGTCTGGAAGACGCTTTTGAGACGTTCCTTGAACGTGATCACCTGATCACCTGAGCACGTGGTCACATTCAAATTTGACGAGGCCGAAATTCTCGCATGAGGTGACAATCGAGTGTACCGAGAATTACTTGAGTCATGGTTCATGGGCCCCTAATCCATTACCAAGTGCAACGCTTTTTCCAATCCATATTCGGTGCTGAGACTAAATTTGGCCAAAGTAAATTGCCACTTGGGGAACACCTAGGCCACAACATCATCTTATGCCAACACCGCAAGGCCTGATGTTTGTTGCTGACGCAACGAATCAGTCAAGCCATTTATCGGCTTTTTCTGTACGCTTGAATTTTACGGTAGAACGCTGTGCATACGCAAACTGCTTCTGCTACTGCTCTGTGAATATGTCTGTGATGAGGACTCGGGGACGGATTTCGGGCGAATAAGAATATTGTCCCAGCGATCGAGTCGTCTTCTGCTTCTCAATCACTTCCTTGGACTTGCATGTTCGCTTGCATTAGAATGCATTGTTTCCATTCCTCCTCCTACTCTCAAAAATACTATTCAGAACTGCGTTACTCTCCGTAAGAGTTTGTTGAATTTGTTGACTTGGGATACTACATCCACAATTTGCACAGCCTTTTGTCCACGCGCCCTGACAAATAGGTTCGAGTTGATCAATATGCAACTGCTGATGTCGACTAAAACTTCCTAAGCTTTTTTTTGAATTTCTCCTGGCATTCCCCTTGCCAAAACCATTGCTTGCTCGTTTTGTGTTTGGTTGAGTGTAGCCATTTGGTAATGACTTCTTGGTGCGTTAAAGACAGAGGGGAGTTATTTGAATTCCCTTGTGCACTCATATGTATGCATTAGTGACTGTTCTGCTCAATTCACACCTTATCTTCTCACTGCAAACTCTACGTCGAGCTTTCGTTCCGCGCGTTGGTGGTAATGAAAATATTTGGTCACTTTGCGGCTTATGCGAGCATGACACTTTCCTTCGATTAATAGGTTATCCCTTTATGCATGCGTTTTGGCGCCGTTTTTACAATTCCTATGTATTCTCTACTTCAGGATAAAGGCTGCAAAAGTATTGGGAGGTCTAAGGAGGTTGTTAGCGATAAAAGCTCAGTCGCGTCTCTAATACAAGTGCATACACTCCCTTAGATTGTTGCCGACTGCCAACATAACGTAAGCCATCCTTGTGCATTGCAGACGCGTTGATCCTGCAGCCATTTGATCGACCTCTGCTCGCCATTCTGTGGCCGGTGCAGCATGGTATGCTAAACACGACATCTCTCGGGTGCTGTAACATACACACATTAGGTAGCCAACAAGTGGCCTTGCTCCCCAAACCCATTAAAGCCACCAAAGCTCTCTCACTCTCTCTCTCTGTTTCAGGCAAGACTGGACGCAATTTGCCCAGAATTCTGACTTCGCCATTGTCGCCTATAATCACAACTTAGATCTGTGTGCTTAGTAAGTACCCCATTCCATACACCTTTTAGCTCTTCGGGTGCACTCACGCGGTTTAGACCTCACATCCTAGGCGTTTACTAATAGCCTCTTTTAACTTCCGGGTTCAGACCATTAGCTTTTCACACGACCAGAACCGGCTTTAATTCTCTGTCTAGCACTTTCTGGAAATTTTCCTGTTGTAACCACTTGTGTTCCTGTATCATCACTGGTTATATTCCCCCAGTACGTGTTAGGGAGAGAATAGAGAATAGGATAACAGCTAGTACTTTACTGTCACTTGTACAAGTACATCAACTCTGTTCCGTGTGCTCAGCAGCTTGCCTTCTGTGGTCGGTCTTGTTTCGGAAGCAGTGTCGGGTCGTCAACAGCGTATCCAACAACAGAGTTCCCGTTCTGCTCGTGGCCTCGGTATTTAAGGGGTAGTCGTCGTTTCTCCCCATTGGCTCTCCAAGTGGCCATACGCGCAGTCGCTAACATGCGCCGTGCAGCGTGACCTCACTGTCAGCAGCAACTCGGCTCCAGGGCCGTCTGGCTTCGGATGTGCCTTCTTTGTCCTGGCATAATGTCCACTCTTTGAAGGTTGCGTGACTTGGCCCGTTCCGACGTGATCTCGGACAGTCTGTCTGTCTGGATGACGTGCTTGGTCATCTTAACATTTCTTATACCGGCGATTTTAACTAAAAAACTGGTGCCCACCTCCGTAGTCTAGAAATTTCCGATCGCGTTATCGGATGGAAAGAGAATTTTCCAGCCAAAATGTCCTTTGCTGCTAAAAGGCTGGTTTTTACAAACGCTACGTTCGTGCTTTCAGCCGATTTTACGTGTTTTAGATTAGGTAAGTTGCTTGTTTATTGAAACCATTGCATAATTGACCTGAATATTGCACAAACGCTGCTTGGATGCTCAAAGTTTAGGCAAGGAGAGGATGTGATCAAAAAAGCTAGCCAATATCAGATGGCGAACGTATTGACACATGCCGTGTGTGGCAAGAGGTGGGTTTTCAGATCTTGCATGAAAAAGAAATAGGGCTAAGCATTAAAATCGGAAACAACATCTGCGTCCTATGAAATGTACTATAGAAAAGCAACGGTACAAGGCACAAAACGATCGGATAGACAAGACTTAGTGTTATGATCGCACATTCAATTCATTAAATGGGGCACTACACTATTTCTTGACGAAGCCTTAATAAGTGTTATACTTTATCTCGTCGTCTTCGTATGAATCGACCAGTAAGTTGGCAGATAATTTGGCATGTTCAATGCGGCGATACTTAGCCCCGCCTGAACTTCGCGAGGCAGAGCACTAAAATCTGTATTTGCTTCTCGTATTGAGCTACGACTTTCCGTAAACCCAGCTTCATTACTTGAAACGAACTGCGACCATCTACATCACTCTGTAGTGTTGTCTATAACAATCCTGCACTCCCCCATTCGATCTTGCTTATTTGACCAAGCCATTGGGCACTTCAGCAACCACTTCCGAATCATATAGCTTGCTATTTAGACCGGGGTGTACTGAATTCCGGAAATGGGCTGCTAAGTGCAAACATGAGGATTTTTCCTGTTGGAATTGGTTAGCAGAATAAACAGGCCAGGCGTATTGGAGTGTTAGTGCGCACGTATGCAATATGACCACATCTCATCATCAAATTTGAGCGGCAAATCCATCCGCGTGAGTTACATTGTTTTGCACAAGGTTATTTTACGCGTTTTTTTACCTTTCTCGTTCGACCAGTTTAGGCGAACTGTTAATGCTAGCTGCTGGTGGTGGGAAAATGACCTTAAGGTATGGTTGCATGGATAGCTAGTTTAGACTAAGGTATTAATCTCTTTTACGGAGAATAACGAATGGTGACGGGGATAAAATACATAATCAAACAGAATTGGATTATTTGCCATCTACTAGAGGACACAAAGACTAGGAGGCGAGCATCTCGTCCAAAAAGTCAGTATTCCATAAAAAAGACTTGAAGCAAAAGATTCTGAATTTCACAATCTTGCTTTCCACATTAGTGAGGCCCAACATGACATGGTATTTTCTAGAGAACGAACAAGTTCTCCTTTTAGACACCAAAAAGGGCTCGACTTAGTATTTTAATAATTCTCACGAAAGAAGTGTACGCTCAGGAATCATGTTCTTAATGTAGTAATTACTTATGGAAAAAAACTTCCCTGACAGTGATTTATGAAATAAAGCTCATTCCAACCTGCTTATTATTTTGCTTATTATTTCGCAAATGTAGAAGGACGCCTATTCTACAGGACAAAAAGCCCGTGGATCAATGGCTAGAGCGTTGGACTTCTAACAAACAGGTCGTGAATGCGATCATCAAGGTTAACAAAATCGTTGGCATTAATATGCGCAAGAAGTCGGGGTCCAGACGCCTTGGCATAAGGTTGCATGAGCATCAGCTGGCAATCAACCACAAGGATACGCTGTCTATGGTCTATGACCACGTACAGCAGGACAACCACACGTTGGCCTTTAAGAAAGTAAGTGTAAGAGGCCGAGCCAACGATAAGGTGGCCAGATTGCTGCCAGAAAGTTGGTCCTCGACTGGCACACTAAACAGAGTCATAGAGCTTCATCCCGCCTAACAAGCGCTCCGCAGAAAGCTAACATCTGCTCAGAACGAAGCAATAGGTTGGGCGAAGGAAGATAAGCAGGGCCGACAGCCGGCAGCCGTGAGCAAAGAAGGTGGAAACGTTCAGAATGCACACAAACGAATTAACACACCTCATGGAGGCACCTTTGAGGGCGCAAGCAATTCAAACAGCCGCAAAAATCGATCGGTAAAATCGATTGGCACACGGGCATCAGGCATCAGGCTAGCGGTTGGGCACACTTACTGACACCAGCAGGAGAATAATCACCTTACTCTGACGATTAAAGTGATAAGGCTTTTGAAACGTCAGCTTAAATGCAACCTGCTCCCAGAAATCACCTCTGTTTCTTCCTCTTACGTATGATTATGTTGGTGTTGCGGCTGCTGATGATAATGACATGCATTCGAAAATTCAAATCAGGCGGGCTTTACAATTTGAGTAGCCACTTGCATTTACAGTTACTTTTATACAGGTTGGTTGGCCTTCTTCGCCCGGTACAAACCGATTTTTATCCCCCTATGTTTATTTGAAATACAATAAGGTCATGAGCGCACACAGTCACAACGCTAGCGATGTTTTAAAAGCAGTCCAATTTGGTCTTTATTTGACGACATTTCCTAGGTCACATATACATAACATCGAAAATTGCAGTCATTTGCGATTAGGAGTTACTTTTGATATCCCGGTGTTAATGGAGGATGTTTTTGCTGAAAAGTTTGGAATTATATTTTCTTAATAAAGCGTATGACTCACTCTCTCTCTCTCATTCAAAAGTAAGACGTTTCGCAGGTTGTCCATTTATCTTTGTTTACGCTGTTCAGGAACTCAAAGTTTTATAGACAGCAGCTGCTGATTCCACAGTGGGGCTCTAGAGGCTTACCTTTTGCTTAACTTAACGATAACTTTGCCCGGACTAAGAATACCATTTGTAAAGGGTCATTTAGTTAAATGTGTTCGCACTGCGTAAGTTTTCAGTTGTATCGCCAAACACTGTAAACATCTTTAGCCTACTCCTGAAAACTTTCCTGGCCCCTTTCCAATTAGTTACTACAGTAGTCGCCGGCTATTAAGCCCGCCTCAGGCCCAGACCAAATTGGGCTTAATAGGCGGCTGCGTGTATTAACCGTGGGCTTAATACAGTAGAGGCCGGCCATTTGCTCATTTCGGGACCAGACCAAAACGGGCTTAATAGGCGGCTGGGTTTATTAACCGTGGGCCTAATAGCCGGTGACTATTGTATTGGAGTATTTAAATTTCCTTGCATGGCGGTTTTTCCCCGATGACTGTTAACGCTAAATATTAAAAGCCAGCGGTGAAACAGCAGTCAAGACATTACCCATATACATTTAAGCATTCAAGAAGTCAAGATAGGCGAACGAACATTTTCGAAAACGTTCGTTCGCCTAACTTGACTTTTTGCATTACCCATATCCTCAAGGAAATCGCACTAAAATGTAGTTACTTACGTTTTGAAAGTAAAACTTTCGCATGCTTAAATCCAACAGGATCTTCACTAAGAAACGTGCGTGTGGTCTAAGAAAATGGATGCAAATGAACTAAATAATTAATTTACCGTAGCTTTCATGTAAATCCTCACTAATTTCATGGAAGAATTGACCTATGGGTGTCGTCGACAACCCTTGGCGAGCGCTGCTCCTTAGTTTTCTGCACTGGGACTCGACTGTAACGCTCAGCCTTCGAAGGGTATTACAGTAGTCACCGGTTATTAAGCCAACGGTTAATAGGCCTGGCCGCGTATTTAGCGCAAATCAGCTTGGGACAGAATTTTACACAGCAAAATCCGCCGGTTGATAAGCTTAGTTTGCCAACAGGATGGAGTGAGATTATCATCTCTCTACGTGCGCAACGTGGTCTGCAGGCATCAGATTTCACAAAATTCGACCGTTTTTGCTGCCTGAAGGAGGACATAAGAGAGCCCTTGTGAATGAAGTTTCCTCCGAAACAACTGACACTAGACCGTTTTTTTAAACGTGTCGCAAATCATTTTTTTGTTTTTGTTATTACGTAAAATACAGACATACAGCATTCTTTTCTTGTACATAACGAAGCTCTACATATAATACAGTACGTATGTAATGTATAGTGCCTATCCTGCGTTTGCTAATCAAGAACAAGTACTTTCTGGTTATTGTGCGCCCCACTTATTATGCCCAATTTGGTCTGGGCCCGAGGTGGACTTAATAGCCGGCGGCTACTGCATAACCATCTGCAGTTGTGCTGGTTGGTTAGTGCATCGCCGGCAACCCTTTTACATTACTTTGTCCGAATCTATGTCAACGTTAGCGTTTTCGTACTAAGTTCAATACAGTGGGTTTTTTATTTACTGGTCGAGTTTTATTCCACTCCGAATTGGTGTTAATGACCCACGGTAAAACGTTATCCGTTGCCCGGCGTTATACTTTTTGCGTTCACTTAGCAGTATTCGTTTCAAGAAGGCCGTTCGTATGTGGTCCTTACACAACATTTAAACCATTTTCTCAGACGATAGCCACCATGTGCCCAAATGATAAGTAGACACAGGGAAAGTAACTGACGCACGAATTAGTTGAGTGTCATGGCAGACTTGTGCAGCCCCTACCCCACTCCATATTCTTTTTAACCCATGCGAGGTGTCATTAATCACTCGATAAAACTGAAGTCGCAAGAGGGCACATGCGACTGTTTTGGTAAACCTGCACCTCGGCCTGTCAATTTGTAGCATTTTTATGGCTGCGCATCCCCAAAAACGACGTTTGTGCCCATCCTTTGTGAAACTATAAACTGACTTTATCGATCAGCAATTTAAAGTTTTGGCTATGCGTGTTGTTCATGGGCTGATTGATTTTTCTCCGTTAGCTGCATGGCCTTCGAGAAACAATAAATCAGCTCATGGCCAACCACTACAGCCAAAATTCTAAATTGCTATTTGATAAAGTCAGATCACGCTTTGACAGAGGACAGCCGGCTCAGCTGTCCGAAACGTCAGCGAATATACAAACTCATTCCGGTGAACAGAATATGAACTATGATTCCAATTAGTCCTCATGCGTCGAGTGCCTGAAGCCTGCTGGCCGCTTGCCACGGCTCTAGTTTGGTATTCATATCAAAATTAAATGAACCAGTTCATTCCTGTATAGCAATCGGTAAATTTTTATTTCCATCTGGCTGTGGCTATTTTTTATTGCTGTTGACACAACCGTTTAGTGCATATACTAGCGCTTCGATGCAGCGATTAACCGCCAGCAAAATTCGCGCTGGTAGTATTGAAGCAAAGATGAGAACGACGGGAATGGCTATTTCCGGCTTAAAAGCCATCATTAGCCAGTCATACGCAGACCCAGATGGTGTACCATCCTTTTCCATCAGAGTCTAACGCACTTATCCTTGAGTCACGAGCTTGTCGTCGTGTCAGTTTAGGTCGGCAGATATTGATACTCCTTGATTAACGTTCATCGTCCATTTACGGAAAACTCATGGTAAAACTGACATTATTTAGGGCTGGAGTTGAGTCCTGAGCTTTCGATGAAGGCAGGTAAATTAAAAACTACAATTAATTTGCTTTTTCTTCTTCAGTGTGACTTGTGCATCTGAAATATGTCAGCAGAACACTACCCACCCACAAAGCACAATACTATTTCCCCCCCAGACATGGCTTCTGTTTCCAGACGCAATTAATATCGCTGAGCTCTATAGGCCTCCTCACTGTCAGTGGGTGATGCAGCCAAGATCCGTTTCTCCAATTGCCTTCTGCTCATGTCTCTGATGAAGCAACTGCAACGGATGACGAAGCATCAGCTGAATAAAAGTGTTATCCTAGCAATCGAATCTTCACTTTCGGAGGAGCTCGCCAAACGTTTGGGTCAGTTGGATGTGGCTTCTTTACTCAATTGCGTATGCATTGGCAGAAAAAATTGCGCGGGTATCCATTCGCTCTTAGTACCCGTCGAAAATGTTGTAATTCAGAAACTTTGTCTTCCACTTCGCTGCAGTGCACCTCAACGCGCCAGAAAAGCGCTCTTACGCAGCTGCGTTTGTGACCAATTGGGTGGTAACTGTTGTTGTTCACTACTTGCATAGTGATGGTTGCTTTCCTGAACACTTTAGTTTTTACGCCACCACCATCTTTGCGGCAAACGAGGACATCAAGGAAGGCCAGCCGGTTGTCTTCTTCTTCCTCCATCGTAAATTGAATGTCCAAAAAGACGGCGTTTCGACGTTCTTTGAATGTCAGTACCTGATCCCGCTCAATTACGACAAAGGTGTCGTTCACATACCAAGCCCAGCATTTCGGTCTGTGCTGTAGGAAAACCAGCGAATCTAACTGTTGCAGGACCACCTCTGTTATGAGTCCGGAAATAGGCAAACCCATGGGTGTGCCCTTCACCTGCTCGTAGATAGTTCCATTGTAGGTGAAGTACGTCTTGAGGATGTGCCAACACTATTCAGCCATAACTTATGCTTCTTAGATAGATAATTAACGCGAAGACTTCTATTGGTTTGATAGTTGTGCAAAACTGCCTTCCTCAATGCGGAAGAAGGTTAAGGTAACCTTCCCAACCGACGACTTAAATTAACGTTCTTATTAGCCCTCGCAATTTGAGAACCGCTGTTGTCTGGCTGCCAGTTAGGCAGAGGCACAGACCTTTGCAATACACTACAGTACTCGCCAGATTTTGTGCAACATGCGGACATATGTGAAAGATTGATACTCTTTCGCTAATCGGCATTGAATCCAGCAGTAATACTCATTATCGTATAGTCCATTCTGACGTTATCTCATTCATGATAGGATGTGGGCTGTCAAATGGCTTCTTCCTGGCCGCTAATAAGAAGTATGTACTGTAACAAGGGACTACTTAAATAGTATGCGTTTTTATCATTGATTTTGACTGCCTTTATAAATTCAAATATATTTTATGGAAAGCATGCAAGTAAAAATTATTTATTGTACTCGTTTGGTAGAAAATTACGCCTCCATTCAACTTGGTACTGAAAGAAAGGGTGAATTGTGGTTTTTAAAAGATGTACGATTGTGAGATATTCATTCATAATACATCGTATCCGTCAACTTATTAATTCTGCGTATACTGTATAAAGCATGTTCCACACTTAATGCAACAGTTTATGAAAACTATGTGACTTATTCCTTAAACCGCAGGCGAGACCATACTTTTACTTCAACAGGATTTAAACAGTGCACATTTTGTGAACCTTGAATTTGAGTTTAGCAGTCAGTAGGTTTCAAAATTATTCGCCAATGAAGGAACTTCTTTAAAACCGAAAGATACCCTTTCTTAAATGATAAAATGAAAAATAAGGGATAATTTGCTACCAAACGAGTACAACAAATAATTTTCCTTGCATGTTTTTTTCATAAAATATATTTGAATATACCAAGGCAGTCAAAGTCAATGATAAATACTCATAGTCTATATGTAGTTACTGTTTACAGCACATACGTTTTGTTAGTGGTCAGAACTAAGCTCGTTGAAAAGGTCGCATCTTATCATGAGTGAAATGACTTTAGAATGGACTACACAATAATCAGTATTATAGCCTGATTCAATGTTAATTAGCGAGAGATTATCAATCTTTCGCATATGTCAGCATGCTGCACGATTTCTGGCGCGTACTTTATTGTTTTCATAATGGTGCGAAAGGTTGGCCAATGATACCGATTTACGTAAGGCTGATTTGTATGGCCGCCTAAACAGCTCACGGAAATAGGAAAGCCCTGCAGACTTAAAATAGATGTGGTAGATATTTCCGTGTCTTTCCCTTAACACAGACCCAAAAATAAAGCAAAACCGTCACCGTCACACTACCCTCAACACTGCCAAATATTTCAGGAAAAACAAATGTAAACTGGAAGGCAAACATTCCAAGAAATGTAATTTCAAGAAAAAGGCCTTCCTCATTTTCCTTAAAGACACCTTTTTATTGAAAAAAGCCATTATTTCCACGTCTTTACCCTAGCGCTAACCCTCACCTGCAAATAAGCTGTAACCTTAATCATATCCCTTACCCTATCTTAAGCCTAAATCCTAAAATTATCAGGAACTCAAAAAATTACCCCTAACATAATCGTGACTATAAACCCAACGTTGATTGTACTCTCCACCCTTGAACTTAATCTTAAACTTACTGCTTCTCCTCACCTTAAAATTGTACTTCATTGCCTCGGAATTGGGGGTTGGTCCATAGAAACGCGGCTAGACAATTAATCCTAACGGCGATTTTTTTCGGAATATGTTCTTCCTATACGGTATGACGCTATTTGGCAAGGTCCACTAATTAATCCGTAATAAAATTTGGTGCGGTGTTACCCTGCGACTTCTAGTTCCATCTAATTTCTCATAAATCACCAGGGTAAATTACGAATCCTTCTTAAAAGTCCTTTAAGGCGGACTTCAGAAAATTTAATAGCTACTTAAAAACCTATGCCATTGACGCACACTAGGTCTCGGCGCTGGCGTATGGGTCGGTTTACTGACATAAGTAATTGCGACGGATAAGTTAAGCCTCATTTGATCAAAGACTGCCCACTTTCCCCGTGGGCAGGTTTTTAGTTGACTACAATCAGCCAAAAGAAGCCAAGTTAAATGCGTGCTGGGCGTCACCTCGTCACAATTAAACGATTTTCTTCGTGTCCTATTGGCTTCCCCACGACCTCGGCCACTCAAATTGCCTTGTCTGAGGGACGGTGGGATCACGCAAGTGCAAGCGGACATGAGCACGCAATATGGATCATTTACCTCAAGCACCATTGACGGAATACGTGCAACACCCTTAAGCATTCCAAAAAAGGCGATCAAGTAACAAGTAACGAAATCTGCATATCCGAAGGCTTATGGCTGCGATGAAACCGCTTTCGCATGCAGTCTCTGTAGAATCGCTCCTTGAGGAACTGTCAACTAACGCTCAGTTGATCTTTGAAAGCCTCGACAAAGAGGGGCGTGGTTACTTGGAGGCATGGCAACTTGCCGACGCCTGCGGTCAGGACCTGAGTTCTGAGGATGCCGACGACATTCTCCGACAGTTGGACGCTGATGGAGATGGAATTGTCAGTTTTGAGGACTTCTGTCGATCCTTTCACCAAATAGTTCGCCGTCAGAGCTTTTTTCACAGTCAGTGCACTGTGGGTTCACAGCCCTCGATGCGCCGTCATAAAAGTTCGGGGAGCCGAGGTCGGCTAGACTCCAGCAACTCCCCGAACTTCGATACACCTATAACTGCCTATAAAAAGCAGGTGACTACTTCCCTCTCGTTAAGCTTTGACGGCGACGAAACTGCGGCCAATGAGGCAGGCACTCATGATGGAGAAAAAGCCTACATGTCTCCAGGACTTTCTACTGTGTTCAGACGGATGAGGACGAGGGAACGACATCGAAAACTGCAGCGAACGGAAGGCTCATTGAGACGTCGGAGTTCAGCATCACTGACGGATTTGCTGCAAATTTCATCTGAATTCGACCGTCTAAATTGGTATGCTTGTCCTATTCTACTGTGTATTTCTAAGAGCATATTTAAAATAATTGATTGTCAATTTTCTTTAATTTGGTAAAACACAAAAGAAAAATCAGCTCCTGATACTAGGCGTTAGATCGTGGAACTTAGAACGCAACCAACAGCAATGAATCTCAATACTTGTTGCGTACTTCAACAACATGATGCGGTCTGAGTATCTCTCTGCAGATGATTAACCACAGCTTTGTGTAATTTTACAAACTTAAATATGGAGCAAAAGAGAACGTTGACAAACGGTATAAATCAAATTTTTGCTCGGGCTGCATTATTTTTTTCAATTCTCTGCCGTTATCTGACCTTGTAGACCATTTTAGTTTGAACCGCTATTCATATTAACATGTGGTTGACGTACGTCTGACTTGCTTTATTTTCTAGAGACCAGAAACATTCATTTCTAATTAGCATTCGTTCGGTTTCACTCATATAAAAGTAATACTTCAGTACGTTCTATATTGTCGAATCTCGTTGAAGATGCTGAGTTTTCGTTCGAGTATGCATGTCAATTTTCACACCAAACCTATGAAACTGTATATCAGCTGACATTTTCGACTAAAAACGATTAATTTCCGAGTAAATTAAAAGGCAACATTTTAAACCAACGCTATCTACTAGAAGTTCCACGAGCAACACGAATGAACCCACTGATGAGCAAACATTTCACATTTGTCTGGTAGTGACATAACAGTTGAGCTTTCAGATGAAATGAGCACCTTAACTATTGTATATCGTACAAAATATGTAAAATACTAGCTGTTTGTATTTCTTTTATTAAGATTTATCAAGTATTCCACGTAGGTCGGTGAAGTTTGCTTCAGCTATTCACGTCAGATTCCGAACAGGGTCCAGAAAATTTCGTTCTCAGCGAAATATTCTTAGGTAACAATCAAATTCCGAAATAATAAAAAAACGTTGAAGTAATCATATTTGGCACATTGTGTACAGGTCTTTAAGATGCAAGGGGAACTTCGGCAAAACAAACTATTTAGTATAGAAAAGCTGATTTTCCCACAATTCACAAAAATATGGTATGTACCGTAACAAAATAGCTATTTTTCACTCAGTGACAAAAAACACTTTCACGCATGACCGTTTTTGACTTATGGCTCTTCCTCATAACTTTGGTCACCGTAAGAGTAAATATTTTTAAGTACATCCACCCCATTGCCGTTCATATTTCCTTAATAAAGATATGGACACAATTAATAAATATATTTATTTAAAAATGGGATGAACTCTCTTGGTGCGTTTTGGTTCCCAGCGTAAGTTTGTATTGGCCATGGTAAAAATTTTCGTTTTCAATCCTGTCCGAGATATACTTCGTTCAATTAAGCTCATACAGCTGGGAAAATATTTCTACTATAGTTTTACTTCTGAATGGCTGTTTTTAACCAGCAAGAGGAAATTTTGTAGTGTTGCTAATTCTTGACGCAAGGTTCGCGGCTATCAACGAATTCTTAATTTCTCCTGTATACATTAATCATTTGGTGAGCTGTCAAATATTAGGTTTAAGTTGTTGTTAGAAAATATAGTTAAACGTTTTTAATCTCCTCATAATCATATGTACTACAATCTTTTTACAACGTTACATAACTCTGTCTAAAATAACGTGTTTTTGAACCCTCTTCATCCTCGTTATTAAATGTGTTTACAAACCGGAGTCTGAGTAACGCTTTAATCTATCAAAACCGACTTATGTATATTTTTGTTCGAAGTAGTGGGCTGTAAATTAAGTGCCAGGTATATTCGCATTAGTAATAGGCTTATTCTTCGAAAATGTCTTCTAATTGAGCTACATAAGATTGCTTCTTCGTAGATAATGTCTTATTCGACGGGATTTTAAAGCACATACATTCTAAGATATCTAGGAAGCTGTTTTACCCGCTAGTTGCAAGCCTTTTCTAATTATTGGTTCGAATATTTGGCAGTCTTACATATTCTATACGTGTGCCCACTTTGTAACATCATAAGAAACGTCTCCCTACTTATGCGGAAGAACGTATTAAGACGCCGGTAAGGTAGCCATGTATATGAGTAGTAACGTGTTTGCATTTATTTGTGTTCAACTTGCAAACAAATGACATACAGCCTCACTAAATCACCTGTTGTAGCATGTGTCACAAAATCAGCAGACTTTCATCAACCGTTTGGATAGAAAGGTCGCATATCAGTAAGTTTTGGAGAAAATTGTTGTTTCAATTTCACTGAATCCACGTGCAGTGACACTTAAATCAGGGAACCATGAAGTAAAAACATCCGAAATTAACTAGGCAACAGGGGTGAGACATACTACGTGAAAATGCTTTGCCATCTCCCAGAAGACTTTGGACGAATCATTAGACTTTTGATTCATTTTAACTCATTTTTTCACCGCAGTGGAGCTTACATGAACTTCTTGACGCCATTTAATTCTGCCGTCGTTCTTTTTTTAAATTCAAACTCTACCAGTGGCAACGAATTCAAGACCCTTCACAATTCCCTATCAAACGGAGAAGACAACTTGAAACATCTCTTCGAACGCATTATCTCGGCCGTACTGGCTGAAGTCTACCGGCTGAGAGAAGAGAACGCCCGTATGGAAGAGTCCATTGTAGAGTGAGTTTTATTTTCATTCCTGTTTAGTCAATCTCGGAACTCACAATCAATTGTTTAAACCATATCCTTCACAGTAATCGCCCGAAAATGTTAATTCCCATGACAACTAGCTACTCTGAAGCGGCATTCGTCTGGTTATTATGAATTATGGCTTACGTAGTTGGTTTTCTTGAAATCTTAGCAGGGAAAACATCAAAACCTTAAAAAGCATACTTCATTTTATAATTACGAGAGGAAGAATATAAGATAAACAAGAGAAGCAGCTGCAATATCTCCGTTATTATATTTGATACGTATTTTGACTGCAAGAAGTTAAGTTTACGTGGTAACTAACCTATCTCATCCGTAAGGCTTGAGTATACGTTAGAGTCGATTGGGTGAAATATCATGATTTTGACCTGAAAGAGGCTCACGTTCAACTTTCTATCAAGGTCATTTCAAGAAGAATATGATCGTATTAAAAGATTGCCAGAAAATTCAATTATGAGGACGGTTTTATTAAGATTTACAGCTAGGACCGACTACATGGGGATAGATGAAGATTTCCTCCATAATATTTTAGTACAAATTTGAAAAAAATTACATCTTACACGCGTACCCCTGATTTTTTAAGTCGAAATTAACTACAAGATATTGGAGCAGTTAACGAATATGAAATAACGCCTTAACTGCATATAGTACCTCACTTGTTGATCATATGCTTTCATCCTGATATTTAGTTCGTTTTAGTGACTGCTGGTGAGATTTTGACTCAAATCAAGCAATAAGAACTATTTATAACGCAATGTGCTGTGTTAGATACAAAATGTGTGTCACATAGTTGCACTTTGAGACACACCCTTCAATCAATCGCATTCCCACGCCCACTTATCTGCCTCGACGAAAAGTCATTCGTGAAGAATTGTGCCCTGGGCTTCTCATAGTTCATTTCTGCACCATGAAGGAAGTACGAGAACGTTAAGTTTTGCTTCCTTTCCTTTAAAAGACAGGAGTCATGTCATCAATAAAGGACTTCAGGTAGACTGACGACGCATTGAATCGGAATCACGACTTTCCCCGAGCGGTGTACACCCTTGGATTGAAATTCCGTGTGAAAAATCGTGAATACAAAGGACTTTGAGGCAATTTCAACCCTCGAAGCCGAAGCAATGGTCAGTACGCAAGCTATTGAATGGTTAATCGGAGTTCTGTTAGGAGACGTACTCATGTGGGAATTTACTAATCATTACCCACCAGCATAATCCAAAGGTATTTCGTACCTTTAAGGATGTGGACTTTAGCGTGTATGGACCAGTAAAGTCCGCTAAGCCCGCAGTTAATACGCGGGGAATGTTTGTGGTTTACAATGCTCTTATGAATTAAAATATAGTTTCTGGAAAACGTAGGAAAAATGCTCTTTATTGTACTCATGTAAAAGTCCACCACCTCTTCCTTAAAGCTGATACACAAAAAGTTTAATATTAAAGTTCTAAAATGTTGTCCGATTCCCAACTAATTTTCCACCCAATCTGTCTTTCCATCTTCTTTTAGTTTTCGCAGTCTTCGAGCTATGCACATTTCGTGTTATCAATATCATACATTGATTTGACTTGTTACGAAAGTATACTATTGTGCTTACGGAATTTCAGCATGAGGGCTATTAATACTCACAAATATGCTGCACGATCTAAACAGAAAATATACAGTCTTAAAGATCATAAAAATAATGTTTATTTTGGTTTCAAATGTTGAAAATAGGGAATGAAATCAAATGAGTCTAGGGGTGCATATTTTGTGTCCGCTACTTCTAAGGTATATTGAAATTAATAAGGTCATTAAATAGACATAATTAACTGATTGTGAGTCATGGAGGCAGCCGAAACATGTCATTAAAAAGTTAAAATCCCGACATATCTTAATCGTCATGCGATTATGCCACAGGATAATCGATATCAACACTCGAATTTAGTAATTTTTCTGAATCTAAAGTGCAGATTCGAATTTCGGTTAATAGTTCCTAGGATCGTTCGTTACTACGCCCAGAAGGTCAATGTTCCTATTCATTAGTCTGAAAAGTCCGTTATGCATGCCCAATTATAATCCCCATTTGTAGTTTTGCGTTAGACTTCTGATTTCTCAATGTCCGTGATTATGTCAGGAACCGGAACGCGGTCGTCGAGGCCCATAATTACGTGCAAATTGGGCCTGACCGATTTAACCTGCTTAAAGAACAACATAACGTTTATTTGCTTCGCTTTGCGAGCCGCGTAGAACGGCCATTTCTGAACTGGGGGATCTGTTCTGTCAATCAATCAGGCTAGCTCGGTTAATTTTACTTACTGGCCTCCTGCCACTCATTAGAAAGCAAACTTCCCGCCGGGCATGAACCCTTTCTGCCGCTCTGCAGTAACTTGACTATCTTAGGCCACAGTAGGTTGTATAATTCCAGCTCGCAATAAGAAACCACATGCTCGTGTCAAGCAGAAATGTTAGTAATAGCCGTTGGGAAGGAGAATAAACAACTGTAAATAGTACAAATATGAAGCTGAAAAGTAGTCGTTAGTAAGCAGCGTTGTTTTAAAGTATGCTATTCAGTTTACAAAGCAGCAGACGTGTCATAAAATGGTGTTTCGGAACAATTGTGTTGCCAAGTGTCTAGCGAAGCGCCAGCAACCGCTAAGCCACTTTTTTCCCGAAACCTTCACCGAGTGTTAATAACTGTTTTTAACTTATACATTCAGCATTTCGTGAGGTACAGATTCAGTGAATTATTATTGTCACTTGATCTTATTATAAACTATTTAAATTGTAGAATGTCCGAGCAATGGTTACGGAATCACAAAAGCCAACTATACCTGGTTAGTCTAGGCAGCAGTCATTATTTTTAAGCGGACTAACCCGGAACATTGTGTGTTTTCCACATATATATAAGCATCTCCTTCCAACACAAATTATACCTCAAAACTACCCTCCCGCCGTCCAGAAGACACTGCTGCACTATAACACAGCCGACGATCCTCATAGCACGCGTTGTAAGGCAAACACCAACAAGACACAAAATTGTTTAGCTTCTACCTTTGAAAAAGTAAGAATGTTGAGAACTGAAACCATTTGGAGATGCAGTGGAGACTCAAACGCATGAAAGGTTGCTGAGGGTAGCTATTTGATAATAAGCAAGATATGACTTATTTTGTTTTAAACACAATGGGCCTACATAACATATTCTTAACCCCTCCTAACTTTCTGGAATGGAGTTCAGAATGCTGGTTTTCAACCTCCACTCATTCCTGCTAAACGTGAAGTATGTCCCATTGCAGAGAACGCCGGCGTCATCAAGAGGACATAAGCCGGTTAGCAGTGGAACTGGACCAGCAAATTGTTGCAGCGGAGAGTCTTGCGCGAGAGAAGGAGCGTGAAGAGGTACGCAAGGAATTCAAGGCAGATTTGAAAGCCAAAAACATCGTCATATCTCGCCTTACAGGTGGACATGGTGTACGTTCGTTTGGCCCCTGTCATACACCTTTGCTGTGTTCCTTATTCACCGTGTCACAGATTTTCAAATGAAAATGGAGGTTTCAGTTGTGACTGGTCCGTAAATTTCGTTAACCCTGTGCATTTTTTTTGCAGGAAAACTTCTTCAAACTATGCGAGGCTTTTGCCTGTGTGCTGATGTCTTAAGTTCCGCCGAAGTGGGCGTTAAATCAGCCTACTCTATGTTTATATTTCACTAACTTAGAAAAAAATTTGTGGTGATTGCTCACCAATCGTCTCCGAGGCTCTCACTTGGCCCGTTATGCCTTGGGGCTCATTCGCACTAGCCGCTATACTTCTGTTACCGGGTCTATAAAATGTGTCCGGAGGCAGAGCGGGCCGAGTGAATCGTTTAACAGATCGATGAGCCTTCATTCAGTAATTCCAATACCCCCGATCTAAACCGACAATGCGTCAAGGCCGTAGCTCTGTGGTTAGAGTGTTTGACTAATGATCAACCGGTCGTGCATTCGAGTCTCAAGTGTTGCACTACTTGGGGTCAAGTATGATTGACCGGTGACGCCTACTAAGCCAAATTGGCCATTCCAGTCTCCTTAGTCTTTGTCGGCCTAAATAAGGACGGTACTGCAAGCCATGAGGGGGGGGGGAGTTGGAACGACAGTGATTTTTGGTATGCAGGACAAGTAGCATAATCATGCTGCAGCCGCATACTTGTAGTACACTGTATTCAGCTAGGTACTGCGCTCACCAGGATTAACCATGTGGCTTCCTGCCATTACAATTGCGACTGAATTTCATCAATACACGGGTATAAGTTGATTCCGCGCTATATTCCGAGAACAGTTAGCGTTGGGACTACCATTAGGGTTAGCCTCACCGCGGGAAAGGCCGGGTTTATTGCAAAAATTTCGATCGGAATTTGGATTGGAGTGAAAACTAAGCCGAAAGAATAGGTTACCCTGTCGAAAGGAGAAATCGTCGACTACAGAAGGTTCCCCAAGTCAAGAAGTCAGGAAGACCAAATAGGTAGGACAGTGTACTGTAAAAAGAAGTTAACAAAAGGCTCTGCAGAAACAAGGTGCACTCAGTGAATCAGCCAGTTGGCGTGTGTCTGGTCTGTGCTGCCGCGCAGAGGTTACGGGATGCTGGGGCGCCCACCAGCCAATCAGCAGAAGGTGCCTAACTCGCCTTAGGCAAGAGCGAGACATCAAGACGACCTTGAGGCTTGTCACGACCGCGACGCCTGCGTGGTTCGGACAAAGGCAGCATTAGTCACGCTGGGCGCTGCGGCGAATTTGGCCGCACGCGCGCGAGTGCGGTGCATAGACTGTCAGCGACGAAAAGTGTAAACACAGGGGGATGATTACTGGACCGTCACAACCCACTTGAATTTTGAACAAAATGTGAACAACGTTGTTTACACAGGACTTGTTGGGGTTTGACGTCGATTTCAATGCGCAAGTTTGGCTCAAACACTTCCAGCTTTAGCAGACTGGCTGTGTGGTGTTCAAATTTGCAAATCTTGCAGATCTAGAGGATCTTTTATGAGACTGAAAACCTAAAGTCCTGTACCATCGACTTTAGCATATTTTCCCTTGCCCAGTTTTGGCTGATTTATTAAGCGCGATCGCTTGAACTATTTGAAAACAACTCCTCGTTGCACGCCCAAAGTTCAAAGTCTGTCATCCAATGAAATTTACAATGGGCTAGACTGGGTTGGAAATGAACCGTCTTGTAGACAACCATGTTGTCTTTAACAGCGAGACTGCTGAATCTTCATGACTACTGTTTCACTTTGTTATCTTCCTTCGTCGTGAAGCAAGTTGCACGAAGAACAGTTTCTGTCCGCCAGACAGTCATTAGGTTTGCTTAATGGCATTAACGCAAAAGCTTTCGTTTATTCGAACCCATGTAGCACGCCAGAGGACCCCCAGTGGACCTTCCTCTCTCTTTGGTTGGATACGCTGATCAGAAATGGGTTGTATAAATTAAGATTAGCCCCAAAACCTACGGTGTTAAAGTTATCAAAAGTAATCATTGAGTAACAGTGTCTAATCCGGCCTGTGACTAGCCGTTACGACGTCGGAGTGACAACTGCTGCACTTGGGGTTCATGGTGTTGGCCGTAATTTCGTTCGAGTACTATTTAAATTTTTGTCTATCTCCCTTATATGGCCTGACCAACCATCACGTGTAAAGAAACGGTAGTATATTTTTCATATTCCGAAATGAGAAGGCAAAAATAAATATTATGCTGGATGATGACCGGTGGTTAATTTGTGCCCAAAATATTTTTATCGTCCAGAACCTATGGTTAACATGCCATAATTGTGTGCCCCGTTCAGTTAAAACTAGCATAAATGCAAAAATCCGGGTTCGCTTGAGGGCGATTTTAATTAGGATACTGCATATTCGGCTCTACTGAATATGCCTAGTATCCTGGCAGCTGCTTCAACTAAACTAAAGAAAAAGTTTTCGATAAATGCAGACGTGTTAAATATGATGAGGTTTACCGACTAGAGTTTGTGGTGTATATAGCAGTTGGGTAATGACACTCCTGTTCTTCGTACAAACTAAACTGCGATTTCAAGGAAGCAGTTGATAAAAAGGAGACGCTATAGGTGGAACAGAACTTTTAATCACGTGGAGTTTCGAATTTACATTCAGGTGCATCATCAGATAGATGTGGAGGGTTATAACATTCCTATTCTGTGAATAGTGCCCGTATCTGTTGGTGTCATAGATGATGAAGTCAAGCGAATGGCCGAAACGTCAAACTTATAAAACTGTCGTTCCCACGATTGAGTGTTCTTCATTTCAAAACTCATGTTGCTGACAAAGACTGATTTGCGTTGGAAAAGGACCAAAAGATGCTAATGATTAACACCTTTTAAACGGTTCTGCTTTTCGTCCGAGCTTTGTGACGCTTCCCTAGCTGGAAATTTGGACGCTTGTATGATTGGCACACTTGCTGCCATTGCTTAACACTAACGTATGATGAACAATAAACAGAATCTACTCTAGAACTGTCAAAAAGCTTACTTTATTTTCCAGTTATGCTGCTGTTCGTCGCCTGAACTATGCATGACATCCAAGGACCACGCTCCACCCTCGATGGCCACAGCTCCACTGACGGAAATTAGGAGCCTTCAAGAAAATGTATTGATGTTAAAATGGCAGAAGGCGCGTGCAGAGGCCTACGCACATGAACTCAAGGCGCAACTAGCGCTGGCAAAAAATCAAATCATTTCACTCAAGCACTGCTACGAGGGGAACGCTTACGAGCTTCAGAGGTAGGATTTCTCGTAGAGTTTATTTTTTCGTTTGCATTATTAACCCATTACCCTCTGAAATCGACGTAATTTCCAAGATATTTTGTACATATATTTGGAAAGTACTGAAAATTCCCCATTCTCATTAAGAGAGACATGACTGCATGACACAAGCTTGCGCTCTGCCTTAGCTGAGGCCAGAGGGCTTGCGTCGGATCTAATTCGTCCACATTGGTGAGAATTTAATGGGCTCCTCTGAAGCCTCATTGTCAAGCTCATTGGCCAGAATACAGCCAATCTTAGTGGGATACTATTAGTTCAAGCAGCTTTTCAGTGAGAATAAATTGCTAATTTCAGAAAAAATTCGGGCAAGCAGACGCTTCGCGTGCATTTCAATTGCCAGGCTGGGTCAAAACAGAAAACAAAAGGGTGAATGGCAGAAAAAAAGGAGGAAATACCTGATTCTGACACACATGTTTAGTCAGTGCAAGATAGAGAGAGAGAGCATACGCTCAAATAATTTCATTTTCATATTTTGGGTTACGTCCATATCGAAGCGTCATTCAGCACTTATGCGTGTACAAAATTATACGGTTTTGGAAGTTTCAGTATGTGTGCAGACTTTAAACAGTTTACGACAAGGATACGCTCGATGGTTTTGTGGACTGTACAACCAACAAATACGATTAGGTGTCCTATTATTATTCCAGTTTTTGCATTCAAAACGCCATGACGTAAGTTTCATAAATTCACTTATGTCGAACGGAACTGCCCTCTTTCTTCACTTCTACACCCGGGATTAACGCATCAGGAAATCTTTTTGAAATTTCCGCAGCATTCTCAGTTAATTTCGCTCACGTGCTTTTGAGACATTCTGCAGCATGTGTGCGAGCGGAAAAATGCTGGTCAAGTGTAGACTCTGACCAGACGCAGTATAATGAGGATGTCAAGGTTCAAAGTTCCGTGCGACTTCACCTGCGCCTGACTCAGACTATGCTGCCATTATCTATGCTTAAGGATTCCCGACAGAATACTAACCGTCAGGAAAATAAAGGTTTTTGTTCCAGTGGTCGCGTCTTCCTCTTCTTCTTCTTCTAAATCAGGGTGTGACAAGGAGACCCGGGGTATAAGAGCTGGAACCCATACCACTATTTCCATCCTGTTGCTCTTGTATGCAATCTTGAGCAGACGGTTGGTATAAGCCAAAGAGCGTGGTTCGGGCTTTGTCATGGCCGTTACCGACGCCCCCGATCTAGCCTCCAGTCAGTTTGATTCTCTTATGACAACGAGTAAGGGCGAATGAGAAGAGTCAGATGTTTATAGATGCCACACGGATCTGGTAGTACCCCACATCAACTCATGTGCAAGTCACCGCTGTTGTTTTTAGTCTGCTAAAATTCTCTGTACACATTGTCACATTCGATGGTTGAATGGTTGTATGCCTGTGTGAGAGAGACAGAACCACTCGCCTCCCCTAACGATCTGTATTGTAGATGCGCTGGGCTAACACTGGGACCAGAAAAGATGCCAAGCACGTGGGGGACGGGTGAGGCGTGATGGCACGAATAGGCACGTCTTCGGTAGCGCCAGCCACCTTTGCACGATTCAACCTCCGGTCTTCTTAACTATGCCTTGACACCAGGCACAGGTGGATTGGGGAAGAGGGAGAGTGCGGTAGATTTGCGCGATTCTACTTAAACATGAAACTAATTCACACACAAGTCACTGTAGTTACCTTTAGCATGCTGGAGTACGTGGTGGACATCCTCGAACCCAACTTTTTCTCCCAAGCAGGATATCCACTTATATTTAAAAAGCGGCATTGAAAATGTTCAGAAAACTCTGCCATTATTCTCATGGCCAGAATAACGTTAGTAACTGACAGTTAGAGGGTTTCCAGAAAGTAAACAAGTATCGTCAGTCAATTTATGAAGTTCTGTTGCTTTAGGCGTACGATATCCTGCCAAAGATGTTAGTAGGAGACTACTACTAGCCACCGTGCGACCGCTGGTGGGGCTCAAGAGTGAGTTTTAAAGTGTAACGGGACAAATGGGTCTCGTAACCGATCGGTAAGGACAAGTCACCAACGTGAGAATTCTCGATCGAAACCAGCCATAGTTCAAAGGATTAGAATTTGGGAATTATTCAGGAGGTTTGGAAAATTTGCTTCATTAAGTTGACCCAATTGTGGACAAACTCGCGGCATTCGGTGAGCTATGAACTAGCATAGTAGGGAAGGCAGTTACGTGAAGCCAATGCTCTTCCAGGTTAGCTACAAATGCCGCACCTAGCACCGTGTGTTTAATCACACTTGGATCAGTGTTACCTACCAAAATTTACCGCTCGTATGGAATCCACCAGTACGGAACGGCGTGCTAGGCGTGGCATTTGTACCTTAAATGGTAGAGCATCGGCTTCGCGTAAAGGAATTCCCTACTATGCGGGTTCAAAGCCCGCCGAATGCTGAATTGGATCAGCGAAATCTGGGCGTTCTTAACAGCAAGTCAAGGATGTGAGTCTCGGAGTTTGGTATGGCTGACTGATAATGGCTACTTAACCAGAAGCAGCCCTTTCAAGCCCCCGTTTCTTTGTTGTTTATGTCCTTCTACCAACATAAATATTTCATTAATCCTTTTTAAAAAACTGGTTGGACTAGAGCCTGTTTTGTGAAGTAAAATAAACAAAGAAAATTGAACATTTGCGCTGTACACCGTTGTACACTGATTGTATCCCACTCGAACCGCAGGCTAATCTCTTCACTCAAATTCTCTCTTGCCCCTGCATTTTTTTTTGATTCCAATTATTTTCATTTCTTCTTAAAAGACATCACTCAGCATTGCAAGAACTGTTACAAGAAAAGGAAGTTCTTACAACAGAAACAAGTAACCTCAAGTGAGACTTTTTTGTACTTTTCTTTTCATTTGGAAGCGGGGCATGTTTTGTACGTCCTATCGTTGATGGTAGGGCCACGTGATAATCATGCTGCATTGCATTTTTTCTATCACCACAAGACGAAGAAAAACCATGAAAATGCATCTCAGTTTATCATGGACAATTTGAAATTACGCATACTTAACATTCCGACCTCATGATCTTTGATCAAATATGTTTGTGGTGTTGGGGCTGTTCTGCATGCAGACGTTGAGTTCATTTACATTTTACTGAAGCAAACTGCGGTCAAGGTGTCGGTGTGTTACGTTGCTAGTCAAAATAATAAGCAATAATCGCACAATCAGGTGTCAGCCCATATTCGAAATTTCCCTTTTCTGCAGTTCTGCTTTTGATAGCTGAACCAACCAACTAAATGTACCTATTTAGTAAAAACGGAAAGGTAGGCATCCCAAGAAACATAATTTAAAGAAAAGACATCCTTTACTAATTTTCCCAAAGGATGCCTTTGCTTGAGAATAAATGTACTTTATGCATCACGTAAAACTCGGCCTTCATCCGTGTTACAGTAACAGTTTATTTTTATGCATACTTGGTTGGCATTTTAGTTTATTTAAAACTCAAAGTCCAAATTATTCTTTCAGTCTTTTTTTCTGTGTTTTCCCCTGTCGACATTTATCTGCTAAAGGGAGGTGAATCGCCGACTGTATGATCTGAATGATAACCTTTGCGCGGCTCTGGACCGAGTATCACCCCGACCTCCCGGTTGTGCAGATGCATCGCACTTTCCACTGGACCCCAGTTACTCACTCAATTGCGACTCCGAGTGTGCGCAGCATCGTGGTGCCAGCCACTCCACCGTTACGCCGACCCTGCTAGCCGAGTTCGAACTCGACAGCCCCGTCCTGGGATCGATTCCCATCGCTATTCCACGACCCATATCCTGCCTGCAGCCACCACAGCACCCGCAGGAGGCGGGTGGTAACCCACGGAGCAGCGTCTGCAGTCTTTCGCCCCTGTCAACCTCACGATGTATGGAAAGCGTGGCCAGATGTCAGGTTTACAAAGACCAGGAACTGACGACTGCAGGTCAGGTGTTAAATAGGCGTGCAAAAAGTGTCGGCGTTAAGGATATTCCACTTTTTGGCTAGGTTTCTGTAACGGTGACAATTAAAAGTTCAACGGGAATGATGGTAATAAGTGTTTTATGGGTATAACAGAGTGAAGTAAAGAAGAGCGCTAGCCTTAATTGTTACCTTATCGATAATGTCCATTAGGGCTAGCAGTAGAGTGGCAAAATAGTGTTTTTGCCCCCACACGTATGTGGTTTGCGAGGGCCGATGGCTTTACTTCACACCGACCCGTATGCTGACCTGACCCACTTTTCAACGCACCCTCGACGGGAACAGAGATATGGCTGGCTATGTACCGCCTATCATTACAAATGCAAAACTGATGCGTTTTGAAATTACTGTGACGTCTTTATAGAAGCCGCTTGAAGGGTTGTCAGTCGACCTGATACATCTGCGTTGCTATGGTTGATGAAATTGTTTAACAGCCCTTCTAATCCCAACGAACACAAGGGATAACGTTAGCTTTGCGTTGGTGTGAAATAGGATTGCTTATTACACGCTGACCTAGCCGTTGTTGTCTAAGTTAGGTCACGTATTGCGTCCTTGATACTTGGTGTAATTAATAACTAGGCGACGGCTAGTTTCACTCCATCCCCGCTCCCCTGCTTAGGTCGTCTCTCAAGACAGAATTAAGAAGGTTCGAGAGGGCGCTCGCCGAGGGACTGTGGGCCACCGCGACCATAGCACAGTTGGGAGCGGCCCTGACCGCAGCTAAGTGGGAGTGCCGTAAATTCCACACTAAGAAGGAGCCATTGCAGACTGTCACTCAGTCCACCGGTTATCCATTTAACAGAATAACACACTGGGCTGACCACGCCATCCAAATTATCCGGGCAGTTGGCAACCGTTCAAGCTACGGCTTTTAGTACACCGTGATAACTTCAGAGATATCAGATTTTTATAGTTAGTAACGTGCGCTGAGCCACTGACCCAACTCTCTCTCTCTCTTAAGAAAAATCTGGCAGACATATCCATGCTCTGCCATGCAGACTGAATGGTAACCCCGTCTCGGAAAGGTTATGGCCTAGGCTTCATGCAGGCCTGCACTTCACCCTTCTGAGATATACAAGGATTGTGTGCGTGAGCTTTGCCACGCTTTAACAAACCATGGTTCTTGTGGCCTGGTATGCGCTGACATTTAACCTGGACCTGATGCTCTGTCGGTGTATGCGTTTGCGATCCCGCTGGGAATACAGGCCGTGTACATGTTTGCCCGGTGAACTGTATCTTCTCTCTCTCTGATCTAGAAGAGGGTAAACTGGCTGGCGGTGCGTAGCGAAGTTGCGGGCGGTGTGGTCTTTAAACCGCGATAATTTGGAGCAAAAGGTATACATTTTCTATTGAGTCAACGGTAGGGTGCCTAAAAAGACTAGGCCACTGAACGTCTGGTTTTCTAAGAGGTCGCGCGGGATCTACACTGGGATCATGTAAGAACACGGTCTTATTGACTTTGTCTTTACACCGGATACGGAGGTGGGAGTGGCGAGCGAGTGGGTAGATACTGCGCGAGTCTGCCTAAACTGTTTTCCCTCGCGCCAGTTCTCTGCGTTCCTCCTGCTTGCTGTCGCTTTCGTATTGCTTGCCCAGCTCGCCTCTGTGTATGCTGTGGCTTGCTTTAGCGATTGCTGCGTCTTGTTGGAACGCGTGGTGCCCATCGTCAAAATCGACGGGGAAACTGTCGGGTACGAAATGCCACAACTGGGAGGGATGCGGTGGCACGCCTGTCACCTGTGTCCATTCACACTTCCAGTCTACTTAGCTTGAGTGTGACGCTAGGTTCAAGAGGTAGATTGGAGGAGCTAGTGCGGTAGATGCAGCGCAAGTCTACTACCACCTTAAACTAACTCACGCGGACATTACCGTTCCTGTGGGGCGCACAATGTCGATAGAACTTTCAGTCGACTGAATGGATGCATTATTTCGCGGACAATTTAAGGAAGGCATTGGCTGAAGAAAATCGAGTTTCAACCTCATAGTTGCTAGCTGACGATCTTAAATATCAAATGAAAACTGCTAGCAACGTCAAAGAGACTGGATTGGGCCTTTTTCCTTTCATCAGATAGGCATAAACAACGCCAAGTGGTGCACCACATCAGGTTTGAACCTGCGACCCTTTTATCAGGAATCCAATGCTTTAATGTTTGGGCCACGTGATATGTATGAACACTCGTTGATGAACAGTCACCGATCACTAACGTAACTCCCCTGTCCGGTCCTGCCTCTGGTTTCACTCCCGATCCCCGACAATGGCCACAAGGCGGCTAGTAGTTTAGGCAGCTCCAAAGATCGGCTGGCGCGTCTTTTTCCCTGTAAAGACTTTCTTTACGGCATTGGGGTTGCATCTTTTTTCAAACAATGTACTTAGGGACTTGCCTTACCTTTTTAGACAGTGGAGTTTGCAGCCTCCGAGACGTCGCTGAAATCCAGTCGGAAGCAGACACAGACTCTGTTTTGCGCAATGAAGTCAGCTGGGCGCAAGTTGACCTTCAAGCTAACGCAAAAAGCAATTTTGTCGAAGTCCACACCCAACCACCGGCTATCTTTGAAGTCAGAGAAGTAATGCAGAACTCTAGAAATCGCATTGTAAGTGATAGTGAAATGTTACAATTTTCCCGCCCGTAAAAACATACCTTCGGAACGGAAATTTTGAAGATGTCCTGTATGGCCTCGCGTTCATGCCAAGTAGTTTTCCAGAATTTGTAAAAATGAAAGCAGGTAATGACTAAGCCGTATGAGGAAACATTGTTCTTGGCACCCACCCATTAACTATCGGGCTACAAGGTCTAGTTCTCACCATTATTGGGCTGACCCTAAAAAAATAACATAATTGTCTAAAAGCGTCAGGACGTCAATTTCCTTCTCAGTTACAAAGACGTTTAATAGATGTTTTTATAAATGAACCAATAATGGCTCTAGGCAGCCGTTTTTGCTCGTAGTTTTCATCGTTAGGCAGCTTAATCACAGATTATCAGGCAAAGCGGCAACCATCACATTTCAAAATCATTATTAATATTCTATTTAATGGGACAGATAACGTTTTTCCTCGTTGCTGGCAGTTCATTACTATTCTTTTACATCACGATGCACGCCGCCAAAATATTTTGTCTGTGATTGTAAATATCGTGGAAATTGCAAGGTTATGAAGACATGTCCTCAGAGCAATTCAAAGAAAAAAAAGCAACACAATATCTACAGTGTCTGCCCTAACTCAGGAGGTCTGAGTCATTTAACAAGAAAAATCCCTGCTACGCAAAAGCAGACTACACAGAGTTCTCCAAAATTTTACAGCAGTAAGGCAAAGAAAGTTCCTAAAAAAAGCAAATCGCGGTTTATCGAGTAATGTTACGATGCCTAAAAACACCAATTTTTTAAAGAAGCGGGAAATTTCGAAAAATTGGAAGAGGTACAATTTAGATTTAAATGTACAGACAGAAAAAGCGAGTGAACAAAACAGCACAAGTAGAATTCTATTTTAAAAAGCACCCCTTAAGTGAAATTTTTGGATAAAATGGCTGCCATATTAAGCGCACTGTTAAATGCGGCTGGCACCAAACAGTCTGAAGCTGGAGATTGCATACCAGCAGGGCTTCGCTAGAACTGCCATTTATACATTGAGATATGTTTGCCTAAAGCAATCAGATTTGCGCGGTTATTACTCTACATGTTCTTTTATGGCCTCCGTTTTCAGCGTGGGGAAACAAACTATCAAGGTTTAATACGTACTTTCATAAAGAATAAAACGCAAAACATATGCCAAACCGAATTTTTTTAACTGGATCAAATTTGCTTTTCCCTAAATTATTACAACTTCTGGTACTGACATTTACGAAATTGCCAATAGAGGAGAATATACGAGTTCCATGAGTAGTTCCGACGAAGAAGATGCGATCACTAGAACAAGGACTTTATTTTCCTGACGTTTCGGATTCCGTCGGAAATCCTTAGTTATAGGTAATCGTAAACAGGTCTGAGGCATGCGCAGATAAGGGGTGATATATGCACAGATTGCACGGCAGGAAACGGCTGGAGTCGTTTACCAGATCTGGTGTAGTTATGGACAAAGCAACTACGTCGGAGAAACCGAAAGATTACTATAGACACGAATGGCCGAGCAAGCAGCGGCGGTGAGGAAGAAAGATGTCAACTTCCAAGTTGCAGCTCACTCAATGGGACCCGGCCATATTTTCAAGTTTGATGGGGCCGAAATCCTTGCAATAGGGGACAACCGTTTGAGCCGCGAGCTGCTCGAGTCATGGTTCTCAGGCCCCCAGTCCATCAACAAGCGCAACGATTTGGCGTTCCCATACAGTGTACTGCGAAATTTCCTGAGCAAGAGAATCAGTCACATAGGAAGGACTGGGTGCAACTCTGACGACAGCGGGCGTAATTGTCGAGCAATGATCAAACCTGCATCCGATGCGGACAAGAACGCCGTTGCAATTAATGAGCAATCACGGGACAACTTAAGACCTCCAGTAGTGGCTATAGGAACGGACAATAATAGTACGCATGCGGGTGACCGTTGTGACCTATGAATACCGTGCAATCTGTGCATGTATCAGACCTGTTTACGATTACTTATGCCTAAGAATTCCCGATGGAATCCGAAACGTCAGGAAAATAAAGTCCTTGTTCCAGTGATCGCATTTTCTTCTTCAGAATTTATGAAATTTTCCTTTCACTGGCTTATGTTAACGTTATTTCATTGTACAATACGCATAAACAGGGCGTTTTGATCTCAAGCGTTTAATAGCGTAGCAAATTTTTTCGATGTCAAGAAAATTGGGCACACTTTCGCCTTAAGTATATTGATATAAACTGAACTCTTTTGTAATGAACAGCATTTTGCGCGTCCAGTCAATCCAGTGAACAAAAAAACAACCTAATATGTGTATAAAATCACCTCCCTAAGTATCGATGGCCGTATTTCATTAGTAAGCAATCTACCCTTTATGCCGAACTAATCATTATGAGTTAAGTCACATACCGTTTGTGTTATGTTAGCATTGAGTGCATTCCTCGGCTAAAGGATCAGTTTTTTTCGTAGCGCCTCGATCCGCGATCTAGCGCTTTAGCATGCCGGTGCATAACAATCAAAGAAGACTCAGATGGCTTTTTCTGCCTCGACGAGAGAGTTTTGCACATAAGAGCGTTCAACCACCAGAAAATGCGAGTTTTAAGCTCGGGTCCTGTAGAAATGGATTTTTCTGATGCTACTCAATGGCGACTAATAGACAAAAAATGACCATCCCATTCCCCTTGTCGGTACTGCAGTCCAGCACTTCTGTCTAATTGAACATATGCCCTGACAAATGGAGGACGAAGGCTTAGGAGACATAGCTGTTGAGGTAGTCTCCAGGCAAAATGCCTGCATTTTTCTTGTCAGATTCAACTATCACTAGTGGTTATTGTCAGCAATATGTTGAATTGAAAAGAAGGCGACTCGATCGCTGGGACAATACGCTTAGTTGCCTGACGTTTCGACAACCGTCGCGGATTCATTCTCACGGACATTAGCAGAAAACAGGTTCTAATATGGGGAATATATGGGAAATGCATACAAGTTGTGATCAAACTGTCATTCAGCAGTACATTTTTTATTTCCCTGACACTTTGCAGTTGGGTTATGATCCTGAATTTGAGGATCCTTCCAGTTCAGTGTACGCAGGCATACCCCGAAGCCAGACATCGGTGAGTTCTCGAACAAGAAGCAGTCGAGGCGAAAGAAACTCACGGGAGAGGACGGCACGTCAACGTTCGTCTAGAGTACGCACCAATTCTCAGCAGTCTGTCAAGTTGATCAAGGATCCAGCTGCTCGCATCTTTCGAATCATGTTTGCAGGGGACTCGGATGTTGGCAAATCCAGCTTCATTCTTCGACTCTGTGGTGACACCTGTAGTGGGTCGACCTCTGCTACAGTAGGTAAGACACAAAGGTTTCCTGTCGGCCTTTGGCACCATATGCGAAAACAAACAAAATTTTCTAGCGTCCGAAGTAACTGAAGTTTGAATTTAACCTTAATAGATGTGATTTATAGATTAATCTAATTTTTCCATGTCCCTTCAGCCCATATCATGTATATTTGATCCTGCAGTGTTAATGCTAGACGAGGAATCTGTCCTTCGTTTGCTTTAATTTTGCCGGTTCACAATTGGAACATACATACAATATAGAGAGGGGGCGGTTTTTTTAGGTTAGGTATTTTGTTTGTTTGTTGTAACCCATTCAAATGCAACTTTTTATAGGGTTTGCACTTTGCACTTGGATGTGGTTTCTTCAGTCGCTCTTTTTCAAATTACTATATCTGAATATATGCCATATATTTGTGTCTGACTCTCTACAAATTTATGAAGAATTTGCATATCAGGTTTTTCTGAAATGAATTTTTTCTCTCGAGATAACCGCAGGATTATTTCCTTCGTAGGAAATATAAGTGGATGATAATCCATGAAGTACGCTAGCCCGCCGAATTTTTAACTTGCTCCAACTGCGCGGGATAGGCAAGGGGCGCCGCCGACGTACTTCATAAGAAAATATCATTGAATTGTCTGATAACCTTCATCGTAGCAGGTTGGTTAGGTTTTGGTAGTTATGGTATGCGTATCATTAGAAGTGGAAACAAGACTGAGAATTCTTATTGCGATTTTAGAATGGCAGAATTTGATTTGATGATGATATTTTGAGAGTATGTGACTGTGAAACTGAGTGAAAGCCCTTAACGATACACCTCTTATCAGCCTATACATACAAAGGTAAATACGCCTGTAAGGAAGTAAATATAACTTCCTACTGACGTGCTCCAAAGATACAAAACAGTCCTATAAATATAAGAAGACTATTGATGTTCCGACGATATTTTGAGAGAAATGATGATTCTATTGTAAAAAAGGTCACCATGTGAGACTTTCGTTAGCCTAAGACCCTATTAACTGACTGAAGCAATGCAGGAAAAATTACTGTTGGAATGCTTTTACAAAGCAATTTGCCGAGAAGCTCTGCCGTGAAAAAACGCTCACTTTCAGTCACGACCCACTGGTAGCCCGTGCTTTCCTGAAACCTTTATCTTTCTCAATCCTCCCATCCAGCATATCCCAGCCCTGCTCACGCGAGTTACATGAATATTGCCGACGAAATCAAGGGACACTAAAATGTTCATTTCCGACTCATTAGCTATCATCAGCTAGCCTCACCCAAACCTAGATTCTACGGCAGCCGTGGGCAGAACCCACGACCTGTTCATTAGAAGTTCGACGCTCAATCCCACTGCACCAATACTACTAGCCACTGTGCGGCAGGAGGCGGGGCCCGGCAGTGAGTTCCAAGGCACAACGGCACGACTGAGTTCCGTAACCGATCAGTGAACGCTCGTCTATCATGCAAGTCAACGTTTGCACCCGAGCACATGTTGTTCATCAAGCTTCCGTCATTGTTGCAGTGTTAGGTCAATCTGTGAACGGCTCTGTATAACTGCCGATGATCTTTTTTTGCTCTCTATTTGCCGAAGTTGTCATACCAGACCTGTTTGTGCGGCAGGACAGAGAATTATCGAACAGGTGTTGAGGATAAGTAAAGTAACCCTAACAGCTTCGATCTTCCAGGCCCCTGGTTTCTTTAGGTCAAAAGAGAAGACGGTGGGAAAGCCAGATTGTTAGGAATAGTGTATTCTGCAGATGGACAAGAGAATAGATGGAAAGAGTGTTGACTCTCGGATGACCGCAGTCCGGCTGCTAAAACATCCATTCCGGAGTGACTAGAGCCTCAGGAATCGCCGGCGCATGCTTTGTTACGGCGGCCAATGAGGCAGATGATGTCTAGACTAGGTCGTTGGGCAGCCTCGAGATGGCGAAGGCGGCTAGCGTGAGTGCGCGGTCACGCTGAGGCGTATGTGCACATCGATCAAGGACAGTTAACGCCTAGCTCCAGGAGGCAGTGGGTGCGCAGGCAGGCTCAAGGCGCCGTGCGCCAGCCGCTGATCTTGGGTACCAAATGGCTGCAATAGGCCACTACAGAGTAACAGACAGACAACTGGCGTGTGCACGTGAAATGGCGTGGTGGACACCTTTATTAGTATAGGTTGTGGAGCGGTGGGAACAGAAATGGGGAGGGGTTTCCTGTATTGTAAGGGAAGACGAGTGGCAATGTAGTGCGACTGTAGACGGTGGGTCTAGCGATCGCGCCCGAGAACTGTATGTTCTGTCGTGTAGACAAGCTAGTGCGCCCTACTCGCATTGTAAAACTGCAGGCAATCTTTCATGTCCTCCGACCTGCAGCTGCTTGCTAAGGTTGACCCCCTTCCCTAGGCCATGCTATCACAGCGGGTCAAGTAAGTCAAACGTTGGCAACTGCAATCTTCAGGCCCGGTTTTTGGGAGAAAAAATGTTATGGGAGGTAAGAGTGCTAGGAAAAGTTTATTCCGTACAGAAGGAAGCAGAAAATAGGCAAGAGGTCACTGACTGTCAAACGATCACACAACCACAAGCCACTAGGTGGCGTCTAAAGGGATGTCTGTTCGACAGTCGTCACACGAGGACCTGTGTGAGTCGGCCTCTGATTGTCTGTTCCAGAAGCGGCAAGCGTTCCAGAAGTGCACTTCGACTTGAGCTAGTCATTAAATGCGTTCACAAGTGCACTTCGTGTGGAACTAGTCACTACAAACCCTTATGATTTAATGAAATTTGCGTATTTGTTCATACCAGATACTTTTCAGAGCAACAGCCAACCACTGCCCTGACGTGGACTTATAAAACGGTTTCTTTCGAATATTTCTCCAATAAATCGTTCAACTGCATTGATGAGATCGTTAACGGCTTCAGCAAAGATCGTTTCTAACAATATACTTCCCTCGTATACGCTATCCGTTTGATGTTCTGAACCGGTATGATTTTTAATAAGGGATGGTTTTAACTCCCAGCTTTCCGCCTATTTAATGCTATATACTTTCCGTGTAAGAAAAATCAGACATTTTTCTACGTTGTTATAAGAACGTCCTGTGGCACTCACAAACTACAAACAATGGTATACACATCGTAAGTGGCATTACTTAATGGAGAGGCCAAGCGTTTTACCAATAGAAATTTCACAGATGAAATGGGGCTCGAAGGCTAAATCTTTTTAAAACCAATCGATACCCTTTATTAAGAAATAAAATGCACAGAAGATAACCTTTTCTATGAAATGCATACAAAAGGAATATTTTGTATGTGTGCATCCTACGAAATATATTTTCAATTGTAAGGAAACTGTAAACCAATGCGAACCATTTTTACCGAGTGTGTTGTTGGCAAACTGTCAAAGGAAAGCGCATTCAGCAGTCGTGTCTGAAATATCGTGCAAGTAGGCTCAAACGTGATTAATATTTCAACCTGACTGAATTTATCCTTTCATATCGAAAAGACGTCACCGAATTTTAGTTGGACGTTCAACATATAGCCCAACTGCTGCATATGAAGTTCTATATTAAAAGATACCTATTAGCTCCTCCGTTACAGATGACGAGAATTGTCACTGTCCTCAGGATGCGAATCACCAATAAATTGGATCTTGCTAACAGAAATCTTCGAGACAGCCACTTCCTTTCGCTTCCATCTCGTCGTGATCCGATGGCCAGATATGTAGAGGATGAGTGGAAAAGACTATGAGTTTACGCTGGTACAACTAGAGACGCGTCTGAACTTATCACGCGCGCGCTGGTCACACATCCACATGAGCGGGCTTCGCAAATTATTGCTCTGACCCCTTGTTGAAAGCATATGTCCTAAATTCTGGTTGTGCTGTAACCATCGGCCATCCGAATTCAGACCAAGTTGTCCTCGTCAGTTGGCAACCTCCGCTGTCATGACTAGCAGTACGTTCTGCTGGCTCCAAGCTACTTTCATTTGTTTCTGGCGTGAAAAGAAATCTCCGAGTCTCAGTTAGGTTGATTTCATTTTCTCTCCTCCCTCGTGTCAATGATAGAAACGGTTATAGTCGGCATTAGATTAATCTGACTGCTGTGGCGTAGGGTGTTGTTTAATTACTTTTGAATTCTCATATAGCACGCTTCTTGGGTTATGATGATTTCGTTTTTTGCAGGTTTGGATGTAAAAACAAAGCTCATTACGGTCGATGACAATCCAGTTCTCCTCCAACTTTGGGACACAGCTGGGCAGGAAAGGTGAGTGCATCAATAAAAACGTGAATTGCGTTTTTCTGGACTGTGCTATTTTTTCCCAATACCCACAAACACCTGGCAAATCTTCGCAACATAATTTGTTACAAAATTGATGGCATAAAAAGGTAACTGAGTTCTAAGAAGCTCACCGTCTGCGGCCCTTGTTGCTTTGCATTTCTTAATACTGTAAAGTACGTCCTTCGATTCATCAAATTCTGCAGATAGATTAAATCTATTCAAATCTATCTATCTAAATCTATTCAGACCTTTTGACCTGAATGCATGCATAGTTGTCTGAGCTTTGTCAGTAAAAGATGAGTTCTTCTACCTATCCGTCATATAGGCATAATAAATTTAATTAAAATGGAAGCTATATTCATTATTTACGCAAACGATATAGACAAGAAATGCTCAGATGTTCATTTTTGGCTTAATAGCCTTCCTCAGGTAGACGTACTATAGCCTATCGTTTGTGAAGCATAGGCCCGATCCCGCATTCTTTTGTCATCGTGAGCTGTTAAGTCGCTAACGCCACCCATTATCTCATGGGCTTTATATCCTGTTAATTATGGTTGGAATATTAACTAGATTAGATGTGCCTCTTCTGATCATTTTGCAGGACATTGTGGGATACGACGTAATCCGGCCAGATAAAAGACGATCGAGGGTATCCCAACGGTTATAAGCTAGAAGATATGATAAGGCGTGGAAGGCCAGATTGTCATAGTTAATTGAATGTAGTGTTGAGGGAGTAAGTGACTCCTAGACGAGTGCACTCCAGCCATGAGTGGGCCAGAGTCCAGAGTCGCATTCCAGTCGGTGTAGTCGCCGGGTCTGAAGGTCTGCAACAGGCAGTAGGTCGCCTGTTCCGGGAGTGGCTGATCGTATTCGATCACCGCACCATGGTCATTTGTGGACTGGCCTCGAGAAGTGGTTAGTCACTGAGCCAGACAGAGGGTGACCTTGAACGGGAAGTTTTGATAGTCTTTTGAGCACGCTTGGTGGTCATGCCAGACATGACTTATCCCTGCGGCGTCCGAGGAAAGCATGGATAAGAAGTACAGGGTTGCTACAACGTGTTCGTCCCTTTTTTGCTTTGGCATCCGATTTTAACCTAGCACCCCCACTTGTAGTAGTATAAAGAGAATACAGGGAAAGCCAAGAACTGCCCAACCGCGTTTTCATTGTCTTAGTCGATAAGCGTCTTCTGTGAATAAAGAAAGTCCATGTTCGAAGGTTTGCGGGGCTAAAGATGGAACATCAATACACAACGGGATGAACATATCCCAGTGTTTCGTCTAGGGTTAACTGGGATTTAGATTTGGATAGGGATTAAGTTTAATTTTCGGGTCAAGTTTAGGATTAAAGATGGGGTTAAGGATAGGCTTAGCGATTTACGACTCGATAATACTTATCACTACTGAAATTTTGCGCAGGGCTTCTTAATTTACTAAGGGTTTTACATCCGTGTGCCCTCGTCGAAAAAAATACTTCTAACATATATTTATATTGCTTATTAGAGCGAAAATGCGTGTCCCCAGATATAAATGAGAAGAAGATGCGATCTCGGCAACATGCGTTCGCAACTAAAAGGATAACGAACCTGTGGTACAGTGGTTGGAGCAATGGACATACTACCGCTCAACAACCAAACCAACCCCTGGTTGGACTCCCAATGTCCACAGACCCGGGGTTTTGTAAAACCAACTACAGATGGCCGATCAGTCAAAAGTTTCGTATTTATCGGTAGCTCGTTCTTTGCGTATACTACCAGTTACTATGAGACTGCTTACAATTGTTGCTGATAGAAATAAAAGTCATAGCTAGACGAGCGCATTCCATAACTTGACCGGTCAGTGGCCTCGGCAGTACGGATACGCAATAGGTTTAACAATGGGATGAAATGATGTTTTTTTAAATTCCATACCTCGTAAAGTATATCAGAGTTATTTATTCTCAGGGCAGTTTTTATGTCTACGAAGTACATTGTTATAAGCAGCAAAATGCCTTTCGTGGCTGCAAGGTTAGAATTAATTTCTTAATTATAATTTACTGGTTTCTTTGTAAATGTTATCAGTCAAAGGGGGCTGAGGACTCATAGCATGCCCCCCATCACTTTTGTATGATCAAGTAGAGTCGGTGGGGTTTCCTGAGGAAAAACAACATTTTTTTTTCCTTTTCTTTCTCCTTAGGTTCAGAAGTATTGTCGCGTCCTTCTACAGAAAGGCGGATGGGATCCTACTGCTTTACGATTGCACAGCGGAAAGATCTTTCACAAACATCCGAAATTGGATTTCAGTAATACGGGTAACGTTTCCCTTATGTTGACAATTTATTTATTTAGGTTGTTTACCATATTCTCCGTAGCATCACACTGAGCTGAACTTTCGCTTACTACCTGCCTACATCATCTATCGATTCTGCTGTTTTCCTGTATCATGGAAACTTTATGCTCTCCTAGATTTAACTTATCATTCGTGCCCAGTACAATCTCCTATTACTTAAGCCATTTGCAATCTAATGTTAACAATCAGTCTCATCTGGCAGCAGTAACCACGTACCTATATTGCCATTGGAACTGAGGAATACGAGTAATGTCAACCTTTGTACTAGGTTTCGTACCCCACCTCTGTGAAGTTGCCCGTAGTTGAAAATACCCACAAAAGTTCTCACCAGACGTCCTTATCTGGGTAGTTGACCGATGGTGCACTGAGTGCTGCTTAACATTACGAGTTCTTTCTACCAACCTAAAAAATAACCCCAATATCGAGGCTTTCATACATTCCCACGCAGTTATATCAGGCTCGCGTTAACAGACCATCTAATGTGCAAGCGCACTTTTCCTGTGTCTTCTTATGCTATTGTACTTCCGACCGTCAAGTCTTTTTACCATTAAATTATCTAGGAAGTTGATTTGTGTAATTTGAAACATTTTTACCTAAAACACTGCGGAAGGTAAACCGTACTGATTGCTAGCAGGCTGGGCTTAGTTCTCCAGACAGTTATCAGACTCAAATATATGTCTACCTATTCTACTTTACCTGTTTATATTTCTATGCTGCTAATTTCGACTTCCTTTACTTATTGTAGGAGAATGCCCATTCAGACGTTGTCCTTATGCTGATTGGCAACAAAATTGACCTGAGGCAGTCGGGTTTGCTCTTCTATCAAAGATCAGTCAGTTTTGAGGAAGGAAAAAACCTCGCGAAGGTACGGTTTGACATAGATTAATTTGTTAATTATCTGACTACTCATTTGACAGGCTTCCACGTGGCAACTGCATTATACCCAATCATTGGAAAAGTGATTCACATTGTTACCTATATTTGTCTTTATTGAACTGAGAGCGGAAAAAGGTCTAGGACGTCTGAAGAAATTGGGCCTTAGAGACTAGTCTTACAAGTAATCTCCAGTGAATTCATTTGATTTCAAGATTATGGTTTTCGCTTACCCCTTTTTTCCCTAACAGCGTCCTACCTTGAAATTACATTTCCTGGGATGCCTGCCTTTCAATTTATCCTTATAATTTGCAGTTTTATGGGCTGGAACTACAAACTCCAACATCTGCATCAGCTTTGAGCTTTCACAGAAGTTTGCTCAAGCAAACAGTGCTAACAAACTTCGATGTAGGTGGGCAGTTTTTCACTTCCGGATTTCTTCTACTTAACCCCACCAACATCATTTCCCGCCGCTTACGGGATATGGGAACAGTAACGTTAGCCACTGTGTGTGTTGGGGAGAATCATGTGAACTGTTTTTTTTGGCTATCGACTCCGCACGTTGAGGTGGGTGGGAGTGGGGCCTGTTCAACAGGGTTATTCGAGGACAAATTACGCACATCAAGTATGGGCGTGTTCGCATTGTTCGTAGGCCTGCGTACGGACCCGCTAACCCTGGCGTGACTGCTATCACGTGAGCATATGTACTTTATTCAGTGAAACCTATTGGACTTCATATGGGTAACAATAACGGCTTGCGTGTAGCTTTTTAAAGGGGAGGAAGATTTTCATATTACCTAACTCACTTCACTATGCTCTTGCCCTCCTTCGTTCGAGAACAAATCAGAATCAAGATTCAGGAGATGAAGTAAGGCGAACGAACGTTTTAAATTGATTCATCATCAGGCAAATAACAATAATACAGGGGAAGGTAGAGTTAACAAAAGTTTAACTAACCAATCAGTGGTGACCAGGGGAGGAAAAGAGGGGAAATGTGTTAAGGGATCAAAGGGATAAAATGCTTGTCTTAATTGGGACCAGAGAGGGGAAAAGGGGGCGGAGGAGAAAGAGCAGGGTTCCGACAGTCAGTTTACGACGGTACGATATGAACTAATTGTCGGGCCCCTTCCCCTCCTCAGCTCTTACCCCTCTCTGATCCCAATTAAGACTATAATCTGACCCTTTTGATCCCTTAACACCTCTCTCCTCCTTTCCATCTAATAATTACTGATTGGTTGCTTAGAATTTTTGTTAACTCTACTCTCCCTTATATTATTGTTATTTGCCTGATGATGAACTAACCGAAAACGCTCGTTTGCGGAACTTCCCTTACTGAATGCTTACTTGGGTATCATCGCTGAACTCAAAGAATCAAGATTGGAAAGAACCGTGTGTGATCGCTTGGGTCGCTGACCTTTCGGATTCCGTCGCGGATCAGAGACCACAGCAAAAGGGAGTAATTCATACACATTAACAGTTTGCCCCTTCTCCTCCTTCTCCTCTATTTGCGACAGTTTGTCCGGTGACTCCGACTAAGTTTACCACGCACTTCACAGTCGTTGACTGACTGGCTACCCCTCTCAGGAGGGTGTTGGCCCAGGCTTCATGCAGGGCTGCTCTCACCCTTCTGAGATCCAATGGTCTGTATGCACATGCGATGCCAGTCTTCAGCCAACCACGGTCCCTGCGGCCTGGAAGGCGCTGGCACTTTTCTCTCACTTCTGATTCCCTGTTGGTGACTGCGCTCGCGCTCCCACTGGGTTTCAGGCCCCACTGCGGGTGCCCGAAAAGCTAGGCGGTCACCATGCGGTGGGGGAGAGAGTGAGGTCGACCTCGGCGCGATTCTTCCCTCACTATAATAAATCTGAATGCGTCTGAATCTATCACGGTGCGCTTAAAGCCGTGGCTTGGAGGGTCTGCCAACTGACGGGAAAAATCGGGCCCCCAAGTAGCTGCTCCTTCTGTATGCGTGTATCTGTGTGTGCGTACGGGAGGAGAGGAAGGACTGAGAGTCAGGCTGCAATGGCCTTCTCTTAATGTGGCCTTTATGGCGCTCCCGGGCAGTCGGGAGCATACCTAGCGAGATGGCTGTGTCAAGTGTGCGCGTGCTGAGTGTTTATCGTGCCAGCCATCTACACCCTCCCTCATCCCCGGTCTTATGGACTTTGTCTTTACACCGGATACGGAGGTGGGAGTTGCGAGTGAGTTGGTAGATACTGCGCGAGTCTGCCTACACTCCTGTTTTCTCTCGTGCCAGTTCTCTGCGTTGCTCCCGCTTGCTGTTGCTTTCGTGTTGTTTGCCCAGCTTGCCTCTGCGTCAGTTGCGGCTTGCTTCAGCGTTTGCTGCGGCTTGTTGGAGCGCGTAGTCCCCATCGTCGAAATCGATGGGGGAACTGTCGTGTCATGTGTGTGTGTGTGTTTGTGTCTATTCTGTGTCTGCGCACGGTTTACAAGAGCCGAGGTGCCCTCCAGCCAATCAGAAGGCGGCGCGCAGCTTGCTAGACAAAGAGCAAGGCATCGAGTTAAACTTGAGGCATCATGTGACCGCCATGCCAGCATGGTTCGTGGTCCAAGGCCTACAGAGTCACGCTGGGCGCTCCAGGGGATTGGCCATAAGCGCGCGAGCGGCGGCGCACAGCTTGACAGCGAACAAAACGCATCAATATACCGCTGCAAATCGGCTCTTCTGTGCGCTCCACGCGTAGTCAATTGCTTTGGCCAAACTTAATCTCGGCACGGAATATGGGTTGAAGATGCCACTGTAGTTATTTAGTAGACTGGGGGCCTACAAACCACAAATTACGTAAGTGAAATTACTTTGGATGCATGCGAGTGTGTGATGAGACGGTTAGCTAGTTCAGCAACGTAATCCGCTACTTATGTCTCTCAGTCTCTGAACTTAAAGTCTGTGACCGATCTCATGCTAGGTTAACCTAATTTTGGAAATGCGTTTTCGATTAACAAAAGATTAATAAAATGAGATTGTGAGATCAAGCATCTTAGAGTATAATCTCATAATAATACAGGCACATTGGCTTATCGGCTATTAAGCACGCTTCTTACCGGCCAACTGCAAACGCCACTATTGGCAACCAATGACTTCTTAATGAACATGCGATTTTTTAATACTCTTCAGTGTCCTCATAAGTGTACATATATTTTGTAGAAAATGTGCCCAAATTTCCTATTGCACTCATTTGATAGCCAATCATATGAGCCTCAAATGTACTGTCCAATAAAAGGCTTAAAAGGTTTCGACTTCTCAGAGTTATATAACTGTGCAGTGTTCATTAAAAACATCATTATATCCTTACGTTTAATAATGCTCCTCATGAAGTATGCAAAAAACTTCTGCAAATATTCCCAAGTTTACCTCGAAAAGCCGATTTGGCAAAGTAATGCTTTCAGCAACTCTTCATCAGGCTAGTACATTTGCAGGGATGATGGAAATTGTACAGTTGGACAGAGGTAACCAGTGTACTTTGATTACAGCTCATCCTTTTCACGCCGCCCGCATAGCGAGCTCGGCGGGTAGAGGTCCTTCTGTTGGGGGAGGAAATTGGGTTAGGTTTTTCCCATTGGTCAGGGATCAGGTACATGGCGTAAACATTACTGTCATTCGTGCCCAGATTACTCGTCTTCAGTAAGACTAGTGGAGTGAATTGGACCCAATGCCAGAAAGGCAATACCAACAAAGATAAAGAAGACTGGAATTACCGTTTCTGGCTTATAAGTCGTAATCAGCCAGCCATACCTAACTCCCAGTTGTTATGTATTGAAAACGGAAGGCAGTTTCTAGACAGGACGAATGTGGTGTATGTAAAACAGAAGGCTGTCTGCAGGCAGAATGTCAGGAAGGCAAAACAGAGGACTCTCTGTAGGCAGAACATACACTGAAGAGGAGTGCACAGTTCAAGCGACAAGTCATATCGACACCGCGGTGTATATGGTGTGGGGTAAATGTAATAGGCCGAATGCTGGCCAATCAGAATGAGGACAGGGGTGAGTCCGCTAGCCAGGGGAGTGAAGACTGGGCAGTCAGAACAAAGAAAGGGTTGAGCACGTGTCCGTGAGCTTGACCAGCGCCTGACGCGCGCATCACGTCATGATGCCCCGACACTACAGAAGGGCATACATAGCACCAGCGGTGCACCACCAGAAGCTTAAACGCACGACCTGCTGCCGAGCAGTCCAAAGCCCCTAATCCACTGCACCACGAGCTCGTTTTCTCGTCGGGTCCCCATTGGTAATATTAAAAATGGTAGATGGGCGTTCATCAATTGCGCACGGTAATGTATTTCTGCCTATAACATGTCAATCCCTTAGCGGCAGTTGGTCGGATTCGATAATGCGCCCCAAAGCGCAACGGACCGAATGAATTCTGCAACTGACTGATGAGCGCCCTGTCAAATGGGAGTCGATAAGACACTAAAGAAATGTTGTCCTAGGTCGCCATCCTCGATGCAATACACTACCGCTTTGACCTCTTCAATATTAAAACAATGTAACCCTGAAATAAATTTCGTTTCGCTACTTGGAAGATTCGCTCCTGTTTTGCTCTAAAGTGTGGGTACAAAAGAAGATTGTTGATGGTAACATCGGACAGACACATCGGTAGGTAGCGCATGTACATTTATTAACGGTAAGGTGCTCAGAGACGGCCATTCTATGTATTATGTGAAACCTCTTTATATATTTCGGAGTTATATTTACCTGTCGAAAAAAATGCTGCATTTCGAAATCTTCTAGTAGGTGAGTATAAATTTCCGGCTACACATTTGAACTAAATTTTAGGTGAATAATTCACAAGTTGCGAGTAGGAGGGCGGTAAACACTTAAATCCTGGTGGTTTTAAGGAAGGCCAGAAGAATCAGGCATCCGATTTCACTCGGCTACCCTACCTTAGACATTTTCATATCGTTTACTGTACCCAGAGCAGTTTTGGGTTTGTGTTCAGTCCTCAAAATTTAGTGATCACAAGCCAGTCGTTGATGAGTGCCTTTTCCAGCTTTTTTGACCGGACATGTTTCCTAAAGTTTCAGAAAACAATCTTGTTTTCACTTTAAATCCCTCTCTTCTAATAACTTAACTTCTGAGCTTGCTTTTTTTCAGGAAGTCGATGCTATGTTCATGGAAACGAGCGCTACTGCCGGCATGAATATCGATGAATGCATAGTACAACTGACACGGTGAGTCGGGGCTTCCGGCGCAACCTTGCCTTACACCTATTTGCACTGAGGCTTGCATGTCTCCAACTTGGCTTGTGTTATTTGTAGCTGTTTGAAGATAGTTACATGTGTAACAGACTATTCTGACTGATAATTTGAAGAGAGTTAAAAAGTGAAAAGTAACTTTATAAGGGGTAGACAGCACTGGAATTTACCTGACGGATGTCATCGGAAACCTCCCTTTTCTTTTTAGGAAACTGCTTTTGCAGGCTAACAAGCAGAACAGCGCCGAGGTGCTGGATATTAACTCAACTTCAAAGAAAGCCATTTCAAGATCTGCCTGTTGCATGCATTGAATTTCCACGTGTCCAGATCAAGTCAGATTCATTTAACAACGAAAACTGCACTACTGTACTTCAAATAACTGACGTTTATTTGTACTCTCCGATTGAAATATCATTTTCGTTTTATACGAATGCGAGAGAATACTCGTATTCCAGGAATTTCTTTTGGTAAAGGAGACATGTGGTCGATCACTGGAACAAAATTTATTTTTTCCTGAGCTTTCGAGCT
>JAYGXS010000002.1:24622201-24677829 GCA_036362985.1 Ligula intestinalis | reverse complement strand
AGCTCGAAAGCTCAGGAAAAAATAAATTTTGTTCCAGTGATCGACCATATGTCTCCTTTCTTTTTATATTTTTTTATCTGTCATCTTACACTACGTTAATACTTTTACCATCCATTTACATTCTTTCTATCCATTTTTTGGAAAAAATTTAAATGTGCATTATTCTCCATACATTTGCACATGTTTGCCGAATTATATTTCGGACGAAGAGAACGAAGACTGGCGTGACAATTTCTGGCTTAGTAGCTGTCATCAGTCAGCCATACGCCGTCCAAGGTGTTGCATCAACCTGGGCTCCGTAGCTAGGACCTTGGCCTCCTAATTGGCAGACCGTTGTTTTAAACTGCCTACATACCATGAGTCGCTATGAGACTGCTTACGCGGTTTCTAGCATGTGCTCCGGCGCACAACGGTACATACATTTTCCGTAACCAAATTGATGAACTCCACACTGTCAAATATACATGGAAGAACGTAAGGTGATCTCTGGGGAGGATGTTATATTCATCGTCTGACGTTTCACACTCGTTTTTGAGCACATCCTTTATATATAACCTGATTATCATCCCACAAAGAAGAGGATAGAACACAAGGCGCTGTCATGGACCACACTGTATTTGTGCTGACGTTTCGGAAATGGACAACACAATGTTCAGAACCCGTGTGTCAGACATCGCTACAACAGGAGATGGCCGGTGCGGCATTACAATTCGCACCAAGCATGAACACGCGAATCACCACTCTGATGATGAAGGAGTACAGTTCCGAAACCTCAGCACAATTACAGTGTAGTCCATCACAGCGCCTTGTTTTCTGTTTCATCTTCGCTGGAGGATAATGATCAGGATAATTTATCTGGACCTCGTTTCGTCTCCTATGTTAATATATATATATATGCATATACTTAGCTTAAATTGGTAAAGAAAAGGGGAGCCGGAATTCCCATTTCCGGCTTGTAAGTCTTCATAAGCCAGTCATACACGATACCAGGTTTATATGCCGAAAGATTCGGAATCCAGATATCTCATCGTGTTCATCATCTCCCAAAGGTAAGGGAAAAGAAGAGGGGGCGGTTTCGTGGACCAAATTATTTTTGAACTGATGTTTCCAAAACCTTCTCGCTTCCATTGTCAGAGTGTTGCGGTAGGCCAGCAAGAATATTGACTCGCCTACAACTACGCTGACCGCAGACGGGACGAAGATCACGATGGCCCACTAGCAGCCAACCTCCGGGAGAACAAATGTGGTCGGCAACGAACGGGCAGGTCAATGTTCACACGTTCAACACCGATATAATTTGAGGCAGAGGCAAGGCTGGCTAAATCAAGATCACCAGACGCAATTACCACAACACCCTGACGATAGAAGCGAGACTGTTTCCATTACCTGAGTTCAAATGTCATTTGGTCCATGAACCCACCTTCCTCTTATTTTTTCCTTATCTTTGGGACATGATGAACGCGATACGATACCAGGTGTGTATTACCCAAGATTCGTACCCGCGACCGCTTGGGCCTCACGCCCGTGTTTTCGTCAGTTGCGCTCGGTTAAACGATATTAGTCTGAGGCTAACGCGGGCGGTCCATAGCAGACCGTCGTAAGCATATCGGTGAACACCACACTATAAATATATAAACAGGGTGTTCCAAAAAATGTTTAAACAGTTTAAATAATTGTAAACTTGGAGTTTACAATAATTTTTTATTTAAAAATGTAAAACTATCTAAAAGAATCATTTTATTGTTTTTTTACTACACTTGGACTACATATTAAATAAATGAATTGAGAGAAGCCATTGAAAATGAATACGATCAAACACCAAGGGAATTGTTTCATTGTTTGTCCGATTCCATTGCTTCATTCTGTCAGTAGTTTCTTTTTCAAAATGGACATCAGTTTGAGAACATGCAGTGAAAAAACAATAAAGTGATACTCGCAAACATTTTTACATCTTTCAAATAATAAAATTATCATAGACACCAAATTTACAATTATTTAAAATTTGCATACATTTTTTGGGACACCCTGTATATATATGACAATGATGTTATACCATACTTCCGCATAGATATTAGCTAAAAGCCCATACAGGTGTTTCGCCGATTTTTCTGCTACTGCATGATACAGCAACGAGGGGTTCGGCTCTTCAGTAGACCCTTAAAAGTCATGTACCATCCACCTACTTCCATGTCATGCACCTAATAATTTCCGCGATTATTTCCTTGATATATATACAGCGCCTTGTTTTCTTCTTCGCCTTCTTTGGGGGATGATGATCAGGATAATTTATCTGGACCTCGTATCTTCACCTATGTTAATATATATATATCTATATATTCACTCAGAAATGTGCGAACGCCGATCAAATAGGCTTCCCAACTAAACAAAGTTCATGTGGTGGTCAGAGGTTCCCAACTATTGACTGCCTGCCAGGCCGATTCCGGCTAAGTTAGTGAATATATACCCGATCGGCAGTGACAGCAAATGGCAGGTGGCGAGGCGCTGATGAGCTGCGGTTCAATGAAGTGCTTATGATCCATCTGATACACACCAGTGGTAGACCAACTGCGCCGTCTGTGAGTGCGTTTGTTTGTGTTATCCGACCAGCTGGTGTTCAAAGTTATGCTTGGCTGATGAAGGCTAATAAGCCCGAAACAGCTCTGTATCAAGTTACCCCAAAATGCTGTCATACCTCCCCTTACTGATTTATATAGATATCAATATATATATTGCTAGCCAAAACGAAAGTAAGCATCCGGCAGAAATAAGAAGCAGAGACGATCACAGGGCCAACACATTCGTTATTTTGAACTTTGAAACGCAAGTGGAGCACTTTGGCTTCTTGATTTGCCAGACAGATGCTTAAGACATGCTTTTGTGCCAAAAAGGGAAAATTATTTACTGCTGACATTTGGAAGCAACTTAAACAAAGTCAGCTTTTGCTAAAGACAATTAGGTTCATATAAGCGGGAAAACATGGTACGTTCCGAGCCAAAAATTCTTTAGCTGCGCCAGTGATCTGTTTTTACGCGTGACTTCGATAAAATTGCCCGCACAGCATACACCTTGACCTTCCAACCCATGTGTGTCCAATGTACCCTGATTCAAGAGAAATGCAGAAAATCCCTCACACACATTTACTTTCTTCATATTACTAGCCTTCAAGTATTTTGCATAAACGGTTAAGCTTTTTTGGAATTCTGAGTCGCTAGGAATAAATATTTGGGAAAGTTGGCATCAGTCATGCAGATAAACCTAGGTATTTCAAATTCAGCCAAAGTATATCCGGTTCTTTGAGGGCTCACGCGCACCCATTCACAGCAAATTTAAATCAGTGAACTAATTTTCAAAAATAATTACTAACCATATGAAAGGTAGTTGTTACTGTGTGTTGGAGTTTAACAGTTCGATCATCACGGAAAAGAGTGTTCAGTTTAATCTTGAATTTAGAAATTGGGCTCCTGGTTTTCTCTTTCAGTGTTTTTTGCCGTGAAAAGGATTGTAGGATACGATATAGTCTATCCAAGAATCTGAGATAGAAGTATCTCAACGGTTACAAACTAGTAAATAAGAACAAAGTCGACTGTGGATAAAAGCACGCGCTTGTTCAAAGTGTTTTTTCAAAGGTGTTAAGTTCATGCAAGGCATATTTAACTAAGTAAAAAAGGGGCAGTTCAGTTTCACTACAATACTCCCCCTCCTAGAAGAATGGAGTTCAGAAAAAGTGAATAATATAGGCGTTTGTAGCTTAGCGGTAGAGCATTAGCCTCCGCTAAAGGCTTTCTCTGATGCGCGGGTTCAAATCCCGCCAAATGCCTAGAGTTTTTCACACTTGGCTCAACTCAAAAATAAGATGGAAGTTTTAAGCATATGTTACAAGTTGGTACTAGTCGGGGAAACGGACATGACGTCCGCTGCGTGTAAGGAGAGGGGGATTTGGGATGGGGGAAAGCGCGGGGCTAGTTCGGGTTAGTGGAGTCGTGGATAAAGGAATTGGCAATGTGCCGAGTGGAGGTTGTTCGGTTGGGGCCGTCGAAGGAGGATCGGTATAAGCTGCCTTCAGACGATCGACTGAGATCACGTCGGTGCGGCCGCCTCGGGCAATCGTAAAATGCTTGTCCGTGCGAGATAGTACCTTATATGGTCCGTCGTAGGGTTGTTGTAATGGTCGGCAAACAAGTTAGTCGAAGTAGTTGGGATAAAAGAAATTTCGGAGCCCGTGTCTACGATTAAGTTACGACAGGAACTCCTGTCGTAGATGTGGAGTAGGCGACTGGGGAAGGGTGGGCCGACCACGTTCGTCACCCTTACTGGCCGGTGGCGAAGTTTTTCGATGCCGACTTCTTGTGCCTGTACGGAAATTGACAATGACGGGAATTTGGACCATAATTGTGATGATACCAACACAGACCATCAGTTGAAGTTTGGTTGGGAGTGGGAGATCTTGTGCGACGAATAGTCGAAGGACTAAGAGGGTTATAGACACGAGTGGCCCGGAGCTGGGAAACTTCGATGGTGAGGGCATCCGGGCGTAGGACGACATTTGCGACAGAAGGTGTCGTTACGGCCCGAGTAGTAATATTTACCGAGACGGGTGGCTGATAGTACTCTAGTATCCGGTCGGCTGTTTCAGCTAGCGTTTGAACTGACGAGGAAGGAATATTGGGTGCAAGAATAGCTTGCACGGATGTGGGCAGCCACTGGAGGACAAGTTGTTTGAACATGGTGCCATCCAGCTGCTGTCCCTCAGCTAGCTGCTCCGGGTGCCGAAGGAGCTGTGTTGGCTTCCTGTCACCAAGGTCCTCCTCGGAAATTAAACGCTGAAGGCGTTTTTGTGTGGATAAAGATACTCCAGAGATGAGGGCCTCCTTGAGTGTGGTATAGGGAGTCCCGGTGAGCGGGCTGTCTTTAATATCACGGAGATCTGTTGCAATCTCCAGTGACAATGCGGCCACCAGATAATGAAATTTGGTCTCTTCCTTCGTGATTTGCCGCAGAGCCAAACAGGATTAGACTGTTCGTAGCCAAAGGGCTATGTCACTCAGCCAGCAATTCGCAAGTCGAATGTGTGGACGCTGCTAACACCCTGGCCGTCATTCATGATGTCAAAGGTCACAAAATGTGCGGGCGAGACAGGATTAGTCACTGGAGCAATGGGGGTAGGGGAATAAACGCAGTCTGTCTATTGGCTAACAATCCGAGGTGTGAATTCAGGAATCGGCGGCCACACGTTGCGGCGAGAAAATAAGGGCGAAGCATTGTAGTAATTGTTAGCAATTGAAAGCACAATTAAAAATCAGAGTCACCAATGTAAGATACGATATATTCTATCCAAGAATCTGCGATAGAAGTATCACAAAGGTTACGAACTAGTAAGTACGAACAAAGTCATTTGCGGATAAAAGTACGTGCTTGTTCAAAGTATTGCTTAAAAGTTGTTAAGTCCATGCAAGGCATATTTGACTAAGTAAAGCAAAGGGGCAGTTCAGTTTCACTACAGGATCATCATTTTTTCTTCTGTGGGTCTGAAATAATACGCATGCAAAACTTATCACATATCCAATAAAAGCTTTCAAAAACATTTGATAGGTGCCCACTTAGTGCTTTTGGAAATCCAATGGAATTTTTGGGAATCCAGCCGTCTATATCATCTGCGTAGGCAAGGTTGTCGAGGACTCAGGTCATCCTATTTTACGCCTAAATGGTGGTTGTCCTCTCCGACTACGTGGGGACCTAATCCAGGCATTTCGCATGTTGCGCGGTCAAGCTTGCTGCCTCCAATCAAATGACTTCTTTGAGCGGGCCACCACCTCTAGGCTGCGAGGACACCCCCTCAAATTACGTGTGACTGGGGCAAGACTAGATCCAAGAAAAAATTTTTTCTCTAAGAGGGTAATCCAGGCATGGAATGCCCTTCCTGCGGGTATTGTCATGTCCCCTTCTGTGGATGTTTTAGGGCAAACCTAGACCAATTTAATGAGTATCTTCGCGATTAAGTACTCCAAATCCAATCACTGAAGTGCTCCAAATCCAAAAATTGAAGCGCTCTACATCCAAACCTGAAATACTAGAAATTCTATAAATATATACTAATAGTAATTTGTAAGTAGTATTATCATTAGTACTTAACCAAATGAGTTTCAGCCATTATCTAGCTATGACGTCTCTGTTCACTATGCGATCTGCGTCGATCGTGTCTGAGGACGCATCTACCGCACCTATTGTTTTAGGCTACGCGGCCCTGCCACACCCTTTCTCGTATCGACCGACTGCTGACGACGTGGCGGGTTCCTCGGCTCTTGGCACGGCTAAAGCGTATCATGGTCGCATCTCCGGTCTTCGGGACGTTCTCGTGACTCCGAGGTCTCCTCCTCATATGGTCCTTCGGATGTAGATATTACTCGTCATGCACGCCATGGCTGCCGTCAAAATTCACGGAAGCATCATGCAACATTCCATTTTGAATTATGAGCCAGCCTTAGGAGTTTTTTCACTCTCTGCTCTTCCTCCTCAGTTACACTGCTGGCTCGTGTAAACTGAGTGTGAGTTTATTACTTCAAACAAGCGAGAAGTCGTCTGAAATTTTGTCAATGATTTCTTTGGAATTTTTGGCTATGCCGATGCATTTCCTAAATCCTATGTACCAAGAGGGAGTTCAAAGGCGTTTGCCTATATTTCCTTTAGTAAATTTGACTTGACTTGACTTGACTGTTATTTAGTCTGCATAATCACCAGGTCGTCAGCGGTTCAAAAACATGCTTGTCCTACGTTTCCATTTTTTATGGGAGTCGATATCCCCACACAAGAACGTTTCAGCTATACTTCAGAATTCTGTATAACTTTATTTTTTTTATGCGTGAAATTACCGGCTTGCTTTATTATTCTGCTGCATGTTCGGAAATAATAGAAACGAAATGGACGACCAGGAAATCCATAGAGTGGAATATGCGGCCTGTGAGCTGTAGTCTCGAGTGAAAGGCCACTTGGTTAGTGTGCAACTCTATTAATTAAAAAATCCATCGACATAAAATATAACACAAAGAGCCACTCAAAAGTCCCTGGTCGCCACGTCACATCGTTTTTTGTAAATTAAGCGGTATTCGGATAATCCAACTGAAAACAGGTTAGGGCCTCTAGGTGAGTAAAAAAGACGTCATTTCAACGTCGTGCTACGTCTGTGTTGCATCCTAAAATGCATGTGATTTATCTGACTAAGTTTTATTTCAAAAGGCTCAATCTTTAGACCAACAAACTTAAGGGTCGTAAGTGGAGAGAACTGTTGCCCTATAGCCTGTGTGGGCTGGATAATAGCATTATCGTACTCTAATCAGTAGTTTTCACTTGGGCTGGATAATAGCATTATCGTACTCTTATCAGTAGTTTTCACTGTTGGTAGCCGGCAGTGAAAATATTTGCGCAGTTTTGCATTTCTATCGGATTCTCCGGCATGTTGCTTTGTTAGGTCCGCTTCTTACTTGCTTGTTTGAGCCTAATGAGGACAAAGTTACGCATTTACGCGCATGCGATTGGGAAAGCAGCTCCAAGATTGACGGTCAAATTTACTGGGTTTTGTCTCCCTCCTCCTCACAGACGCTACAGCGGTGCTGCCAGTTAGACCAACCAAAGACATTCTGCCTATGCACGCCACATCAACCGGTTTTTATGAGTTTATGGGTAGTTGCGGCTGAAAATGCATTGGGTGCACGCAAAGGCAGTTGGCAGCTAGGTCAACTGAACATATACCGAAGTGACTACTTAGGGCCCACAGGTTCAACTGTAGCGGTCGCTGCTGCCCGACGCCCTCCTAACTCTTGATATCCCAGACAAGGTCACTCAAAGCAGGACCCTGCGCAACTGCACTTTGCGGCGTGCCAGTCACAACTTGCCGCGCGAGACACGGACCCCCCCCCCCACGGACCACACCATGCGATAAAGGACTTGGTGGACACTGGTCATACGGTTGACCCAATACGTGCATTTAAGGTCTTACTTTGGGTGACGACTGAGCATCTCCTACGCTTTAAAAAGGCCGTTGCATTACGGACAAGAAGCCCAGACTACTGTTAGAGTTAGCTGGACCGTGTGATTAACCTCGCACTACCAAGTATATTATCCAAAAATGACGTAACTTCATTCCCTCTCCCGTTCTCTCACGCACCACGTGACTGACTGCTGTCACGCGCGTTGAAGTTTTTATCACGCCCGCTATTTTTTCACTGTAATCCGAAGTGCCTTGCTTAGATAACTTTCTTCACCCCCCCCTTCCCCTTTATCAGCACGTCATGTTGCAATTCACCCCATTAGATTGATAGTTAATTGAGCAGCTTATTTTATGAATATGCAATGACCGTATACAGATGAATACGGAGTCATGAAATTATATGACGCCATTAAATTCCGCAGATTTCGTCGCCTTCATAAGGATGACTTATATGGTCGTCTACATGGTCCAAGGGACCAGGAAGGCTCCGCCCATTTAAAATAGGTGGCTTTACGATAGAGTTTAGGAAGGGTAAATATTTCCACGTCTTAACCCTAACACTAACCCTAACATAAACGGTGGGTATATTCGGACCCTGACTGTAACTAGCAGGAACGGTAAGTATTTCCATGTTCCAACCCCACCCTAACCCAAAACTAAACTGTTACCTTAATCGTAACCCTGACGCTAACCTAAACCTTAATCCTTGAGCTGACAGCTACCCAAAACTTAACCCTTTAATAACATTCTGATCCTAAACCTAACTCTGACCCCAACTTCAACTATTACCCTAGCCCTAAGCTTTACTCTCACCCGCACCTTACTCCTCAACGTAATTTTTTTCAGAAGGTGCCAAAAAGCCACATGTGTTGTGGGTGGTGCCTATTGCCTTGTTCTGTTTAGGCAGCCATAAAAATCGCCCTTATTATCGCCTTTGCGCTGCTCAAATTTAGTTCAAAAAACAGTGGTTCGATTCTGCGAACTTCGAAAATCGTTGTAAGTGAGTGCACTTAAGCTTGAGGAGTACATAAAGTCTGTCCACAGATACAGTTGTGTAAATTAAACAAACTAAGTAGAGCAACATTTGAAAGCAGTCTTTTAGTGCAGTTAACAATTCAAAATAATCCGCGATTTTGCGTATGCGCTGCAGTTTTAATTATGCTTGAACCTGAAATGGCTTGCTTAGATAACACCTACCTTTCCCTTGCTATGTACACCAGACCAGCAGTTCATGCATTATTGACCTATCAAATTTTACCCCTCTAAATTAATATTAATGGATAGTTTATCTTGCCTTACGTCAATGACCTTATGCAGTTAGATAAGACGTCACAAAATGCTTTGACGTCAATACATTCTGCGTAGTTCGTCACATTGTCTTGTTCAAATGCTGTCTGAAAAAGCAGAGCTTCGATAACATTTCTGCTGAAAATGAAAAATATACTGCTATCTTTATAGTGTAGCGTTTTGGTCATACTTACTTAGTTTAAGGCCCTACTCTAAGATTGCAAATGCAAAATGGAATGACCTAATATGCACTAAAATTTTGCGAAAACTGCTTATGATCTTATTTGTGTGTGCACCGATCTATTCCTCAGGATGCACCCATCCTGGGATAATGCTTTTGCGAGTCGGATCAATCAATTGTGCTCCGCAAAGCTACTGATAATTGATATATTACTAGCCAACTGTCAGTAACACATCTTTTTAATGTTTCTATATCAGTGTTCCGGCAGACACACTTGGCGTACTGTGATATAGCTATTTCGGGCTATTGGCCCTCAGCAGCCGTAGGCAGCCAACCCTAGTGTAGCAGCTGAAAGTGCCGCCGCACCCGAGTTTTGAAATCGCCCATCTGCTCGCTCCTTTTTCAAATTACACATTGCAGTAAGCCGTTTTCTGTTGTGGGTGTCTTATTCTCTACCGTAAGCAGCCACTTTGGTATATTTTCAGCCCACCTAGTTGCCAACTACACTTGCGTGCACTGAATGTTTTTGCATCTGCAAGTACTAGTAAACCCATGAATCAAATCTGATGTGGCGGGCGTAAGCAGAGTGTCTCCAGTTCGTATCAGTGGAATAAGCACTGTAGAGCTGTTAAGCGACTATTTGAAGGCAGCGTGCTTTCGTTTAATCGTATATCGAAGCAGTTATTTGACCCCCTTTGAGAGGGAGGTAGGTGCTCATTGGCTTTTTGGCACGGATATGCCTGCAGGACTTTCTTGTCTAGGATGGTGATACTTACGATGAATTTCTTCCCTCATCAGTCAATATTCGCCGCAGACATTTCTTGAACTATGCCACACGTTATATATTAGCTAACTTTTGTCACGATAAAAATGGTTTAGCTTAGTTTGGGCACTAGCTCCTCTGGATCTGCTTGTTATTTTTCATATCCGACGCCTAAATTTAGCTCAAAGACCTTCAGGTTGCCTTCTATAAGTATGATGTAATAGAATTGAATGGAAAAGTTATGTTAAAACTAATGCTTCTAAAAATTACAAGACAAGCTGAAATAAGGTGGAAAGGGGCATCATTATTGTTGCCTTTTCCAGTAAAACCTTTTATACTCCGACTGCCTTATACATCGGTTGTTAAAGAGTGGCCTTCTGGAATTCTGGCGCGCAACAGCAAACGCTTGTGATCGGAATGATAAGCTACTTGACGAGTACACAATATGATATCATTGGCTGCCAGTTTACAGGTCGAAAGCACGTCGGATATCAAATCACTGACTCAAAACTTGAACATTGGATGGGACCCTAGTCCAGTGATTCAAACTGACGGCAGTGAGCTTCCAAACTCAATTCCGAGGTCAGTCTCCTGTACCCTGAAATGCAACCGTTAAGTTTCTCTGAGCCACATTTCGGGCACTATCTGTTGGTGGTATTTTGCCGCAAGCTTTGACTGGAATATGACTCAATAGCTCGTCTCCGATAACCATTATGATAATTATGAGCACGTCAGATTGTTTACAATGAGAACTGGACATTTAGTGCCGTCAACCTCATTCTCTTCCTTTCCTAGGCAGCAGTCTTCTGTCTCTAATGATAAATAATAACAAATAATGCTCACTTTTATGATACGTACACGAAATGCAAGTTATTCCTAGAATTTACACTGGAACATGGAAACTGTTTATGCAGAATTGCACGAGAAAACAGTAAAATGAACCACTGCAATTGTATAAGGAGTCTATACTCCTTAAATACATATGCTTAAGGGCTTCAGGAATTTCGGTGCTCTTGGCGGAGAAAAAGATTGCTGTCGATCGACGGAACCATTTCTTTAATCATCAGAGCTTTCTTACTCGTGGTGGAGTCCATCGTCAGATATAAAAGCGGCAACAAAACATGCAATGGTTAAAGAGGGTGGGATTCAAGCAAACGCCAACCAGTAATGCCACTCTGGAGGGCTCTTTATGCCAGTGCTGTGCTCGCTTAACTGACTGGGCCAACACGGGGATTAGAACAAGGTATGACAGGTGTTATTCATATGACATTCCCATAACAACTTCCAAAATGGAGGGGGCCCTAATGACACTCTCACTCCGTAAGCTTTGAATAAGGCGTGACGACTCCGGCTGTGCCAGTCATATGCAGTCGATCCCACCACTTACTAATGACACCCGGTACTGGCGGATGCGTGAAGAGAGAGTTCGGTAACCGCAGCGCAAGTCTACTCTCACTTAAAACTAACTCACAGGCAATTGACCACATTCGGACTTAGCCTCTTGAAGAACGCGCCGGAAAGCATCTAAAACTGGTGTTTGTAGGACCGAGGGTTCGGGCTCGTGCAGAATAACATCGTCAGGGATAGTATCAACAGGAGAAAAGGCTATACTTACATGGGGTAAATGCCATTCAATCCAAGTCTGTAGATTGTTGTAATAGTAGCGTCGTCATTATAACGGTGGCATCTGACGTGCGCCACCATCTAATTACGCCCTTTGGAATCCCCAAGGAAGAGCACAATAAGAAGGATGTAACTTTGGAATCCACCCAGAGGAGGGTCTATTGAGTACAAAACTCGGAGTTGCTGTCTCGGGTGGTTATTGCCGCTAGCTGATCTCTAGCGCCCTCTTTTTCCCGCCTTGGGGCCATGCTCCGGTATTTGGAACGGAATTGCGGTGTCCTCGCAGTCCCTTGTATAACTCCACTGTCTGAGAAGTGACAGTGGCTAATAAGAGATTGTCATTCGCGTGCGCTTGTGGCATCATTGGGCGTTTAGGATAAGGTCACCCGACCAGTAGGCCCTTCGGGAATTGCGACCACTTAAGCACGCGCTTGCACGCGCGTGCGTGCGTCCGTATCCTGTCCAGTGGTTGAGGTCATCGCGTGTATGCAGTCAGAGCGAACAAACAAAGACATTTGGCTAGGCTGGAAGCATCAGGAAAGCCTCCAAATGTTGCTAGCATTTGTTCAGGTTAAACTTCTAACACAGGTGACCGCGCAGTGCCCTATAAGGTAGAACCTGATCGATAAGTCGATTTATTGAATGCGCAGTCAAGGCCCGGACCTTAATCGATTCTCGACTCGTCCGGCTTCCGGCCTGAGCGATGCTTATATACTTATAGAGTACTTCAGCCTATCAGGAGGCCAAGCTCCATTTGGAGCAAGTCTTGACAGGCGCGAAGAATTTGGCATTAAGTATGTAGGCTCTAACTAGATATAGCAATAAAGGAGGTGGCAGACAAGTCAGAGACATTGGACAAAAACATGTAATGATGAAACGAAGGTCAGAGAGTCTGGCTTTCCATGAAATGACAGTGCGGACGACATAAGACAAAAGGGGGAGAAGATGAGCTCATTTCGAGGAGGCTAGAAAGAAAAGAGACGGGAAGAGAAGACATCTAACAGGCACAGGTGTGTCTGTCGAATGTTATAGAGGCAGCTCCTACATACTAAGAGGAAATAGCCTCACTCGATCTGACTATATTCTGCATTATGCGTCTAACAGACCCAAACACCACCTCCTGAATAGCCTCTCTCACGACTTAGTGTATTAAATGTCTTTTTTGCATACAAGTGGGCTATCTGCTCTTGCTCTGGAGGGATCAAATAAGCCCTAAATGCAATAAAAATAGCATGCTACTTTTTGGGCGGTAGATAAAAATGCCTATTGACAGTTCTATCACGTCCATTTTAATGAGCTGCAATCGATCCAACCGAGAAACCCACAGAACTTGCTTACGACAATGGTAGAAGCAAACTCACGTGGACAGTAAAAAGCACATGTACATGTTGTTGACGGTCGTCATTGCGCTATCCGGCGTCCTCAGTCAAGGTCATGCACCTTCGCAGTGAGCGGTTTCACTCACGGACCTGCAGCCATCTGCCTGAACTCCGCTCCAATACACGCGCGCGTCCTGATAGTCACGGCTGCCCAAACGTCACTTAAACGCCCCACGGTCTGGTCCGATGTAATATAAACCATTAAACCATCCACCCCACCGCTCGCCCCGCCTTGGGCAATGCAACACAAAAAATTAGCTCCTGGGCTTGTACATTTAGGCGAATATTCGCGTTACAGGTGTCTGCATAATTAGAGAAAAGGTAGACGGTTCGTTTGCAGGAATCATATTTTAATTCGTCTGATCTTTCAAACTCGCGCCTAGTGCATCGTATCTAGTGTCTAGAATGTCCTCGCAACTACACTGGACAGCCTGGATGCATGCATGGCCTACACATACTTGAGATGGAGTGACGGATTAGCACAAGTGGCTGCCCATGCCACAAAATGAATTATAAACTGTACTTCGTAGCCACGAGGATAATCGCGCACACTAGAAGCAAGACGAGCCAGGACTCGATTGAGGCCTAGTCCCTCAATGGAAAATCAGTCATTCGATTTGGCGCCGATTTGGCGCCATATGCAGTCACCTCCAGACTGTCGCTACTGGTGTTTGATCGGCCTCTGCCCGCCATAGGTATTGCTTGTTTTTTGTTGGGGATTTTATCGCCGACGCTGTACTCTAGCAAGTGTGTGAAAGCTCAGATTAATAAGGTCTTGATTTCAGCGAGTGAAGTACTTTCGCTTTCTGTACCTGAACTTCCCCCAAAAGCTTATTGAAGCAGCTGTCATCATTATCGCACTCTCTCTCTCTGTCTAGGGCATGACTAGACGCAGCTCACATAAGTTCTGACTTTGTTGATGGTCACTTCTACCAGAGACTCAGGGTTCCCTGTACAACAATTCTCCCCATTCTGATGCCTTACGCCGTTTCCTACAACCTACTGTTTTGCCCACTGATCCTAGCGCCTAGGGTACACTTGCACGGCCTAGAGGCTACCCGTCCTTTCCTTTACTAATAGCCTCTTTTACCTAATGGACTAAAGCCATTTGCTGTTGACAAAACATAAATTAGCTACACACCTTTGATTAGAATTCTCCGGAGGCCTTACTCTGTGCATGGATTCGGCTGAGATTATGCAGAAGGCTGCTAAAAGTAGCCTTAGGTGTGCAAATCGTGTCAAATAAAATGGTTAGCAAAGTTTTTCAACCAAAATACTATTGGGTACAAGATTGCTGGTTTCCAAAAAACGCTGTCGTCATGCCTAGATTCTAGTTGGCTTATTAGAGAGATTCCTTCTATGTTGAAGACCCCACATGTTTCGCGCAATCTAACGCACATACGAAGGCCAAACTTTAGCGCATTTTAACTTACGAGTTACGGATGTTTCGTATTGACGAGTAATGTGGTATGAAAGTTAAGTGAGATTGAAAGTGCAGCCTCTAAGCATGTGTCTGGACGGAAGTCGGTCAATTGACGACAAGTCAGTGGGTCTGAAGCAACTCACTTCCCAGGTAAACGGCCTTGAGGCAGCAGACTTTGTAAAAGGACGTCTGACGGTGGTCGGCAACAGCTGCCCTTCAGAAGTGATGGCATCGATTAGGAGGCAGACAATTAAATGAATGAAATAATCAGATGCACATAAAGGTTGGCGTGTGTTCATCGCAGTAGGTTAAACCCTAGCAACTGTGATCTTCAGGCCCAGTTCCTTAGGAGAGGAGAAATCATGGGATACCAGAGTGTTATGAACAGTATATTCTGTACAGAAGGAATGGAGACTAGGTAAGGGTTATTCGACTGTCAGACGAGCGGACAAGAGCCAGCCATCACGTCGCATTTGAAGTAAGGTGACTTTGGGAATCACTACAACGTCTGGAGCGGCCTTTCTGTGAGTCAATCCTGACAGATGATTGGTCAGCCGGATCGGTTAGACGGACGGACGTAGCGGCCAGTGCATGTGCACTCACTGGCGGCGGTGAGCCTTGGCACATGACTGTCTGTGTGGAGTGAGTCACCACCTGTAAATCAGAACCGGAGCTTGAACTAATGCTGTGACCTGTGCAGACGTGCAGTTGGAAAATCAGTTGGAATTCGTTTTGGCGGGATCTGTACAAAATGCGCCGGTGAGTTGGCAAGTCGATATGGGAGGAAAGAACCTTTCGGATAAATGTCATCTCAGTGAGGTTTAAGTTGGACGAATACATCAGTTAAATAGGTTCACTGTCTTTTAGACAATATGTGGAAGAGAAGGCAGTGTCGAATTTTTAAAATTTCAAGGATGCATAAAGGTAAAGCACAAATTATGGTCTCAGTGGTCACGGGTTGCTAAATATCTTGGAGCAAGAATGCATGTGATCCGATGGTAATATATTAATGCGTTGCTAAATATCTGAATTATTGCTTTGCATAGTTTGATAGGGGAAGCACTGCTAAATTACATTGGAAATATCTATTTTTATTTCTGACAGGGTCTCTGAAATTACGTTTTACCATCCATGGGCCCGATAGGTAGTACAGGAAAACGACAACATGAATTCGAGCGTGAATTTCGTGGTCATTAACCCCGCCTATTTCTGGCAGTTGCGTGTTCGTATCACGTCGAGACCACTAGTTGTTGTTAGGGGCGATAACTTGAGATGGCAGTAATCTACAACAAAAAGATTCGACGATCAAAAGTCTTTGAACCTATATTTGCTTTGCCCACCTTCTCCTGAGCCAAAGGAACGAACAGGAAGCTGTAGAAGCGGTTTGCATCCACCGCTGATATTCTTTGACTCGAGCGCATTTGTGCCATTTTTGTGTTTCTGTTAGCCTACAGCCAACCAGTTATTGGCGCAACTTAATTAGTTTCAAGTTCTTGCGAGGAATGCAACAAATGCTAAAACAGGTGGTGTTCAGAGTTATATCACTCCCGAATTGGATGAATGTTTGCATCCCAGGAACGTTCATATTTTAAGAAGAAGAGGAATTTTCGAACATTGGAGTAATCATTTTAATAGCCTGAGCTCACTAACACATACTGACAAAGTCCACAGTAGCGAGTCGACGGCGAAACCCCACAATTATTGATTCTCTGCCCGTTCAAAGTTTGGCTGTTTTGTGTACACGCCAGAACTAGCCACCACATTTGTTGCTGCTTTTCCCTTCTCTGACGATGGGCTCCTGCAGGAGCACGAAAGCTCAGGCTAATAAAATGATTATTCCAGTGTTCGAAAATTCCTCTTCGTCTCGAAAAATCATATTACGTTATTTAATGTGCTATGTTAACAGTGGTTGACGATAATTGCATACTCTGAAAATGAATATTTTCGTCTAAAATTGCAGGAGCCTAATTGTATGTGTAGCATAGTAACCATCCAGGACATTTCCTTTTCATCCGTATAGCTTGTACATACTATGTTGGTTCTCCTGTGTAAAAAGTGCGATGTGCCTGGTGACTCTATAATCACCTGAACTTCAAACTGTTGACAAATTTGTAGTCTTAAGTTCCTCAGAAATACACCTCTTACTTGAGATAGATCAGCATATTCCAGGATCTATAGGCGCAGGCCAAATCTGATCTGAATATTTGGACGAAAGTCTATCCACCACTGCGGAATCGTGGGAGCCTGTTGCGGTGACTCATCCTGTCTTCGCCGGCCACGCCTTTGTGTACTCTCGCGTGAAAAGCTACTCCGCATTTTCTCTGTCAATCGCCGCAAGAACCGGCGATATTCTGCCCATCCTACGATCCCTTTGGCGACTAGCGTTCAGAGGCGCACGTTACTTTGAGCCAATCGATGCGCGCCCTGCCACCTAATTGGCTAAGGACACAATCCGCACTCAGGGCTTCGCAGCAGCGGACGCAACTTCAGGGCCACACCTGGCGTGCAGACGTAGCTGGTAGCTGGCTCAAAGCACAGACTTTGTACCTTTCATTCTCCAGCAGTAAAGCTCTGTCTACCAACACCGTCTTCCTTTACTTGTGGTCGTGGGATCCTTCTGTTGTTGATAGAGCAAAAGCTCTCCATAGATTAACCACTTACTATTCACAGGCTGCCAGCAGACGGTCAGTAATGTAATATAAGTAATTATTAACCCTACTGGCAGCAAAAGAACTACCTAAAAGTTCTGACACACGTAGTTCGCCGATATTCTGCCCCTGTAGGGCATAGCTGAGAAGAGTTCGACTGATTACAGATGGAGTGTCTATCGCAGAGAGTTAAGTAATTTAAACCCTAGCAACTGCGAACTTCAGACCATGGTTACTAAGTAGGAGAAGAAGTCTTGGGAAGTCCAGAGTAATAGGAACAGTATATTGTGTACACGGAGGAACGGAGAATAGATGGAAGAAATATGACTTGAGAACACATGACCAGCCAGGAGAGCCAGACGTGTCCAAGTGCCAGTTTGATAGCAGTCAGGCCAGTGAGCAAGGAGAGCAATTCACGCGTGCAGGCTTGCTATTCGTCGCCGGGCCAGAAGGCATGTATGCGGCAACAGTGGTTGGCTGTGCCCAGACGTCGAGACCAACATCGCTGGGCCTACGAGAGAGTTCATTTCGACGTGAGCTAGTCACAACATCTCTGCCAGAAAAAAAAACACGAGGAATGCTGGGAGACCCACCGGTGAACCGAACCCCTCGCAACTGTGCCATGCAGCGGTAGAATGTCAGCAAAATACCTGACTAGGCTTTAAACTAATACTTCTGCTGGCAGTGTAGTAAATAGCAACTGGTTAGTTTGTGCGCCTTCTCTCATGTTTTTTAATCTTGCTTACTGGTTGGCAGGAACGACTACGGCAGTCTGCCAGTCCGACTTCCTGTATTTGAAGCATTTGTGCTGATAAAAACTCACCGCAAGGTGCGTGAGCTGCTCTGCTCTCACCGTTTGTGTGCTCCATTGAAGATTATTTTGCCTTCGTGTACCTTTAATGGATTTAGTCGTGAATGGGAGGTGATCGTTAATCCGTTGCGGCATATGGAGGGTCGAAGTGGCCAAGCCAGTGTTGCGTTTACTTCGCTTGTCACTGATAATGGCGTTGGATCTGTTCTTACACGCGAATGATAAACAGCCAAAACTGGCATGCACCTGTCGGAGGAGACGAAAAGAATTAGCCAAGAGCACAGCACTTGAGCTTGTCTGTAGTTGTGTACTAGCATTTAAGCGAGTAATTTAGAACACTAAAAGAAAACACTGTTAAGTCACAAGAAGGGCTTTCTTCGCGTTTTAGGTTCTTCGCGTAAACAGCGTTCTAGGCTACCAAACGCTATTCCGTGAACCCCATTATCAGGGCACTAAGTACAATAAAATTAAAAGGTTCCGTCATTAAACCTGATTGTTTGAACTAACAATTTTTTCAGATGAATATTGCTGGCGAAGACTGGAATGGTAATTGCGGGCTTGTGAGCCGTCGTTGGTTAGTCATAGCCAACCCCAAGTGGTGCAACAGCCGCGGTTCGAACCCGCGACCTGGGGCTTAGAAACCCAACGCTCTAACTATTAAGCTACTGGCTCGTTGCCTCGTCATTTTATACAAAGAATATTTACATTGGCGAATGAGTGCTCACCGATCAAATGCGTGACTCATTCGTCTCATTCAGCTGTGGGTCTCACTCTTGAGCCCCGCCATCAGCCGCACAGCAGTGAGTACTATAGGCAGATGGACATTGCCGACACAGACAAGTTAAAATGGAATGGCACCACTTGGGGTTGAGTGCGACTGGCTGATGAAGGCTTACAAGCCAGAAATAGTCATTCCAGTCCCCCTAGCGTTGACTTCGCAATGATCCACACCAAGAGGCTTCCACAATCAAAAGTCTGGGAACTTAGATTTGTTTTGCCCAGCTTCTCCTGAGCCAACGAAACGTACAGGAAGCTGTACAAGCTTTTGGCCGAAGCTATATCCTCAGACAATTTGACCCATGTGCGCCATTCTTCTTTCTATGTTAGCCTACAGCCAACCAGTTATTGGTGCAGTTTGCTTTGCGGCCGCAGGTGGGACTTGAGAATGAGTCCCAAGGCAGAATGGGACGACTGATTTTCGTAATTTGTCCGTCAGCGTTCATACGACAATAACAATTTCCTTCCCAACGGACATAAACATGCGTGAATGCGCAGTGGTTTGGAACATGTTATTTCAGCTAGTTGTTCGCGTATTTGCAACCTCATAATTGTATATTCTCATGTGCTCGCAGGCTCCAACTTTGTTTCCAATATATTTTTAAATTCAAAGCATCTGCTCAGCCACTTTAAATGTATTTCTACAGCTCTTTTGTACAGCATCTTCAGCAGCACTCTAGATCACTTCCTCTCATTTACTTCTGTTCATATACCGCTCCTTGACTGCACTTCGCTGATCTCACCAAACCTTTCTTGATGAAGCCTTCACACTGCAAGATATCGTGCATTATATCCAAGCACGTAGTAGATGGTCAAGCGTTCTTCATGGACGCTAAAAGCGGTGTGGTTGTTGTTTGCGTGTTGTGGCCGATGCACGTGCTGTGGTTATTGTTCCGGGAATGACGTCATAGTTCCTGCTCCTCTACCGGTCCACTGCTTAGAATGGGAAAGAGTATTCACAATTATCGACTTAATTTAGGTGTCATATCGACCTTTGGTGGTCTCTGAAAGCATGTCGAAGGTTGGTTTCGTCATAAACACGCACACACACCTTTGACATTTTTTGTGTCTGCTTACGGACTTACTGGCACGTTTTGCACAGCTAGAAATTCATGTACATGTATATCGATGAAAACCTTAGAGGCTAGTCACAACAATAGTAAACAACAAACGACCCATGCTGGACGAATTCGCAGACGTCCACCTGATTGCAGTCCCGATAGTAATGCAGCTAAATGCTACGCTGAACGGGTTTTGATCAGATTTGGGTAGATTCCCAAAACGACCAGTAAAAAGGCCAATTAAAGCCTTCAAGGACTTTCAACGAGCTGTGATTTCTCGTCTACCTACTTTACATTGCTCTTGTGTTTAGATCGTCTGCTTCAGCGTCCCTGGAAGTCCTCGCCTTCCTCAGATACCCATTATATGCCTGTCAAGCACAGTTAAGGAGAACCTTCAATCTGTATATTCAGAGGTAACCACAGAAGCCTTTAAAAACTTCCTTCAAACCGTGCAAGATATGCATGAAAAATATTTCAGTTGCATAATTGTGTGCAGTTTTTTTTTATTACGCAGGATGCATAAGTGTTGTGGAGACGAGAAGTGCACGCTATTTGAGTCATGGCCGCAGGCCGGCCGCGCACCCCGAGCACACTTGACGCCCCCACGCATTCACGGCAGTCGGCGAAAAGGGCCGCCCGGAGTACGTCACGCCCTCATGCCAGACGCCTACGCATTCGCCGTGAGCCAAGAAAGCCAGACGACCACCCACGTAGCAGGCGTAGTGGGCGTAGTCAAGATTATTCCAGAGTGTCTGGAAGCAGGCCATACGCTAGGAGTATTCTAGAAAGACCGGAACCGTATAAATATGCCGGAGTTGACAAGCTTAAGGACGACGACTCCGACGGACCTGCAGGACACAGAGAACCGGACAGTCGCGCGTACCCTCAGTCTTTGTGTACGGTTGAATAAAGCCATTGCCTATCAGGACTACCCCTTGCCTTCTTCTGCCTATTAGTCGGGTCGGAATAAACTGGGCAATGACAATAAAACTAAGAATGATTGATAAATTTTAAAAAGATGCAGTATTTTTGAAATAAGAGAACAATATGTTTACTTCATATGCACCATTTGGCCAGAATCAAATGTACTATAATCAAAAATATCTACTGAACGCGCAAGAAAGTCACCTCCCTGATCAGAACTAATAAGCCAACCTATAACATGTCACCCGCGGAAGAAGAAGCGATTGCGAAATTAGAAATGGACAAAGGTATAATAGTGCTACGAGCCGAAATGGGAAGAGCAGCAGTCGTGATGGACTGCAGTGGTTACAACGCCAAAGCGCAAGCCCTGCTCGAGGACCAATAATCCTACAAGCCCACACCTTCCTCACAGGCTAAATCTATTAACAGCCACACTCCTGAACCGACTCCAGCGTACCAGTGTGCTATCGCAAGACGAATGGCGACAAATTAAACCAACTGACACGGCAGTGGCCCAGTTTTACGGATTACCCAAAATCCAAAAGTCCAACGTTCCCCTCCGGCCAGTCGTAGCGTTAAAATGCAGCCCTACTTACAGCCTATCAAAGTGGATGTCACGAAAACTTAATTTTCTCCAAGAGGGCTCAAGGGACTCAGTCAATTCGGCCTCCCAATTTCTGGCCGTTATCCGAGGATGAACAGTCCAACTAGATTAAACCATGTTGTTGACGTTGTTTTATTATCCACATCTATCTCACCGGACGTCGCACGCAACGTCCTACGGAAACAACTAGAAGAAAAAATATGGAGAATTGAGGAGTCCTCTAAAAAAATAAGCATCTACTGCAACTCCTTGTCTGCTCAATAAACTTCTTGACCTTCAATGGTGGAACACACGAACAGAAGAAAGGGATGCCAATGAAGTCCCCAATTTCAAGTCTAATCGCAGAAATCATCTAACAGGAGCTGGAAAATGTCACTTACAATCAAGTGGAACCTGCATTCTGGCGCTGATATGTGGACGATGCTTTCGTTGCAATCGAACAGAGCAGGCTAGCAGATATCTAAAACCTGCTTAACCGTATCTTCCCCGACATCCACTTCACAAGGGAAGAAGAGAATGCTGGAAACCTGCCTTTCCTGGACGTTCTCGTCACGCGCAGACCCAATCGGGGACTCAGCATCACGATTTATAGAAAGGCTGTATTAGAGCTCCCTTTCAGAAGATAAAAGCACACTACACTGAACCTGGGAGAAGTGTATGAGAACTACAACATCTTCGTGACCAACTGGCAAGAGATGGATACCCGAACAGCTTCGTCAGCCGCACGTGCCCACGGAGAACAAACGTAGGACAGCCACCAACACTCTGACACCCTCTACCGTACATCAAAAATGAGTCAAAAGCAACCAAACGTATCGCTGCAGTGCTCGGCTTGGGTGTGGCTTACCTTCCGCCAGCTAACATGCGCTCCCATTTCCTGTAAATAAAAGACCAAATGGAGGTAGATGAACAGTCTGGAGTCGCTTATCAAGTGGCAAGTCGCGATTGATATTGTGATTGTACAGGGCAAACCGGGCGATGACTTAGCTCGCGAATAACGGAGCACAAACGGGCGACCCACTGTCCTAGATCACTGCCTACACTCTGGAAGAAGGCCACGAATTCGACTTCACGGGCACGTGGATAATGGAACGCGCCGTTAATAAGACGGGGCGAGAACTATTGGAGGCCTGAGTGTCAGAGTGCGGCTCCATCGACAAGCATGTGGATATACTGCCCTGCTATTTGCCCTCCTTTCGCATGACGAAGAAGCATGGTCCCGCTTGCATCCGGGCATGCAGGCTGCCACGCTTAGGACGCACGACACGGTGCCAAGGCCACACGCCATAACGTCAAGGGCGCGCGCAGAGGCGATACGGTGCGACGTCGTGAACGTGAACCAAACATGCATTCTACCCGCTCCCCCACCTCGCATTTACTCGTAGCTGGACCACCAAAGCATGTCAATACTTGCTGTTCTCTCATTTTCTCTGATGATAACCTCTTGTGTGATGCCGAAAGCTCAGACTAATACAATTGCTGTCCCAGTGACCAGGTTTTTGCCTGCTTTACAGAGAGTAATATGTTTATAGTCCTCTCGTTCTGCCTTGATTTACGTACCGCCTGACATATGGCTGTTCGGCCTCCTCACGGCGTCCGCTGCGTGACCCATAAGATGGGCTTGCGTGAATTATATGTGAATTTTGTTATAATGAGGAAAACTAACGCAGCTGCACTATCTCTCACCCCTCACCCCATGCTGTTCCGGGGAACAGAAACTGCCATAGTGATTGAATGTGGAAACTGGGGCCAAATAATTGGCAAATTTACCAATGCAAGCGACTTTGCGAACGGGTCTGCTACCGTTTCTGCTTTTATTTTCTGATCATGTCTCTGATGAAAAATCCGGGACGAAGGTCAAAGCATTAGGCGAATAAAAATGTTCTCGTATCGAGCGAATTTTCTTCTCATTTATCGTACTGATAAATGGGCTGCTTTGCTATAGGGATGGACCAACCTCGCTTTCCCTTCCATTTCCACATATCAGCCAACATTTCGAGTAAATCAACCAATCACTAGTGCGACGTAAAAGCCTGTATTAGATGGCGTACAAAATATCTCTGGGAAGTTCACATGCATCGTTCAAATTTCTTCTTTGATCATAACGGCATTCCCACGAAATCGTCCTCAAAAGTACTATTAAAATGTGCGAAGCTGCCTCGTTGGCTGCGCTTCTGTTTGAACGAGGAACTTGGACAGTCTGTGAAAGAAAAGAAAGCTGAATCACGTTCACCTTAGCTGTCTATGCGTGTGAAATTATAGCAAAAGATCTATCGTAGGTGACTAATAGAGAAGATCCTATCCGCTGCGACCTTTAGGCCCTGGTTCCGTGGGGGAAAAGAAGAAGCAAAACGCCAGATGTACGCCAGAATGTACAGAGGCAGTGAAAGAGATTGGAGGAAGTAGGCTGTCGGAAGACCGACAGTTGGCCGAGTTGCCAACTGCCTTTTTATGCGCCCAATGTATTTGCATCCGCAACTACAGGCATATCACAGGGGTTAAGTAAGTCAAACCCTAGCAACTGCGGTCTTCAGACCACGATTACTTAAGGCAGAAGACTTGTCGAGCACCAGATCAATTTGTTTATTGTCCTGAGCTTTCGAACTCTTACAGGAGTTCATCTTCAGAGCTAAGAAGCAGCAACCAAAAGGAGGGTAATTAGCAGACAAGAAGTCGGTGGAGGCCGAAATAGTAGGAATAGTATATTGTGAAGAAGACGACGTTGCGGCATCCTTCGCAGATTCATCTGCTACTGTTTTCTGCTAAGGTCTCTGATGAAAAATCCGCGGCGGATGTCGAAACGTCAGGCGAATAAACGCATTGTCCCACCGATCGCGTCATCTTCTTCACAATTACTCGCATGTTCGCTTGCATTGTCGATAATTGGAGTCATGAAGAAATAAATGTAGAATTTCAAAGCCTATCTATACTGTTTTTATGTGTGGATATCGACTCCCGTTAAAAAAAGGAAAGATAGAAGGTCCTTACCTCACTCGTTGTATGACAAGACAGAGGAGACCTTATAGCAACTTTTCAGTTACAAAGGGAAACTGGTATGGATGTCAAGTGGGAGGATCTCTTTCAAATAGCCCCAAGAAGGAACCTCAGAAGACATGACTGTCAGCTGAAGAAGGAACTAAGCCTAACAAACCAACGTTCATCCTTCTTCCCTCAAAGGGTCATTCGACAGTGGAACTCCTTGCCCGAATCTATTGTGCATTCACCCACTGTTAACGTCCTCAAGAGACGTTTGGATAATCATCTGTTAAAGCCCAACAGCCATCTGACATATATGACGACAAACACTACAAACGTACTACTCGTATGATTTCAATAGCGTATTTATTTACACTAAAAGATCACAAGAGACTGGATATACAGTGAACTTTTTGTACGCTGACATTTCGCAAACGCCTCAGCTTTTCAACAATTCATATTTCCAAATTATTTCTTTACACTTTTGCACAACAAAAGCGATCTGTAACAATGTTTGCGTATTTCACAAAAACTTATGTATTCCTGTACCGTTTCAATGGAGATTTTAAGGGCTTCGGTCATTTACTCCAAATATACTGAATGATACTGACTGACTTAACCGTTGAGGAACTGGTGACTATGCGGACGAAATAACAGTCGGAGAGAGCAAGCATCATTTAGGAGTAAAATAAGACTACTTGGGTCTTCAACAAGATTGTTTACACAGCGTATATCGACTCCTGGATTCACAGAAATTCCATTATTAAGTTTCCGGAGGCTAAATTAGGGTCAGTATCGAGTGCGTTTTAACTGTATGACTTGCATTTAGGATAGGGGTCAGGATTAAGGTAACAGTTTAGTGACACGGCAATATTTGCCCTAACTGCAATTTATCGCAAGACGAACAATTTTGGATGAGCGGAACACTCCTTCTCCGGGTCCTGTTTAGACGGCCATACAAGCTGCCCTTATGCTCGCATGGACCTTATGCCATAATCTAATCACATGAAAGATTCAACCTGAGCACATTTCCACTAAGGTTACCACGTCAGTTGTCGTTGGGGACCTGCATAAGGGCTGCAGTCCTTCGGCCACTGCCAGCAGACCATATTGACATATATGATGCGGTACTGCGTCACAATTGCTTGACCTTAATGTTCAACTGGGCTCAACCCTTGGGGACAGCAACTGAGGTTGCAGATACGATACATAGAAGGAAATTGGCCAGAGATGCCGATGGCGACAAAATACACATACTCATGACCATCGTCTTGCAAGTATACTATTAGCCAATGCCGCCAATCACGTTAGAGCTGGGGATGCGCAACTGTAAAACGGCAAGATAGGGCAAGGAAATACGCACTCCACGTACTGCAGATGGCCTTGCGATAAATTCCAAAGAGATTACGGCTAAGATGAAGGCCTCGTATTAAGGTTACAGTTAGAATACAGGCACAGGCATCCGTTCTGGAACTTAACACATGCCCATCTATGCTTCATTGAGTGGAGGGGTTCCTACTCTTGTGTAAGCACATACGCATTTAAAATAGGTTGAAGTCAATTTTATTCGTAAATTGTAGAAAGGTGGTTTGTTTACAATGAGTTATCAAAAAATGACGTCGCACTGGGTGCATGCAAGTGCTCCCGCAACGGCATTAGTTAAAACAAAATCTCTAGGAGGAAACAGGCTTGTGTTTATAAAAGATTACAGCTTTAAAAATGGAAGACAGTGACTGAAGCATAATTTACAAGTAGGCGTATCTGTAAATTCAATGTAAAAGTTAACCCGAGCAGACTGGAAGCAGGATGTGGTGGGCTACAAAACTGTGTACAGGAAAAAGGGGTCTTCTAGACAGAGGAGGGATAGAGGACGTAGATTTTACTTATTGGCAAACGGCGGTAAACGGAGACGCAATTGAGCACCCAACTTATATTGAGGACGGGGACACCACACTTCTTGTATAGCTCTAAAGAAAGAAAGGGAATGGTTTAGAGATAGCAGCTAAAGAATATACCCCTAATGATAGTACGGGCAAAGATTTCAGTTAGATAGGTCCCAAATTAGGAACCAAAGCATTTACACGTAAAAATTCTAAGCAAACTTTATCGGTCAATCCTTCAGTCGCTTCCAATATAAAATAGCAAGTCAGAAGCATTACAGGGTAAAAAAATCCCAACGGTGGAAAAATATTAATTAACGACTTCAAGAGTTAGAAAACGGCAACGAAGACAGTATACCTGCATAAAATGTCTATGCATTAGCTTGCGAAATCCGCTTTTAAATCCCGAGAGTAGGATTAGCTATTTGGACAGAAAAGAAGTCGTATTCAAAACTCCTTTTGGCGGCTGCAATGCAGTTTATTGTGGGCAGACAGGAAAATCAGCCTCTACACGCTTACACAAGCAGCAATTAGCAGTAAGGAGGCGTGATCATTTGTTCCAAGTCGCAATGCAATTTGCGTACAAGGCTAGGCGTAGTACACTAGAGGCTGTTGCTCTGGTAGTCCATTCTGCTCTAAGAGATTTAGATAAGGGCTGTGCTTTTCTTGACTACTCCTCAGCTTTTAATACGATCCCGCGCCATCTACTTCTTACCAAAACCTCTGCATGCAGCTCTCCCGGCTGGGTTGTGTCTTGGCTCGGGGACTATTTCACTTCCCGCACTCAATTCGTTCAGTGCGGAAAGCAAAAATCCATGGTCCTTCCCAACAACTGTGGAGTTCTTCAAGGGGCTATATTATCCCCTCATCTCTTCTCTCTCCACACTGACTACCTACGATCGCCAAACGAATGCTCGTTTGTTAAATATGCTGATGATATGGTTGTTGGCCATCCCCTGAAAATTCAGTCACATCTTCAAATACTGAAGGATGGCGTAGACCATGTCTCAACGTGATCGTCAGCAAATGGCTTTCTACTTAACGAGCGAAAGTCAGTCCAGTGTATTTTTCGACTGCGACCCTCTCTCAGTCCCTAAACTATCGACATTCTGCCCACCGAAATATCCTCTTTCCGATACTTTGGTGTTACACTATCATCCAACCTTACATTTTCTCTTCATATGGAAGGCCTTTTTTATCAAAATCCGTAAACTTTTATATTATATCCACCGCTTGTGTTCATATCACACACCGCAAGCCCTAATCTGGCGTTTTATAGACGCCTGTATCCCCCCTTATTCTTTACTGCTCTCCGGTTATTTTTCCAGCCTTACTTAAAAGAGACCTAGTCATTTTGAAACGTAGCCTGAGAATGCTCTCTTCAGCTGCCGGTATTTCCTTTTTTTAGCTGACATTATAATACAGCGCCACTTTAAAACGGTCAAGCAATTTCCTGATCGCATACCTAATGAGGTCGCTCACCCATTTCACTCTGAACTAATGGCTGCGAATTCTTCCCGTCCCATGCGTCGAGGTTTCCGTCATATGTGTTGCCGCACATCAGCATATCAGCCTCGGTACTCCCATTCCTAGCACGCTACCTCACCTGTGAAGAAGCGGAAATTGAGAAGTTGAAAGCCGATCTGTCTCCATAGTTCATGTGGATATCGTGTAAAACTTGACTTGTTAGTATTACATGACGTTTTACCTTTGACCTTTTAACATGACCCCTTATTTACCTTATCTTTTGCCCTCCGTGAATGGAGCCATTTTTGCTGAAAGTTCAGGCTTTTAAAATCCTCAATATAGCACTATTCTTCTTCTTCTATGTACAGACTTGAAACTGGGCACAAATTTGCGTGGGAGCAAACTCACATCGTAGGCTCTTGCCCACCTAGGAAAGGTCGTGAGTTTTTAGAGACAGGTGACTCCGATGGCTCGTACATTGATAGGCACGTCGAACTGGATGCTATGTACACCAATCTCAGGGAACCCTGCAGAAGACGGCAACCAAGCTAGACTAGACGTCAAACAACAGACTGCTATTAACCAAAATGACTAGACATTATCGATTTTTTCCGGTATGTTGAAAATTCTCACCATTCGGTAAACTCTCCCCACGTCTGATGACGACCTGGTGCGCCAGAGTCGAAAATCCACAATAAAGTTTGTTAGCGTCTCCCAACGAACTTCTTCCATCAATCTTATCTGAGTGTGCATTTAAGAAACGGATGCTCACAAGCCGGATGAATGGGTCGGAGCCTAGACAGAGTCGTAAGCCAGGGCCTGTGGGAATGCGGCAAACACATGGGTACTTTAATTACGCGGATATCGGGTAGTGCGTTGGACCATGGTAAACACACCGTCTGCAGGCGTTACTTTTTTTCTAGACAGATGATTCAGTTTCAGGCCAACATGTTTGCTGCAGCGTTTTTGCTATAATCAGATAGGCGATACCGTTTCCAGAAGGCTTCTGGGCGTCCACCCCCATGAGCAGGGTCATAGAGCAGGGCTTTGCATACCTTCGTAATGCTCCTATAGAAAAGTATTCTTACTAATGAATCACACTCCAGGAGAAGGTGCCTCGGAATGGACGGCTGTCACTGTGGCCCATGGAGAGGGGTTGAGAAGTAAAAGGAGACAAATGCCTTAGAAACACCCACTGATAATCCCTGCTTTAATTATTCCATGCATGAATCAACCCAAAGTGAAAATCAAAGGAATAAGCACCTTCCACCTATTATTGGCGTTTCGGTTTTCAGTGGGCATTCAAGCCTTTCCTCCGAATGAATACGATCGGTAACTATTTGTGGAGAGAAATTCCTTTTGATACGCCAGCGAAACTGAGTCCTTTTTAATCAGGTGTACGAAGTTCGGAAACTTGAAGTACCGTCTTGGCTTGTTATTTGAAGACTTATTCCGTCGCCCTTTTGTTCTGCTTTATATCTAGGCGATGCAAAGTACATTGACGCGAAAAGACGAGTTCCACGAAGCAGTTCAGAAGGAGGAGATGCCATCGTTGAAACAATAAAGTTATTGGCCCGACGGTTTGGGTTGTTGCTCGAACTTATAATCACAGACCATCACAGATAAGAATAATATATGCACAGGGTGCACAGTATTTATGGTTCGTAGTGACCACACAGCCACAGCTCACGTGATCTCCACTGTAAGTCGTAAGTGATGCGATTGTCGCTGAGTATGTCTTCAGGAGAAGAGCCAAAACATCTAGTCAATAAACTTCTTGTTTCAAAGATTGCACACCCCCTTGACACAAACTTTACTTTAAAAAATTTTGCTTTTTATCACAACATATCAGACAAGGTCGTATCATTTCACATTGAAACAAGGATGCTAGTGGAACTAACGATTAGCAGACTTTTTTTCAGTTCGTAAACTGAGTTCCATCAAAAAAAATATTCTCAAGATATTGCCCTGAGAAGAAGTACATGTGGCCGCTGGGACAGCCATTTTATTCGCTTGCCGTTTCGAAATCCGTTTCGGATAAAGAATCAGAGACAATAGTAGAAGCGTTTAAATCTACAGGTGACGTGCATTACTAGATGAAGGTGGGTTACCCGGGAAAGGAGGGTTACACGTTAGCCAAGCTGCAGGCTACATGGCGCGTCCACGGGTGGCGGATAGTGGCGCGGCCTTCAGTGAAGGTTAGCTGCGAAATAAGCAGGCTCCCGGGTCTGGCGAATAAGCAGTCGCGGACGCAGCAGCGACAGTGTTACCAGGGCGCGGTGGGCTGAGGTCTGGCGCACCGACTGCTTTATAAAATGCCGCAAGGCCCAATGACGACACTGTGACATGGCGAGGGTGAGCCGCCATTAAATAGGTTTGCCTGCCACCAACACCACTGCCTTGTGGTTAGGTTCTTGAGCCAAAGTGCTAGAGGAGACAACCTCGAACAAAGAATCCGAGCGGCCGTTGGGGACCCGCCTGTATTCAAAATTCTCAAGAAACCTTATGACGTCTCCTTACCTTACTACGACCACTGCTACGGCGTCCGCGGGAACCGAAGCGCTCCGCAACCCTTGTCCGGTGGTGCGGGCGAATAATGTGCAAGCTGGACTGCTAAACAAAAAACGGACTCTTGGTATTGGAGGCTGGAAGGTGCGAACATTTCTGGAACCTGGTACTCAAAGTCCGACAGCGCACAGTCTCCTGAATATCACGTGGATGTTTGTTGCTTTTCAGAGGTCCGACTCCCTGACTCAGGTGCCCGAGAAATCAAAATCCCAGGGGTCGATTCTTATTTCACCTTGTATCACAGCGGTCCGAGTGACTCATCTGGTAGAAACGGTGTGGCTATTGCCCTCTCGGAAGAAGCTAACCGTGCACTACTAGCATGGGAACCAGTCAACGACCGAATGGCCTATGCTCGACTAAAAGGCCATTTTACGAACAGCTCGGTCGTATCTGTGTATGCACCTACGTCGGCGGCTGAACAGCAAGAGAAAGATAATTTCTACTCGCAGCTGCAGGAGCTAGCTAAATGACTCCCTCTTCGAGATCTGCTAATTGTTACCGGGGACTGGAATGGCCGGACTGGGCCCGGTGACCCGACAAACAGCAACCTTCTTGGTCGTTTTGGGCTTGGCTCTCGAACGGACAATGGTGAGAGGATGCTGCATTTTGCCGAACAGAACCGACTGTTTGTTAACAACACATGCTTTGAGCATCGTCACAAACATCTACTGACTTGGTATTCGAACGATGGCCGTACCGCCAGTCAGATCGATTACATTCTAGTTGGTTCACGGTTTCTCAGCTGGGTCCAAGATAGCAGGTCGATGCGAGGTGCCGAAACTGGTAACGTCCACGGGTCTGACCATGTTCTCGTTCGCACGCGCTTGAAGGTTCACCTCTCATCTGTGCCCAAACTGCCACGTGCGAGACGCCTTGATGTCGCAAAGCTCCGGCAAACCAACACTACCGAGGCTTTAAGCACAGAAATCCAGTCCCGTCTTATGACCCAGGCTGACAACGAGGGCAGTAGCAAGTGGCCATCACTGAAGACATCCATCTATGGGGCAGCTGAGAAGATTCTCGGACTCACTCAGCGGCGCCGCAGTGACTGGATCATCGGAAGAACCCTGCAGCTATCGGCCGAGACGACTCGAGCCAGGTCCCGAAACGATGCCTCTTTCCGCCAACTTCGAAAGCTGACAGCAAAGTCGGCTATAGATGATCGGCAGAAGTATTGATCCGAAACGGCGACTTCTATGGAGCAGGCTTCTAATGTTGGTGACACCCGAAAATTGTACCAAATCATACGCCAGGTTACTGGTAAGCCCCCGACACTGTGATTCGTTCGCGGTGTGAATAGAGGATTTATTGCTGACAACTGGGCCAAGGTCAATCGCTGGCGTGAACACTTCGAGCACCTATTCAACTTTGACGAACAACCCATCACACCCTGTTTCTCCTCCACAGCGGATTTTCAATCCTCTCCTGCCTACGCAGTGTCGTGTGACATACCTTCCGAAGACGAAGTTACCGATGCAATGCAGAGGCTACGCAACAACAAGGTGTGTGGAGAGGACGGTATTCCTGCGGAAATCTACAAGTCCTGTGTCGACACCCAGGCACCTCGGCTCCATGAGGTGATTGTACAGGCGTGGCGAGAACAGACCGTTCCCGATGACTGGGGCTCAGGTACCCTTGTACCTGTCCACAAGAAGGGAGATAAGACAAGATGCGAGAACTACCGTGGCATAAGTCTTATCGATGTTGCTGCAAAGATCTTCGCTGTTGTTCTTCCCAGGCGCTTCCAGTCTGTACGTGACTCCAGGACACGACCCAACCAAGCCGGATTTCGAGCTGGGCGTGGATGTGCGGATCAAATATTCACACTGAGGCGCACTCTAGAATTCCGCCATAGCTACCAGCAACCGACGGCCGTTTGCTTCGTCAACTTTGCCGCCGCATTCGATTCCATCCATCGTGAGTCCCTGTGGCGAATAATGGAACTGGATGGAATACCAACCAAACTCATTGCGATGATTAAGGCCTACTATGGGTCTACCACCGCACGAGTCCTGGTCCACAACAATCTCTCTCAGTCGTTCGATATCCGGTCTGGTGTCCGACAGGGCTGCGTCTTTTCGCCTATTCTGTTTAACTACGTCATTGACTGGATTCTCGGCAAAGCCCTACATGAAGAGGACGGTGTTGAACTTGCACCCGGACGCCGACTTACTGATCTTGACTACGCCGATGATATTGCGCTGTTGGCCTCAAACTTTGATGGTCTACAGTCAGTAGTGTCGCGGTTAAATGAGATCGTTTTGTCGGTAGGCATGTCCATAAATTCCGGAAAGACGAAGTTGTTCTTGAGCCGCATCCCTGACCGGGAAAAGGCTCCCCTGGGGATTAATGGTCATCAACTTGAAGAAGTACACAGCTTTAAATACCTCGGGGCGAGATTGCTACCGAATGGGCAGAGTAAGGACGACATTGTCTCCAGTATCGATGCTGTTTGCTGGGTTTTCTCGATCCTTTGAAAGTGCCTATGGATCCGACGTGACATCTCCAACGCCACGAAGATTCGTGTATACCGTGCATCCATCCGGTCAGTCCTCTATGGATGTGAATACTGGGCTGTGCGCGCTGAAGATGAGCAAAGATTGGAGGTATTTGACCATCAGTGCCTTAGGACGATCCTGCGAGTTAAATATAGCGACTTCATCTCAAATGAGACAGCCCGCATCCGCTGCGATTGTATCACGAGGATATCTCAGGCCATTCAAGAAAGGTGACTGAGGTGGTTTGGACACGTTCTCCGTGGTCCACCCCACGAGCTTACATATGCTGCCCTCGACCCGGCATCGCAGCCCACCTGAAAACGTCGAAGAGGAGGGCAACTGAAGACTTGGCTAGACACCGTCCGTCAAGACAGGGAAGCAGTTCTTGGACTTTCTATCTTCGGCCTCCATCGCTGGAGAAGGGACTGGGTGGAGCTTGAGAGATCCGCTGCCGCCAATTGCCACGCATGGAGAAGGGTACCGTTCGTGACATCATTGAGGCCGGCTAGATCAGGCATGATCACAGCCGTAACAAGTACAAGTAAGTGACGTGCATTATCTTCCTCAAGCTGAGCGGTCGCTTACAGCTCACTCGGATCTAGAACGAGTCTTTCTGATGCATTAATTAGCCGTGCGTCCTGCTGGCAACGAATAGCCACCGAAGCCGGAGGATTTTCCTGGCACGACGACCAGGATCTGAAGACGCTCACCCTCTCCACTCCGAACTAATGGCTGCAAAGTCTTCTAGTACGACGCGCCGAAACTTCCGACATATTACATGCCGTACATTGGCCGACCAGAACTCAATACTCCCATTCTTAGCACGCTTCGTCACGTGTGAAGAAACGGAAATTGAGAAGCTGAAAGCCGACCTGATTCCATACCTGATGTGGTAACCGTGTCGACTTTTTACTTTGATTTTTTTGTGATCTTTGACCGTTTACTCTTGAATTTTTGGACCCCTTAATTTACTTTAGTTCTTGTTCTTCGTCAATAAGCCATTTGTTGCTGAAAGTTTGATATTACCATCAAAATAAAGTTCTCATCATCATCGTACGAAACGTTGGTCTGCATGTAAGTGAAACTCTTGAACGATTGTGCCTCTTACTTACTGCATTTCAAGGTGTTAGAAAAATGATCAGCCAGAGGAATTGAGACAAGAAAACGCAAGCAACATTAACCGCCCACCTCCTAGAGACGGAAATGCTGTGGACCGAAGGACCAATTTTCAAATTAACACAAAAGGACTGTCTTGACGAACGCCTAGTATACTCAAAATTCGTTTTTTTGGGCGATCGAAGTTACAACGTACTCGTCAATATGCTCTGTCAAATGCTGTGCTTCTGGTTAATACGTTGTTCGGTTTTGTCTTTAGCTTGTCTGCTTAGTAAAAAGGTCCAACTGAGGTATCATAAACTGTCCCAGGAGACGCGTGTAGCTAACTCTGAAAGTGAAACCTAAGAAGATCTTCCTGGCTGTCTTCACACCTCACTTGGAGACAGCACGCTGCATGAAAGTCGGTGGCAGTGCGCTGACCATAAACTACTGTTAATCTGGTGTGGTCTGCTAATCTGTTCCGGGGGTACAATCTACAGTGTAAATGGAAAATATATATGAAATGACAATTCCGTGGAAATGGTGGGCGTTAACCAATTGAGAAGAGTTCTTGTCTTCTGTCAATAATAGGATCGCCTTCTTGAAAATCATCGGTAAACTAAATCGGACTCCAGAGAAAACAGGTTGTCAAGCGAGCGATGGTAACCTAAAAAATCCTACCTTCATAAACCATGGGATCAACCTGATGAGATGGGCTCGTTAGGATCATATTGGAGAGAGTTCTCCGTCGTTTAGAGTCAGTGGTACCAGAAGTTGGGGTGGGAAAGAGAGCGGGGTCCGAAATGACGGTACCGCCACCTGCTTCCACAAGGACGCCAAAGTCGCTTTTCGTGAGGGCTCCCAAGTTGCCGAAAGGACAGAGAAAGAGTCCTGAGAAGGGTCTCCTGTCCACTAGGCCTGGGTCTGTCAGCTGTCGAAGAGGATCGGGATCAGATGGAAAGGCTGGAACCTTAAGTCGTCCACGGCGAGGTCCCTCGTGGCAGTCTCCGCATACTGTGTCACCTTGAATCTCGAAACTCTCCTGTAGAGCGTAAAAATCCACCGTACAGCAAAGGTATCACAAGAAGCAAGCAAGTTGTAGAGAGCGGCCGACGATAATCTTACTCGATGACCTTATGTAAACTACATTAAACGAGTAATAGTCACTCGAACAAAAATTGCAATTAGTAAAAACGGGTTTACGGGTATAGAGTAAAAGAAGTCTCACCTCATTCAGGATGGCGTTTGCGAGAAGGCACTTTCTTATCCAGATCGTATTAACAATCCACGCACGGTGCAAGATGCCCATAAAGTACTTAAAAGTTCTCTGTGCAACACGTGGACGGAACGTTTCGGTAGCCACCACGACATGCGTTGTTCTGCCAGGCACAAAACGCGGATCCTCGACAGCATTGAACTGCCGACAAAATCTTCGCAAGGAGTTCTGCACACAAAAATTGAAAAGTTAGAAGGGGCAATAACAGGAATTTACTAGCGGTGCATTGGTGGAAAGCCCTTCTTAAGAGTAAAATTCTAGAAAACAGCGATTTGGGGATCATGTAACTAGTAAACAAATAATTACTACTGATTACTAATAAGTAAGAACGCTAGTTTAAATGCGATTGGGTTGCGCACCCAGAGCGAAGAGGGTTCAACGTGCACGCCGTGCCTACGCAACAGAACTCACCACCTCGACGGAGGATAGATTCGAACCAGTGATATAGATCACCGGGTGCCTGGGAGCATCACCTGGTGCAGCGTTTTCTGTATCCTCAATGAGGCTTGACATCTGTGCGGCCTGAGTCGCCGTCGGTGGTGTGAAGGGTATGGTATCTGAACAAATGTTTGGACCCTGAAGCTGAGTGAGGTGGGAGGAGGGCTTGGTGTGAACGGGCAAAGGCAGCAGTGAACTGGGAGAGTGTTGACTCATCGTTGCAGTGTTGGTAGTTTGGCTGTTTTCCACACGGGTCACCCTGGAGAGGGCAGTACAAAGGTCAGAGCCGGAGTCGTTCTTTTTAACCGCAGCGCAGGCTGGCGACGAGTAATTGGCGACAAAATCAGGTCGGTCGTGGAGAAGGACGGCGGCGGTTTTTTTCACTTCTTCGGTTGTGTCAAGTTCTCCCATGCTTTCTTCCAGTTGGGAGGAGGGTATCATGTCGACAGCATCTAATTCGCCTGCATCATGCTCCTGAAAATGAGACAGAGAAATAGAGTAGAAGATAAAAGCGATCTTAACGAATATAAATTGGATCATAGAGCGAGATGCATAGGTGATTTCATAACACAACAAAACAGAGTAGATTTTCAATGCCTTACAGCAGAATAATTCTCCGAAATCAAGGTTCAAAGCAGGTTCAGTAAGTGCAGCTATCCCTCGAAACAACTGGTTTTTATAAGGGACTGTGAGTTCACCGTCTAACAGACGTTATATTTGTATTTGCAAACAGTTATTTCCGTATGAGGAAGACAGGAGAAACCCCACAGCTTCTAATAAAATATGCATCTGAAGTCTGTACGAGTGTTTGTCACGCCTGCGATCATATATGGCCTAGTCGGACTCGATATCATAAATTGTACCTCTACATGCGTGACGATCTGCGACAGCGGATCTGGAAAGCTCGACCCATTCTTCCCGACAACGACAGAGTCTAAGAACAATGTTCATATTCTGACAAACTGTGTTGAGCCAATTTTTGAGCTGACTTTCCTCTTCGACGCCTTCGAGTGAGTAATGTTGGCGGACCGAGGCACGAACGCTGAGTTCGTAAGGTAGACGACAACGAAGGTGTCCAAACCGCCTCGGACGTCTTTCTTGTATGGTCTGGAATATCCTTGCGACCTTGTCGCAGCGAGTGCAGACGGTCTCATCTGAGACGATGTCGGTGTATTTCATTCGAAGAATTTTCCTCCAGCAGCAGCAGTGGTCAAACATCTCCACTTTCTTTTCATCTTCTTATTTGCCTGTGATGAATATGCTTTCCACTGATGAGTTTACAGGATACTGACAACACAGGTACTAGGTGAAAACCCAGACACACGTGTTTCACCGATATTCTCCCGCCACATTATATAGCTCTGATGGGTTCGTTTCATCAGTGTAGCCAAACGTGAAAAAAACGGTCGCTGATGAATATTCTTTTGATTATTTCAGCAAACCTCTCTAATGAGTCGTCTCGTTGAACGTGTTTTACTCGGATGCTTCGTGGATGAGGATCCTCCTTCTTTGCCTCTTTTCAAGGTAAAGTCAAGTGACTCACTCCTGCAATTTCCTAGGAGATGCTGTTGATTTCGCTGCAACAGATGGAAAAAAGAGAGCTTTCCTCTTCATATTGGACCCATTTCCATTATGCTTACTTAGTTTTAGCTTTCGATTTTCCGATTTAAACTAAGGTATAGATATTATCTAAAATGCTCAGCGGGAACGGAATTTATGAATACTAGAACGAATTTAACGCCAAGAAACACATGCCCAAAAACACATCTTGTTTCAAACTGAATAACAATTGAATTTGTTAAATTTGTTAAAACCAAAAGCGGTTACCTGTGCATCCATTTCGGACTCGTGCAGTCCGGAGACATGGGTGACGGAGAGGTCAGGAGACTTGGGAGCTGGAGCAATGGAATCGGTCTTCTCCTGCACGTTCTCCGTTTCTGTTGGTTGCTTCGGAAGAGAAGGAGGGGGAGGGGGAGGAGGAGACGGGGGCGAGAGAAATTCAAAGTCCTGTGGTTCAGTGCCGGCGTCGGCAAGCAACTGAAGAGTTTCGTCTGGGCTTAGAGCTTCCGCCTCGAGCTGTTCTTGCAACTGAGCTACCTCAGCCTCGAGATCAGCGCATTCCTGACGAAGTCGCTCGCGTTCCTATGAGAATACATTCCAAACAGATGATAAAATGCCAATCTACATTAAATCATGCGACGTAGGCCACGCTAGCCGTTGTGCTAATTGCTGTTAGTGTGTTCCTTAAAGGGAGCTGCGTGGTAGATGCGCTGAATCAACACGGGGGGCAGAGCAGTGCCTGACAGGCAGTATTTGGGCTGCGCTCCCGCGACAAATACCGGGCATGGGGAGAGGCGTTGGTGGTATGCTTACGTGCAGACACGCCGCACCAGCCACCCGTGGCCTTTATGGCACTCCCTCTCCGTGAGATCTGAGTCAGGCGTGATTATGCCGGCTCCAGCTGCGCCTCCCACCTGCGCCTGATCCCACCTCCGGTCTTCTTGGCTCTGTCTTGACACTGAGCTCTGGCAGGTGAGGGAAGAGAACGTAGCATCGGTGCAAAGCAAGTCTACTGCCACTAAAAAAGACGATGCGCCTAAGTTGCCGTCCCTACACCGTCACGCTGTGGAGCACACACAGTGGACACAGTCGGAATCGACGGTCAAACTGTCGTAACTTCAGCGTTTAGTTGTTTTTAGTGCAAACGACCTGCTATGCATCCGCCACAAAGCTGTTCAGCGGCGCGTGTTTGACGCTGACCAGTTGTGTGTTCGCGCACTCATCACAGAACCCGTAGGCGTCTGCGAAACGCACGCATACAAATGCACTCAAGTCAAAGGAACCGCCGCCACCGTCGAATGAAAACATCGATAAAATAGTAGCGGCAGCAGCAACAGTAACATACCTGTGGAAAAATTTCGGGCGAAATTCGCAGCCTAATCGTCCTAGCCTCGTTAATTGTGGCATGTAACGAATGGGTGGGGGGAGGGGTGAGTGCGACATGGGACTTTTGCACTACTGCAAAGCGGCGGCGACGACGGTGGCGTCGCTCCTGTGGCATCCTAAAGCCCCCCATTCCACGCTCTGGTGGGATTCGTGTGCTTGTGGATGTGCTTATGTATGTCTGAAGCAGACGGTAAGGTCGGCATCACCTTGGGAGATCAAAGAAGGAGACGTCATTTACATTAAACCCTCAAAATTTGCCTCTACAAAACGAGGCTTCCAGATTTCTGTTGGAGCTTTTTAACCCCCCCCCCGCCCACGCCCTACACCGATGGTTTGCGCCACTGCGACAGTCATGTGTCTGTGTGAATGATTTTCGCTCCATATAACCTTATCTCCTATTTCCAGAATGAAAATACATGCCAGCGAACATCTTTTAGGGGAAGGCTGTCGGATCAAGCACAAATTTGCACGACTGTAGAACCAACTAAAGCACATTCTAAGACAGAAATTGTAGCGCTAGATTTTTCTACTTGACATTCAGCGAAATCATTCCGTGTGACGTTCGGATCTAGTCCCCAGAAAGTATGATAGGCTGGAGAAATTCGTGTTAAGTAAGTATTCCGTTTGCTCTTTCCCAACACTACGGATTTTAATAGGTATTCCTCCTCCTCCTCTTCCTCTTCGTCATCATCATCATCATTCTCATCCTGGAGGCGCATACCCATATCGAGACCGTGTATAAGGGGCTGCGGACACCATCCAGGCCATCGTCAGGGGGAGCCCTTGGTCAAACACTTCGACAGTTTTGATTAAAAGGGTGAACAAACCCGCATTCAGCTGTCTGGGAAGTGCCGGTTTTACATTAACTACGCCACCACCACCACCAGCAGGAATGCCACTAAAGCTGTATACTTCCGGGGTATCAAGATAGACTGCCGACCAGGTGAACGCCTGTTGAGTATCCGAGACCTGCAGTCATCTTTGAGGTCCCCCTCAACCCAGTGTCTACGACCTGCGCCCCCGAAACAAGCGCCGAACGTGGGGGAGGTGGCGTGGTGCCTCAGGCCTTAGCCATTCGTGGCCTTTACGGCACTCCCTCTCCGTGAGATCTGAGTCAGGCGTGATTATGCCGGCTCCAGCTGCGCCTCGCACCTGCGCCTGATCCCACCTCCTGTCTTCTTGGCTCTGTTTTGACACTGGGCTCTGGCAGGTGAGGGAAGAGACCGTACGATCGGTGCAAAGCAAGTCTACTGCCACTTCAAAACGAATGCCCAATAATTTTTAACTCTATCAGCTGTTTCAACGTTTCTAAAATGCATGTTGTTTACATTCCGTCGAAGGAAATATACACACTTTCCATGGCAAGAGGAAGAGGTCATATGGTTTGCATAAAATTTTGCAATAAATGTGGATCATACTGCATACCTTATAGGCAGCATAAATAATGGATACGAGGTATTATGAATGAGCCATTCACGATCTTAAAAAAAGCTCATAGTTAGAAAAAATTTTAAATCGAAAGATACCCTTCCTTCAAGTATACAATTTGGAGGTGTAATGAGTACAATAAAAAAATTGAGAAATCCCGGTGCTTGTGAACGGGAGACCAGGTCGCGTAAGTAGTAGGCGTAAACGTGATCAATATACATATCAGCAGCTGCGCCTACTCTCCGTACCAGTTCACTGACCGGCTCAGACGATGATTGAGAATGGACATAGAGAGCGAGTTCGACGGCTCACTTAGTACATTTCCTTCACTAAAAATAATCTGACGCGCTTGAAGGTCTCACGGTTCGCCAAAAGCCGTGACTTGGAAGGTTGCCAACTGACGGGATAATTGGAACCGTGAAAGGGAGGGGTTGCATATGCGTCCAAGTGCCCTATCGCCGAGGGACGATCACCTTTGCTGCTATGTCCGTGCGATATAAGAAACCCTTAACAACCTGACACTCGCGGGCAGTTTGTTCATACTAGTAAATTCTGGACGCCGTAATAGATTATACAAGCAGTCTAATCCAAGCGTTGACAAATCAAAGATCTCAGATGGGATTTTGTTGAGCAGGTAATTGGAAAGTCCACTGTGCCGCCGTGACTGGGCACTTTTTACTTCTTAGAAAGGCCTTCTTAGCATGCGTCGCCAATAGGGCTGACGTCACGGTATCTAGCATTGCAAACTTTCATTCTTGGAACGGAGCACCACAACAGCATACTTACAGCCTGTGGGTGCAGTTTGAAGATGTCATGCTCAAATTGGCAGAACACTTCTGCAGTGGTCAGTAGATGCTTTGTTGCTCAAGAGCTCTGCCATCACGTAGTGGACAATTGGTTGAACTCGGGCACCGGAACTCAATCGAAATGAATGGCATTCGAGGGAATCAAAGCTTATAGGGTTCAGAGGTAGAGCAAAATATCACCCCCACCGAGATATCATGTCTGACGGTGAGACTACCACAGCACCTTTGCTGTCGTTCTTTATTACGACAAACAAAGAATTTATAAGAACAAAGAAAAGGGCCAGAATATGTGCAAAATCCAATGCAGTTGCATTTTCTGGTCTATATGAGCGAAATTGTTCAAATTCCTTCTCAAAGCATGCCGTTTGACTTCCTGTGTTGAGGCTAAGCCTTTACTGAACAATGATAGACGATAACTCAGGAAGACTGATCAAACAAGTGCGGCAAGGCAATAACCACTGCTTTCTCCGGGTAAAAGGTTCCGGACTGACACACCCCAAAAGAAGAGTACAGACGGAAAAAACATGACAGAATGACCTCGAGTTAAAATTCAAAGGTCAGCGCGCAAACTAGAATCGACGGAGCAGAAGAGAAGCCAACAGTAGCTACAAAGGTCAAATCAGCTTACAATGGTAGGCATGAATTCGCAGCTTTCTGCATCCAATTCATTTTCAGTGACCCTCACGCTGTTGTCAGCAAGCGAACCCCTAGATGGTGGTCGTGGCGCCGGTTCTGGCAGGGGTGTTTCTGGGACCAAGGAAGATGGCTCCGGTTGGGGAGAGCGAGAAGGGCTGTGAGAGCATACGGCTGTGGCAGTCTGCGTGGGGGGCTTCGAGTCCAGCGATAAACTGAGTGGTTCGGCTACGGTGTGTAACTGCGCTGTCTTTCGGCGTTCAGTAACATCCTGTGCATTCGGAGGCGGTTCACTCTGCTTCGGGTTCTGAAAAAGGACAAACGATACTGTGGGCTTAGCGTAAATTGCTGCATTATTGTCTTCATTTTCAAACGTAGTTGGGGCTTTCTTGTAAGGCCACTTTTGTCTGTGATTATTACTATAAAACTACTTTCATATTTTCAGTAGGTATAATTTCCGCCTAACTAAACACTCCCTTGAGTATGTTAGCTAATAGGAATTTTTCGAATATTGTTATTGGTCTATAGGGAGCCTTTACTAACCAATGTGTTTATTTTGGTCGATTCTGTTCTTTCCGCATGCTTTTCCCATATATTTCAACCCAGTAAAACAATTACAAGGGCTTTAATTTATTTCTTGCTGGGCACTCACCTACGCCTTAATCAGGCATTAAACCTTTAACCACGATTTCCGTAAGGAACTTGGACGGGGGAACTTTTGCCATAAGGGGGCCTCAAAAAATGTAACCCAAATGGAAAATCGGACGAATAAAAGGCATAAAGATGGGAGGTGAAGTTAAAACATTTGTCATGGGCTGATTTATGAAACGCAGATACAACAGCAATCTGCAGCTAAATGCCATCTGGACTTGGTTTTTTTAAACTTTGTCTCTGAGCAATAACAACTGTTTCCGTAATCCTGTTTGTAGATTAGGCGCTTAGACGGATGTTGTTGTGATACCGGTGACGATTATACCGATCGCCACTTATATATGAATAAACCGGAACGAATTATGTCAACCATTTGTAGCCTAAGTTGGACCCAGGACTTTCCAAACTCGGACATGTTACAGAACGAATTTGGCCTACGGTGATGAGCGAAAACTTCATTGCAATTTTCTCAGATTTGCCCTAGTACCTGGTCCGGAACCTCTTCTCGATTACTAAGAGATTTAAACCGATTTAAATAATTTATTTTTACCCACGTGTGATAAACTCGGCGGCCTCGGTGAGGTTCGAACTCCCCACATCAAGGGGAAGGCCTTAGTATACCCAAGAATCTAGCCATCTGAGTTAAGAGGTCCCACTGGGATACGCGAGCTTAATCACACTTGGATCGAGTTACCCGTCTAGCCTACTGCATTTTATGGAATCTTAAAGTTTTGATGAAGTACGCTGACTGCCTAAGCAGGATATCCTAAGCAATCAATTCAGAATCTATTAGATGACTACAAGACACAATAAGTTGATATTTTGAATAATTCCGTTTGAACGAAATTGTGAAAAACTCAGCGGCCTTGGGTAAGTTAACACAAGGGTACTAAACGCATGACTCGTTGGGGTCAAACAGCTCAGGCAGCTAGAACGTTGGCTGATATTATGGATCCGAAGCCTTTTACAACTGAGTCAAAGTGAACTTTTCTGGATTGTCACTAGGCGATGTAGACAAAAATGTGAGGGCGGAGATATGCAGATGAGTTTCTATCTATTTTCAGTCAAGATGGTAATAGAAGTGAAAACATTTTAAAAACTTAGCAGATTGACAGTGAGATTTTTCACATCATTTGGGTCAGTACCTCCAGTTATAAAGGAACTAAAATTATATCGAAAGAGCAGAATATGATTGGTGGATCCTGGCTCAAGTCACTGAGATACTACCTTGGGGAAATGCAATGCACTGACAATGCAGCTCGGGCAACAGCAACTTATGTAGCCCCACTCATTAATCCCTACAACCTGCATGTTTTCCTACGAAAACGATGTTTATCGGGTTTGATGGACGGGAAATTAGGAGACACAGTCGAAGAGACTTAAATTAATGTTCAATGCATTTTTATTTTACTGTATTTAGGAGGGTTGTTGATTTATACCTTTAGATTTTGCTAATCTGTATTATTATGTAACTTATTGCCGGAAAACCCGATTATAAAACTGCAGGTTTCTTGAATTTCACGAAAAATTGAAATGGTGGTTAGGAGGTCATCTACTTCAACTTACCTGTGGTCCAACTTACCGTTCTGGAGTTAGATTAGTATAGTCCGCGGCGCTTCGCGCCGCGCACACCTTCAATTTACATGCGAACAACCTGCTCCCAGCGGCCGCAGGAAGCAACTTCGACTACATTTTTTCATTTTACACTTACTTCTAAAAATTTCCTTCTCTGTCTATCCTATTTCTCCACCCCGCAAAACTCTATAACCACCGTTTTTGCGGGACAAAATCCTGGGCCTAGGGGCATATGAGTGGGGCGACAGAAGCTACTTTTGCCGCAGCTCGTAATACATGAAGAATAATGTCAAACTCTAATGTATGAAAACTCGAAGAAAAAAAGCAACCTAAATACCTGATAATCGGCTGGTTCCGACTGCTCCGTTGTCCCCGATGATTTCAACGAATATGCAGACATGGTGTTAACGCTCCAAGTCTGGGGAATCACTGAAGGCTGAATAGTGAGAATGGAGGTCTCCTGCGAGTAAGGGGTTGCCTGACTATCTACACCAGCGAGCCCTGGCCAATAAACCGCTTTGTCATGCACAACAGGCGGCGAGCTGGGAATAGTGGTTTGCGTGCACTTCTCTGCGACGGTTTTCATAGGTCCTTCCACCGACGAAACAGTCGGCACTTCACGTCCACATTCACAATATACAACAGTGTTTGGTCGTGTGGATGGCATTTCGACGGGCCTAAGCCGGTTCAATGGGATAGAGAAGCGACAAACCGGGCCAGAGGCTATGACCTGCACAGAGTCGCGTCTAGGTGATGACTTTGAAAGGCAAGACCGGGATGCAGAACCGAACCTTCTAACCATGCTTGCTCTCACAAACTTTTCCTTGGTGGACCGAATCAATAGTTGGGCTTTTGATCGCTTGTTCAAGTCTGAGTTGAGATGGCGGATACGGGACCACCCGGGACTAAATTGTTTTGAGAAGGATGCTCGTGAAGACAGGGAGTCCTTAGCATCCGATGTGGAAACGCGACCAGATGCATTGAATTTGTACTTTTTCAAAAAGTGTAGACGATTTTTTAGCCAAGGAGAGTAGAATTCGTTAGTTTTTCGGTGCCGCCTGCGTGGAGTTGTCTTGACAGTACCTTCAGGCGCGACAGGCGATGGAGATAAAATGCGCTCCCGAAGAGGGGGAATTGACGATTCTGACGAGTCCGGCGTGCTCCTTCGCTTACGAGAAGGCCAGCCTCGAAGAAAGGACTTTCGTTTAATTGAACCCAGCGAGGATAATGAAAGTTTTGAGCCCCGTTTGGTAAGCGGGCGCATTTTCTCCGCGGTGTCACTGTGCCGTGAAGCGAAGTTCCTGGAACTGTTTCCATTTTTTCGCAAAGCAAATGTGGTAGTTGAGGGGAGGGAGATGACCTCGGAATTTATCCTTTGCATGGCCGCACCGCAACGAGGCCGGGCGACTTGACCAACATTCTCCCTTGGAGATCTGATAGGGGATGGGGCGGGGAATTCCGTGATTGTATCCTCATTAGCAGCCTTTGGGGAAGATTGTGTAAATGCGAACAAATCAACCTCATTCTGCTGCATTGGTTGCGTTGCGGCCACATCATTTTCAGTCGGTTCCACCTCACCATACATGGGCTGCGTGGCCTCAATGAACTCGTCCATCTTCGCGGAAGTGAGCCGACTATTCATCAGAAGTCTGTGTTTGTGAACACGTGCTGAAGTGCCCAATGAAACGACGAGTCGACTGCCAGTCTGAGTAGATCCACGTGCGTTCCGTTTTAGGAGTGTTGAATTGCGCCTAGGTCGGGCGGGTGGTTGTCTGAACAGTTTGTCAGTCTTCTGCTCGACGATTTCAGACTAAATAAGGAGGATTAATTAAACTGAGGTGAAACCTACCGGAACTTGACTCATTTCTTGGCTCAAATGTAAGGAACCGATCTTCACCACGGGAACAACTAAGGTGACATTGAGGTGAGCAAACAAAATGTTCTAAGAGCATACATGCCATGGAACTCTCATTGGCAAAGTTAGTAAAGATTTCCTCCGTGACGGCGGCAATCTCTTTAAACTTATCGGCGGCTTTTAAGGCTCTTAAAAAGTGGATATTAGGAGCACAAGGGGACCAAAAGTACAAACCGTTTGGTAACTTGCTTATTGCAAAGAGGGCACTTAACTGTGCGCTTTGAGCTGATATGTTTTGTTATACAGAAACTGCAAAAGATGTGGGCGCACGGCGTAATCACTGGCGACTTTAAGTCATCTAGACTGTTTGCAACAGGAAGTTAACGGTTAGGTATAGGCTTACCATATCGGACAGTGTAATGCCTGTTTCAGCAAAGTGAGACACTGCTGGAGCTCCGACAGCATTCTAAAAATGCCTAGATAATAAAAAAATTCCACGTAATGCAAGGTAGAAGAACACAATAGATTACACTGTTAGAACGCAAAAAATGCGTCAACTAAAAGACAAGTAGCAAAATTAAAAGTCTCAATTCAAGACGCGGTAATGATTCATAGAGTTGGTCGGTTGTCTGAATTTTCGCGTCGTGTAGTCAGGCCTGCGACCCTGCGTATCTCCAATTTAATGTTGAGTACAACGCCCTAACGGCTGTGTACAGAAGCATTGGTCCGAGACAGTGACTTCCAGGGAGCAGGCTTCAGACGTTGGTGACACTCGAAAACTCTATCAAATTATCCGCCAGGTTAGTGGAGAGCACTCGACATTCGGTGAAATTTCGTAATGCTAATGGCGGCTATGTTGCTAACAAATCGGCCAGGGTCGATCGTAGGCGTGAACACTTCGAGCGCCTCCTCAACTTTGATGAGCAACCCATCACACCCTCCCTCTCTTCCGCAGTGGAGTTTCAACCCTCTTTAGCTTATTTAGTGTCGTGCGACCTCCCCTCCGAAGACAAAGTTGCCAATGTGCAACAACAAGGTATGCGGAGAGGACTATATTCCCGCTGAAATCTGCAAGTCTTATGTCGACACTCTGGCTGCTTGGCTTCAGGTGGTTTGACAAGCGTGGAGGGGCGAGGTCATTCTTGATGACTGGGGCTCAGGCATCTTTGCAATTGTCTACAATATGGGCGATAAAATAAGACGCGAGAACTACCACAGCATAAATCGTATCGTTTTGCTGCGAAGACACTTGCTATTTTCCTTCTCAGGCGATTCCAGTCTGTGCGTGACTCTGGGACGCGGCCCAACCAAGCCGGATTCCGCACTGGACGTGGATGTGCGGACCAGATATTCACATTGAGACAGATCCTTGAATTCTGACATGGCTAACAGCAGCTAACGGCCGTCTGCCTTGTTGACTTTGCAGCTGCTTTCCAGCCCGTACATCGTGAACGCCTGTGGCGGATAATGGCGCTAGAGGGTATAGCAACAAAAATCATCGCCATGACCAAGGCACACTTCCGTTCCACCACTCCGCGGGTTCTGGTCCATAACAACCTCTCATAATCGTTATCTATTGGGTCTGGTGTTTGACAGGGCTGCGTTCTGTCGCCCATTCTATTTAAATAAGTCATTGACTGGATTCTTAGGAAGGCCCTACGGGAAGATGACGGTGTTAAGCTTGCATCCGGACGCCGGCTGACTGGTCTCGACTATGCCGATGATATCGCTTTGCTAACATCAAGCTTTGGCGATCTACAATCTGTAGTGTCACGAATGAATGAGATCGCTGCGTCGGTTGGCTTGCCCGTAAATACCGCGAAGACAACATTATTCTCGAGCTGCATCCCTGACAAGGAGAAAGCACCATTGAGGATTGATGGCCGGCAACATGAAGCAGTAAACAGCTTTAAATAGCTCAGGGCAACGTTGCTACTGAATGGACAGAGTAAGGACGACATTGTACCACGAATCGATGTTGCTCGCCGGGTTTTCTCAATCTACTGAAAGTTCTTATTGACCCGAAGCGAAATTTCCTACGCCACGACGATTAGCGTGTACAGTGCATCTGTCCGGTCAGTCCTCCTATGTGGGTGTGAACGATGAGCTTTGCGCATAGAAGACTGGAGGTACTTGACCACCGCTGCCTGATAACCATCCTTCGAGTTAAGTATACCGACTCTGTCTCAAAAGAGACAGTCTGCACACGCCGCGACAGTATCATGAGCATACCTTAGACCATCCACGAAAGACGATTAAGGTGTTTTGGGCACGTTCTCCGTCGACCTAAAGATTTCCGCTACACTGACCTCGATCCGGTGCCGCAGCCCACCTCCAGGCGCCGAAGAGTTGGGCAACTCAAGATATGCAAGCCAGTACCCTAAATTCGCGACACAGTTTGAACATCGGCTGGTTGAATGTGCGGACATTGCTTGATGCCGGATTTCAAACACTTCCAGCACGCGCGTTGTGGGACTATAAGGTAGACGTTGCCTGCCTATCAGAAGTTCGTCTCCCAGACTCTGAAACGAGGGAAATCAAGGTCCCACAAGAAGATTCTGAGTACGTTCTCCTCTACAGTGGTCCACAAAAGAACGCAGGACTGCATAGGGTGGCAATGGCCATGACAAAGCAGACGCATAACACTCTCCTAGCATTTGAGCCTATCTCCGAGCGGATAACCACAGTCCCTTCAACAGCAGCCTAGCAAATGTCTGTGGTTGCCGTTTATGCCCCGACATTGCAAGCGGATGAAGCACTTAAGACTGAGTTCTATGAACGCCTTCAAGCTACCGTGGCCAGGATATCCCCTAGAGACTTGCTCTTCGTCGCCGGAGACTGGAATGCCAGGACTGGCCCATGCGATGAAACCACGAGGCACATCATCGGAAAATACTGACTGGGCCAACGTTGCAACAACGGAGAACGATTGGTAATATTTGCTGACTACAAACATCCCGTCGTTACAAATACCCATTTTAAACACCCGTATAGGCAGTTGCTAACGTGGTATTCAACGATGGTCAAACGGCAAACCAGGTAGGCTTCATCTTAGTACGCTCAAGGTGGGCCACCTTAGTATCCGATAGCCAATTGTTTTGAAGTGCGGACGTTGGATCAGACCATGTACTTGTCCGTGCCCGCTTTAAGCTCCGCTTGTCGAATCGAACTAAGGGATTGCCCCCAAAACGTGTCAACGTTATGACACTATCAAGCTACAGAAACCCATGTAGCGTTTAACGAAAGTCTCACTTCAAGGATCAGAGATCAATCCACTGTTCACATCGATCCACCAAATAACGTCGATAATCAAACTTCGTCCGATACTCACGGGCCAAACTTGAGAGACGCGCTACAAAATGCGATGAATTCGAGCTTGCAACAACAGGTAGCACCGAGGAAGAACTGGATCTCCACAACGACCCTCAATCCCTCGGCACAAGCTAGGATCGCTCGGTTATCAAAGTCAGAGAACTACCGCTCATTGAGCATCAACTACGCAATCGGCAAGATGTGACCGTCAGGACCATTGGACCGAGTTAGCTGGTTTCATGGAATCAGCTTCAAACTCTGATATTTTCGACCAGCTCTATTACCTATTACGTAAAGCAGGTGACAAACACAAACCACCTTGCACCACCGTTCGGGATAACTCGGATCAAGTGATAACTAATATGACTGGCAAAATCGATCGATAGCGAGAGCACTTCAGTGAGCTACGTTCACCTGCGAACCTGCAGGTATCAACTGGAACTCCATATGACATTTACTGCGAGCCACCTACGAGAGCTGAAATGGAAACGGTATTGCAGCGACTGAAAGGTCGGAAGGCAACGGATGAATATGGTATCCCAGTAGAAGCCTACAAAACCGTTTGTTCTGCTTTGATGGAATCACTTCACCGACTGTACGTGGCTATATGGACTACCGAAGTCATGGCCACTGCCTGGTCACTCAAAACCGAAGAGCGGTGACATGACAATATGTTCAAATTATCACGGCATCATTCTCATCGATATAGCCGCCAAATTGTTTCCGACGATCCTTCTCTGTAAATTTTCGATTGAGCGCAATCTTTACACTCATACTAACCAGGGAGGCTTTCATCCAGGTAGCGGATTTATTGACCAGATCTTCATTCTACGCCACATACTGGAACGCAGACACTAGAATAAACAGGTCACGACCGCCTGTTTCATTTACTTCAAAACCGCCTTTGATTTCATTGACAGAGAAGCTTTATAGCAAACCTTGCTTGCTGACGGTCCTCCACTAAAGTTGCTCAATCTGATCAAATCTACTAAAGCTCAAAACCAACCGGAGTAAAAATCTTTGGTGAAGAATCAGATTCTTTTCCACTGACTTGTGGAGTTCGACAAGGATGCCCTCTTTCCCCAGTTCTCTTCAACTTCTTGATTGACTGGGTGATGCATTAATTAATTCTACCTGACATTGGATGTGAAATCAGCCCTGGAATATGCCGATAACATTGTCGCACTTGGTAAAAAATCTAAGTCACTACAGCCAACGCTAGACCAAATCACCAGCTTCAATGCAACTGCTGGTCTGACGATTAATTTATGCAAGAAGAAGCTTCTGACTACGCATCTTGGCACAGCATAGTCACTGTTTATCCGCGATCAACCCATCGAAAAAGTTAGCTGCTTCCACTATTTGGGCTCGAATATGCTAGCCAACGGAAAGGCCAAAGAAGAAATCAAGAACCGAATCTCGCAGGCTAGAAATGCATTTAGGCTGCTAGCCAAACCACTCTGGTATCAGTCAGACATCAGCTTAAGTACTAAGCTGCTGATATGCAAAGCATCAATCAGACCGGTCTTCATATATGCCTGCGAAACATGGCCAGTGAGAAAGGCAGACATCCTATCGCTCGAAGTTTTTGACCGTAAGTGTATTCGACACCTCTTAGGAGTCTTCTGGCAGGATCGAATTTCCAATGTCGAGCTATACAGCAGATGTTTCAAACTACCAAGTCTAGCATCATATATCCAGCATCGCCGATTGCAATGGTTTGGCCATGTCCTGTGCAAGTCATCGACGGACCTCTGCAGATTGGTCCTGAACACATCTCGTAGTGCGAACTGGAGACATCGACATGGTGGTCAAATGAAAACGTGGATCAACACCATCAAGTCGGACGTATGGGCCTAGTAAGCGTTTACGGCTTGCGACACAGGAACAAACAATGGGTTAACATCCGCGAGGAGCTCGCTTCCAATCGCCGTCAACGGGCTGTCTCTATCCGTGACATCCGTGAAGCCGATTCATCCAACAACAGGAGCTAATCGGATAAATTCAAGTAAGTATTCGTCAAAATATGGATGCAGTTCTTTGAACTTCGATTTTTGGTCTCCGTCGCTGGAGAAGAGAATGATTGGAGCTTTCCCGGTCTACTGCTACTGACCATCACGTGTGGAGAAGTACCGTTCGTGACATCGTTGAGGCCGGCCAGATCAGACATGATCGCATTCTCAACAAGTTCAAGTAAGTAAGCAAGTTCAGGGCCTCGTCAGGGCTGGATTATCGCATTTTTGCGTCATCTAAGCGCCTTGCTCGTGACTCTGGAGAGTCGCCATCCACACTCGAGACAGATCATTCGTTCAATTTTACGGCCAACAATTTAATCGTGCACACTCAGAGAAAAGTTGTGAATAGGTCGAAGCCTGACGCTCCAATAAAAATTGATCCATGAGCACAGTTAATACTCGCCCGAGGACACTGTATGTATAAGCCACTCAAAAGTTGAAAACCGATTGGCGGTTGAAACTGTGCCTTAAAACTGCAGCGACTGTTAATGCTGTCATGGAGACTCTAACGGCGGACTTCAGTAAGAGCCCGAAAGCTCAGATACATGAACGTATGGCTGTTAGCACTACAACATATTTAAGCTCTATTGGGCCAAGAACTACCCTCCGTTAGTGGCCTTGGTGGAATTCAATTATACTATCTTGCCCGATAAAGAAACCTGGTAAGAACATACCTTTAAAGATAATCGCATAGATTATAAACAGTGTAGTTCAGCAAAATACACAATTATCAGTATCGTACTAAAATAATCCCTTATGGTGCAGGATTTCGCTGTAGATCATGATCTTCACTTGTATATATTTCTTTCTCTAAGCGAAAATGCCCTTGGCAAATGACCAAAAATAAACCTCAGACACTATTATCCTTCGAAAGGAAAGCGCTAATGCAAGGTATGATCAGCTGGATAGGCGGGAAGTTACACAAAATTTAGCCCTGTACCCAGATTCATTATGTGATTTCGACAAAGCGCTTTTGTAATTGCTTGACAACGATGTTTTCTACAACCATCGCAGCCTTGGTTGGAATACCGTATTTGAGCCAAATGCGAATTTATTTGTGATGCCACTTCTTCGGGTGCTTGGCTGAAGTAACGCGACTACAATTGTAGACAGCTGATTGAAGTGTACGTTAAGTCGACTTAACTGACAACTGACCCTGATAGAAAAACGCTAGCGCCGCGCGAAGTCGCTTCGCACCGTCGCGCTATTCTGCCCCTGCGTTGCGCGCAGGCATAGATGTGCCCCCAGGCGAAATGCGAGAAGCGTTCCTAGTCGGCGTCACCCCCTGTAACAGGAGGATACCATCCGCCCTCTAGCTGGCGCACGCATCCCGCGGACGAAATCTGGGCCAAGTTGGGTCTAGTCTATGCAGATAAAAGCTTGACGCCCTGTGACAAGTGCAAGTGGGGGGGGGGCTAATCACGAGCACGCAGAGTAGCGCGACGGCGCTAGCGTTTTCCTATTAGGGGACCAGTTGTAAATGGTTATCATGTTCACATGCCTGCAGGTATCTCGTATATCCTTTCCGTAAAATTAAACGTAGTAGTATACGTTTTTTGTACAATCTTAGAAAAGTGCAGTGCAGGTTTTATATCAGACACATAAAAAGGCTAGAAGGCACATGTGATGCACGTGCATATGTCACGTACGTGACATATGATAGTACACGTTAAGGGGAGCACGTATATTTTCGTTTGGGTACACAAGCGCCACATAGGGTACTTAACATTCCACTTCTAGGTGCAAAATATTACTCAAATTGAGGGACCGCGGAGGGTAAAGCCTAAGCATTAGAATTTTTCCTCCATGTCCCTCAATATACCGATACTGATACTGAAATACAAGACACCAGACTAACCAAGTTTCCCAATGCAACGTAAATCTGATGCGTTAAAACAAACTTCAGGGATGCAAAATTCTAGGCCGATGATGCAATCCATTCCAATATGAGTATGATTCTATTTTCCTTGCAGGCACCCAGAATTACAAAATTCACATTTGTTGAGTATTTGACTGTTAACTGTCATCTAGCAAAAGGTAATGCGTTCGGAGTTCTGCAAGTGAAGGGACATTAACGAATAAAACATTTACACCATAAAGGGGAAACCGTCCCATAGGCAATCAAAAGTAACAGAGGAAGCATAAGAATACTATGGCAGAACAAGGCTGTCCCACAAACGATGAACCCTTGTAAGAAGAGACCTTCGTTAGCACGCTGGCCTTCACTTTTAAAAGGCAGCAGGAGACGTGTTCGGTCGTATGTCAGTTGTCTGCCTTTGATTTTAGTAAACCCTTGTGTTTTACAAAGTGAAGATACAATCGTTGTGTTTCGAGACTCCTGTTTAATTATATTTCTGTACTGAAGACTGGACTAAACTGCAAATATGAGTAACGGTATAGGCCAAGAGATCGCTTACGTTATATTTTTTGAACTTAAGCTTAAGAGCGCAGGTAGCTTTGCAATTATGATAGCCTATGTACGTTGTTTGCACAGATGAATTTTTAGGATGCATGATACCATCAAAATTTTGTTCGTCGAAAGTTCAAGTTCCGGTACAGTTCCGTTACACAATTCAAAAGTAGCAGTCTATGATGTCAGTCGTGTTCCTCGCCAAAGATCCTGTGATAATACTGTTTCGTTTAGGTTATTGGAACCTACGTTTGGCCAGTACTGGAGTCCGCTATCCAAGCTTGGAGAGAATGGGCCACGAAAGAGCTGAACTTCCTCCAGAATGTCAACGACATGCAACCAAACGTGTCATTGAACAGGGATCACTACCCTTTAATATACGGCTGTATAATCTTAATCTGTTTTGTTTGAGCTACAGACAGCTAATACTTACCTTCTTAATCTTACCTGATCGTGTCTGCTGTCTTGTATCAGGAAATTTATTTGAGGTAGCGATAATAATGTGTTTGAGTGGTCATTCTCTCAAACTGCGTGGTACTGGAGCCAGTCTGAACATTTAGTCAGTGGACTCTGAAATTAGAATGGGACTATCTGACGGCATATTCCACTCTTTACTGACAATCCCAGTGACCTGTGGTATGCCCTCCCCATGTCGACCTAACATACTACCCCCGACCCACCATAAGGCGACAGTAGTTATCCTAGCATATCCCAAGGTATTTTTTAACAGTCGGCTGTTTTTCATTATTATTCTGTGGTAGCCGACATGCACTGCTCCCAAATTCGGCACCAGGTTTCTCTCTTTCATTGTAACTGGATACTGGCTTCTTCCTTATAGTGTTTGTCTTTGCTAACATGCTCTTTGTAAAATTCCTCCATCAATGTCATGATGGACTGCCGTCAGTCTACTTTGCATGACCAGACAACTAAACTCCATTTTAAGTTTCCAGCACGTCGTGCTGATTTGACTTGCTGCCGCTAAGGTCAACTTTGAGCACACGCTTCAAATGGGCATTGGTATTTCCATTTGAACAAGTTGGAAATCGTCCACGTCTATTTCCAGTGACTTCCTGCTGGACCGACTCCAATTTTTCTCCTCTTCCCTTCCTCTTAACTGCGCGCCCAAGCCCTCTTCCTCCGAGAATTCTGCGGATGTTGACCTTGTTGGTTCGAGTTGACTGCACACTGGTTTAAAACCAAGCCCCCGGCCAAGTATAAATTAAGTGGTGCTTGAATATTGTCCTAACGCCCGTTCGACTCTCTTGCCTTTTAACTATCTTTGCCCACACTGCTTCCGCCCCCCCACTGCAGCAAGAAACAATTATTTCAACAGCTACTCGGTTTTGCCTCCCCATCCTTCTCTGGTTCCTTTACAGCTGTCCGAACCCTCCCCCCCTTTGATCTAGCGCCCGTGGCTACTCCGAGAGCCACTCGTTAAGCCTTCCCAACACCACTCATTTCAAACTCTTGCAACCCCCTTTGCCGGTACAGTATTTCCTCTGTTTAAGTGCACCCCCACCCTCCTTTGGCACTGGTGTTTGCAGACCAATGGGAGCACACAGGAACTGCCTCCTCGAATCTTATAAAACCAGATCCACGCCCCCTTGACCGACTCCCTTTGCTCTTGACTTGGAATATCCATTGTTGAGGCTTTATATGTTACTATTTCTCTTAATAGTGCTGTACCACATTGATAGTTGTTTTCACTGGTTTTGGCGTACGCGTGTCTGCTTATTACAGTCAGAGGAGTCAAGAGACGAAACAGGCATGTTTCGTCAATCTGACAGCTCTCCGCTCCACATGGTTCCCAGGGCCGCTACTAGTGAGTGGCAAACATGCGGGGACTACAGCACTTTGAACAACGTTCATATCCTGGACCAGTACTCTGTTCTGCATCGTCAGGATTTTGCCGATTCTCTGTTCAGAAAATCCGGGTTCTTGAAAATCGACCTTCTTCGGGCCTTTCACCAAATTCCCATCGCCCGGAGTATGTTTTGGAAACTGCCGTCACCACTTCCTTCAGCCTCGTTGAGTTCCTGCGCATGCAGTTTTGGACTCCGCAACGCCTCCCAAACCTGCCAGAAGTTGATAGATAGGGCGCTCCGTGACGATTTCTGTGACATACCGCCCGCCAAACCATACTACTGACCAAGACACTATCCTCATAGCAGAATTTTTTAAGGTCAGTGAGCAAAAATATCCTCATCGTTGGGGACTTTAACGCTTCTGGCGTTGATTGGCAGACATGAACTTCACAGGGTCTTCCAGACAATTTAAATCATAAACTACTACAATAAGCCACATACAAGCTGCTCTATCAGATCGTCAAGTTTGGAA
>JAYGXS010000002.1:24597224-24619372 GCA_036362985.1 Ligula intestinalis | reverse complement strand
AAAAAAAAACCGTCGGGTGTGAGTATCTAAGTATTGGTTTCCTGCTTAACAATAGCTGGACCTCAGCCTCACTTTTGAGAACAACCTTCAACGGTCTTGGTTGGCGTTGTTCATCTTTTGAGTCTATTATACGGCCCATTCGGAATACCTATAGAACTTTGACTTTTTCCTCACCCTTTAGGAGGAATTTCAGATATTCTTTAAATAACTTCCTGTCCTCTTCTAATCTTGATTTCGGGGTACTTGAAAGAATTCGCAAGCAAACTCTCAGAGCCCCTAGCACATATCTTTCGTTCTTCATTTGAATTAGGAAAACTGCCTTCTGAATGGAAAATGGCAAATATTTACCCGATATACAAGGGCGGAACCCGCACGAAGGTCAAAAATTACCGGCCCGTCAGCCTAACTTGCATTTGCTGTAAGGTGATGGAAACGATAATTAAGAAGACGACAATGGAGTTCTTGGAGGAGAACAACCTACTGTCAGGGCTCCAACACGGCTTCAGAAAGAACCATTTTTGCCTTTCCAGCCTTCTACTCTCCACTGAGCAGTGGACTCGCGCACTAGATGAAGATGGTAAGGTTTATGTCATCTATCCAGACTTCAAGAAGGCATTCGACAGCGTCCCACATAAGCTTCTTATATATAAATTGTCAGAAATTGGCATACGAGGAAACCTGCTGGCAATGATCACGGATTTTCTCACAGGGCGATCGCAAACTGTGTGCATCGGTGACTCAAAGTGAAACCCTACATCTGTTCTGAGTGGCGTCCCCAAAGGCTCTGTCTTAGGGCCACTGCTCTTCTTTATCTATATCAACGACTGTGTCAACGACCTGGGTTGCAGCGCTATCATGTTTGCCGGCGACGTCAAACTCTGGAGAGCCATCAGGTCTGACGCCGATAGGAAAGCGCTTCAAGAGAGTCTCAATCGACTTAGCTGCTGGTCTGCTCGTTGGCTTTTAAACTTTAACATTAGTAAGTGTGTGGTTTTAAAACTCCGTACTAGAAGGACTGATGAATAGAACGATTCCTTCCAATACCTCCTCGATGGGCACCTGCTTTCAAATGTGAACAAACAAAAGGACTCAGGTGTTCGAATAAATTCCTCACTTAAACCATCTTCTCAGTGTGTAAAGGCAGCTAAACGCGCGACACAGGTGCGGTTTGCGATTAGGCGGTGATTCGTCAACATTGACAAAGAGCTCTTCAGGAAAACCTACGGAGCGTTTGTTCGGTCCCACTTGGAGTATGCTGTCCAGGCCTGGCGTCCGTGGTTCAAGAAGGATTACCTGCACCTGGAACGAGTGCAGGCGAGGGCTACTAAGATGGTCAAGAATCTTGGTCATCTGCCTTATGAAGACAGACTGACTAAACTTGATCTTTTCCCTCTCAATTATAGGCAACTCCGCGGGGACCTCATACAAACCTACCGCATTGTTAGAGGCCAAGACTGCGCCCTAGAATTTGATGATTTCTTCGAATTGGCTCGGACTGACCATCTGCGAGGTCATCCTTTTAAACTACAGAGGAAACCGTCCCGTATCGACGTTCGACGAAACGCCTTCTCTCAGAGGGTCATTGGAGCGTGGAACGGACTCCCGGAAGATGTAGTCCTCTCAGATACTGTTGAAATTTTCAAGCACAAACTTGATTTGCATTTACTGAGAAACTGTGGCAGATATAATGAACAAAGTGTCAGTAATAGCACCTTGCAACTGTCTCACACTTATCGCTGATGTTAAGCCTACATTTGTACATTTGTATTATGTACTATTGTTAAGGTGGACCTATTATGCAATTTTGGTTATGAATAGGGAGCTCAAGGGTGAAAGCCTTCTTCCCTTAATAAAGTGACAAAGTGACTTAAATTCGGATGGAGAAAACTCCGTCTGCCATGTGGCGCTCCAATTTGAGAGGGTACGCAAGTCTGCGTTGACTTTATCAACGCAACTATTGGCCATGTCCTTAGAAAATGAGTAAATACACTTAAGATCATCAGCAAAAATGAAATTTTCCGAGTTATTGAGCGCTGTTAAAATTTCAGTTATGTAAAGACTGAAAAGGAGGGGACCAAAAACCATGCCCTGAAAAATACCACTCGTGATCGGCTGAGGCATCGAGTAGCTATGGCCTACTAAGACCTTCTGGCTACGGTTAGACAGGTAGGAACCAATGAAATTGAGGAGTTGAGGCCTGGTGCCTAGGGCTCCCAGTTTCACTATAAGACGCCTGTACGGCACCTTGTCAAAGGCTTTGCTAGGTTCAAAGTAAATCACAATGACTGGTTGCTGCTCATTACGAAGTGGAGTAACGAGGTTAAGAAAAGCCAAGTGGCAAGCTTCGCATGATCTTCCAGGTAGAAATCCATGCTGTGAGGCGCTTAATAGTTTAGTTTCTATACAAAAGTCAGGAATTTGGTTCAAAATATTTTTTTTCCAGAAGTTTTGCCAGAGCCGGTGTTTCGTGGATGCCTCGATAATTATTTACATCCGAACGAGATCCTGACTTGAAGACTGGAAGAATGATAGATGTCTTCCATGAGCCAAGTCTGACCTCTAAAAACCAGACATATATTGTAAAAAGCAATGCTACTCACTGTTTGCCAATACTATTTTAGTAGTGTTAAATTGTTATAGGTGCTTGTACACGTTCTCAATAGGGTTTTCAAAGGCATTGCCTATTATCCTCACCAGATAAACTGAAACTGAAACTAAAAATGAAGATAAGCTGAGAATAGATGACTTAGAAATCGGGGGAAGCTCAATACTCTCTTGATAAGTGAGTTTGAAATACCGTCAGTTCCTGAGGAGTGCGAGTTTTTTAGACGGATACTGTGTTTACGAATTACTCCTATGAAGATATAAATGATACTGATAGTATTGACTAAGCATGGCTGAAATGACGGGACGGGTTCAGATTCCGTCGTCAGATGCTTTGCAAAGAATGCATTAAACATGGAGGAGGAAGAAGGCGGGTCGAGCACCAAATGATCTGGTGCTCGACCCACCTTCTTCCTCATCGATGCAAATACCTGGATCACGAACCTTCTCAGTTATTCGGGAATGCATGAAACAGTTCAGCCTTGTCCGACTCATTTAGCACAAATGTGTTATCTTCATTCAGCAAAGGAGGGATTTTATGACCTCGTTTAGCGGAGGACCGACGGCGGAACAGTTGGGCAACAGATTGTGTAGAGTTTAACTCGCTGAGTGCACAAGATTCCCTCTGTTTGTCACGTGCAAGACGAATCTTAGACGCTAATTCGAAAACCTTTGCGATTCTTAGGTGCACAGATAATGAACTAGTAGATTGATATTTCAACTGTCTTTGCAATTTCTTTAGTCTGGGCAAAGAAGAATGAAGAATGGTGGGGTCCAAAGTATAAGGCTTGATATTTTTTATCGGCACAAATTCAAAAATGCTATTCGAAATTGATGACACGAAGTCACAGAGAATTGTTACATGGTTCGTGGAGGAGAGATCCTGCCAGTCTAGTGTGTCCCTAAAGTTGTTAATTAAATTTATATCTGCTAGGTCAAAAGCATGATAGGTACGAACGGAGCTAGCCTTTTTCATAGAGGCAAGCGGAATACAACAATGGATTAAGGTATGGTCACTTTGGAAGAGGTTCTGATTGTAGGCAACGAAAAGGGGAGAAATGTCGTTCGTGAAAAGTAGGTCTAAAATATGCTGATTTCTCGTTGGGGAACAGACCACTCACGAATCTTCTCTCTTCTTCCAAACGTTTGTTCGAAATACCCAGAGATGCCCTTGCTGCATCTGACGAGGTGAAGGCTACCTTGGTCGATATCATACTACTGACACACTACCCCCAAATGCTCCCATATCCCTTATACTGTACACCTCCTATGTTGCAGTCAGCGCGGTTCTTCAGCAGCAAGTCGCAGGTTAGTCGCAACTTTTAGCTCACACCTGCGAATCACATAAGAGCACATTTTGACGGAGCTTCTGGCTGTCTATCCTGCCGCAAAACACTTCCGGTACTTTCTCGAGAGCAGAGATCTCGTTCTTTGACTATTAACCCCTTTTCTACGCTCTGCTGTCATTTTCTGACAAGTTGAACCCGCACGAGTTTGGACAAGTGAGCCATATTTTGCAATTCACCTCGGATATCCCCCACATTGACGGGTCACACAATGAGGTTTTGACGCAATATCCAGACCCTACATTATTCGTCTGCTATTAACCCCTGGGAGCGACCTATCTGCGGCCAATCAATGTTGTGGTTGTTCACCTTGTGATGAGGACGTTCCTCGACTCCAACTCCGGGAACTACAACTGACTACTGGGAATTGCACTACCGTATATAACGCCACCAGCGCCTTCCGCCATCCATTTGTGCCAGCATCCCCTCAGCGCAGCGTTTTCTCCTCCCTGATCTATCTATCTAACCATGGGAATTAAGCAACTCACAAACTGGTTTCTGATCGCTTCGTCTGGCTAAAGATGTAAAAGATCTCAAGGCTTCGATATGAGCTTGCCTCAGCTGTCAACATAGCAAGGTTCCTCAGCACAATAAGACACCCACTGACACCTTGCCCGACCCTGGTGCAAGGTTCAGTCACGTTCATCTGCACATTTTAGGCCTCTCTTCATCTGTCCACCGGCTGTTACTTTCCCCTAAACTGGCTGTATCGCAAGTTGTTTAGACTACTAAGGTTTAACCCTAACGGCTGTGATCTACCAGGCCCGGTTCCTTAGAAGATGAGAGGAGTCTTGGAAAGTCAGAGTAGTAGGAACAATATATTTTTTGCATAATAAGCTGGAGAAAAGTTCATAGAAATATTGACTCGGTCTGACGTGGCGTTCGACCGTGAGAGTCGTGCGAGAGAGCAGTGGCTTATATCCGCATCGCGCGGGAGCAGAATGTCAAGTGTGTGTAGCGTCAGTCACAGAAAGCTCTCTCTGTTTCTTTGGAGATTGGTTGGACAGCGCGAGGACAAACACAGACGTGAGTGATCCGTGTCTCGCGTGTCAGTCTGTGTCTGGTCAGAGGCACGCCGAAAAGTGCATTCGCGAAGGGTCCTGCTCTGAGAGACCTTATCTGCTACGTCAAGAGTTAGAAGGGCATTGGGCAGAAGCGACCATTTTGCCTGGATCAATTCACCCGGTGGTCAGTACCTATCCCCTTGCCTGATGTCGAGACTTTCTTCTGCTGTTGGGTTGCCATCTTTAGCGCTCCTTCCACAATCACGACAAAGCACACTGCTCAATTTGTGCATAACCTTTTCCAATCTCTTCTGTCCTTCTTAGGCTGTACTCTCATCGTCACTACAGCCTATTATCCGGCTACCAACGGGATGGTCTAGCGGTTTGACCACTAGCTAAAAAACCCCCTACACACAACGGGTGATCCGAAGAACTGTACGGACCATCTCCCTCTGGTCTCGCGTGTGGTCTCGCAAGCGAAGAAAACCTACCGCATTCAGCGAGGCACCTGCGATGAAGTCATGAGCGTTGCCCGGCTCACAGCTGCTGTCCCAGACACTTCGCCGGATGAACCCTCTGGTTTTCCGCCCCTGGTTTCCCTTCCTTCCCAACCCGCTATCCCACCTTTCAGTTTATTACCTTTTTCATCCTGTCTAAAACTTTAGCCTGCCACTACACCCAGCTCCAATACTGCTGCCAAAGAACACACGCACTCTTCGTTTCAGCTATTCTGTTTCATATTTCGCTAGTATTGTACCTTTGAAGTCAGCTTGTTTCACTTAATAAAAACTCCCTAATTCACCGATATTGACTAAGCATAAAAGCTAAACAAAGCCATCATTGACTGCAGGAGTTTGTTTCAGCAATTTTCTTATCTTCCAGGATTATGACAGCCTCCGAGATATGCTTTACCAATAAACTTTTTTATATACCACCCGGAGTGGTTGTCATGTTCAGTGCTCTGACCAGTTTGTAACTCACTTTTTTGGCATCAGGCGTGCCTTCGGCGTCACTACACACCGCCCCTGGTTTTGCCAGGGGGTAATGTGGCAGCCTATACTCAGTAATGCTACGCTGACTCATCATTGTTGCGCCCGCCAAGCCCTTGGGTACCCGTGTGTCTTTATAAATCACTGCATTGACGCCCGCGATGTCCTGTCCGCCCTATACACTTCCTGAGACGCACGTCACTTTGAGCCAATCGACGCGCGCCGTCCTACCTGATTGGCTGCACAGTTCACTAGGGACATTCCAAAATCAAGGCTTTGCAACAGAGGATACACATTCACACAGCTGGCTTGATGATGCAGTCCTTTGGCAGTGCCTGTTGTAAAGCTCTTGTCGCGCAGTAAAAGCTGTTTTTACCAATTCTGTCTTTCTTGGCTTTTGAGTTTGGGGACCTTCTGTTGTCTACAGCGCTACCTTCGACAGTTCCGACTGATTATCTCGTGTCATTTGGTGTCGCCCCTTTATAAGGCGAGCTTGAATACGCGATTCAAGCTTGGAGACCGCGGATGCGGCAGGATTATAACGTACATGAGAGGGTCCAGCGGCGAGCAACAAAATTAGTAAGATGCCAAGGTTCACTACCACATGAGATCCGCCTAAATAACCTTAATCTCTATCCTTTGAGTTACAGACAGTAACGCGGAGATTTGATACAAACCTTCCGTATCGTGCGTGGCTTGGACTGTGCTCTCATGTGTGACGATTTTTTCCAGCTCACTACCACAACTAATCTCCGGCATCTCTTCAAACTGTATGTGCCCCAAGGACGATTGGATGTGAGGCAGTATTTTTTCTCTAATCGAGTCGTGGACCCATGAAATAACCTTCCCGAGGCTATTGTTATGTCCCAATCTGTGGAGACATTCAAACACCGACTTGATATACACATGCTACAATACAACGTGGATTATGTGAAAAATTAACTTTGAAACACCACTGCACCATGTGACGGTCTATATTTTCCTGACTGAAAAATTCTTGACATTGTTCATAATTCTTGGGATTTTGATGTGACAAATAGGGATTTCAAAGGTGCAAGCCTATTTTCCCCTCAAATATACTGACTGACTGACTAACTCACTACTTTTTGAAGTCACAGTGGGTATGTACACAAATAGTGACTTCAAACTTCTAGCCGAGGCCTCACCTTGAGGTGCATACAGCAAGAATAATTGTCGGGTTTTTAAAAGGAGTCCCAGTCTATCCCATAATACATATGACGGAAAAAAAATTGTTCATTCGACTGTTTCTTCAGTCCAACCTAATTAAAAAGTGTATACGCGCTATATGTACAACAAAAAAGTGCGATAATGCTGATCCGCTGCAATACAAATTTAAAAAAATAAACGTCACAAACCTGGCCACGTTATCCGCCTTCCTAGTCGCGCTGTGTCCCCATCTTTCGGACGCATGCAAGCTGGGTCTAGCCGTTCTAAATATCCAAATATATTTTAGACGAAAACTCATACATCTGATACTTCCAAATACTTACTATTCGAATAGATGCCGGTTAACGGACCTTAAATTTACATGCGTTCGGAGACGGGAAGCTGGCTTCTGCTTTTTTATCCGATGTAAAAATATTTCAAAGTAACCCCAGATTTCAGCCCTTAACCCTGTTAGTCATTCCTGCAACCTACATAATTCTTCATAACTTATGCCTTCGCCCACATCCTCCACCTCAAAATGCTCACTCTTCTACGCATATCTTCCGCAGAACTAACCTGTCCACTGAGATGAGGTTTCCAAATAATCCGCTTTCAAGCACACACTGAACGATGATCTTAAAACTGAGCTTCTATTTTCCAAAAACCTTCGTCATGACTCCGAAAAGATCATTGAATATTTAAAATACCGTCTTCAAAATATATTTTCTTGTGTCGTGTTGCCTACTAACCACAATGTCTTCATAACACAAAACTCAGTCATATACTGGGAGTCATGCTGACGCGCAAGGTTAAATTGCCTCCGTTTAGTTTCACACTAGTCATCATAAGAATTCCAATCTGATTCATGTGATGTCGAGGCCTGGACCCATTCTCGGTGTTCCCTAGTCCTCCTGCGAACGAAGGGCACTTTTTTGGTGTTCTGCACACAGTTGACAGACTGCCTCAATTTTTTTACCCTACTCACTCAAAAGCCGGTAAACCTGTTCCTTTATAAATATGCCATTATTGTTCCAGAGGGGGACTCTCCAAACCCCTGCCACATACTCATCGCATTGTGTCATCGCTTCGTTTTGAGGTCACAGTTTTTCTTCTTCTAAAAATGGTTTTAAAAAGATCTCAGGCGGAAGGAAAAATCGCCGGGGAGTGTCTAAAAGTTCACTTACTATTTCAGTGGTGTGCGAGAAGGGATCACACGAGTTCATACGGAATACGAATTTGCGTGTCGAGCTCTTGTGTGGCGCTAACAGAAAGGGAGAACGCGACCTCCCCCGTCAGTTTTTTCTTAGTGATCAAGCTTACTCATCACCCGGCGGGGCTCCGGATCCAACAAGGGCTACTAGCCAGCCAGCCCCGTGTATTGCACCACCCGAGGCTCGAATCGACAGCCTCTCGATTAGAATTTCAGCTTTCTAACACTTGAGCCCACAACTGGTCGGCGAGCATCCACCCACTGACACTGATTAAGTCTCTATTGATAGAACTAACCTTGACGATTTTAGTCGAAAAGGTGGACTACTGGAGATGACACTGTCTGATCGTTGGATGCGGTCAACTACCGAAATCAGCAGCTACCGAAGGATTAGAATGCGTGTGGTAGGTGACAAGACTGAAATTGCCTTACGAGCAATGCGAGACTGTGCTCAGACTGCGAAAAAGGTCAAAACTCTCTAGGTTGGAAAGGTTTATGTCGAATCGGTATGGACCGAAATTCCACGGAAGCTGTCAGCTAAGGTGGCACGTGGGGATATCGTATGCCCAGGAGAAGTGGAATTCTTTCTTTAAAAGGCACCGAAAAAGAACTATCTACGCAAAAAATGCACCAAATAAGTTGAAAAAATAAAGGGACTAACTTGAATCTTGATCTAAACATGTGGAGTGTAATATGCCAATGAGCTACTCATCTAGCTTCTTTGTTTGTGCACGAAGAAACAAGAAGAAAATCCACTTGAAAAATTGCCGATGGATTGTTCCAAATAGGGAACCTCTGCCTTAAAGGTAGGGTGAGCCCGACTATGTACAGCGCTTGCTATCCAAGCCATTGATAAAAAAAAGTTTAAAAGGGACTCTGATTTAAAAACAATTTATACCGAAAAATAATATCAATCTCGAAAAGGGTGATGGTTTCAAAGCAATATAAATAAGACAGTAGATAGTTCAGGTCAGTGAGACGGTGGCAAATTTGTACACTTAGACGCGTGGTCACCACCTGTTTCTCGGGCCTTCAAACCCTAAAAATAACGAAGGTTAAGATTGAGAAACAAAAAGCAGAACGATAAACAAAGATTCCCTGAATGGATCAAGGCCAGAAGTGATATAGCCACCTCTCACTATAATACTAACGGGTCATAATCATACCGTAGTGCAACTTCCAGGAGGAGGAAGAGGATGCCTTACCTCTTCAGGTACACTCAACGAAGGCATTAAAAAACAGACGCTGGCCTCCAATCCCCGGATCTCAACTAAGCCAAATTTGTGATTACCTGAATATGTGTTCAAAATTTGGACCGTCGCTTCTGATGATGTCCACAGTGTGTCCCACAGCAGAGACGGCTGCATCTACCGCACTCCATTAGTTACTAAAGGAGTGCTACCGTATGTTCGGCAATTCGCGTCCAAAGCCGTTTTCCAGTTTCTCCGGTGAAGTTGCTTTGTCGGCAACTGTATCACATCCGATAAACGATTCTACGGGTCTCTTGCCGCGGCAGTGGGTCCTTTAGTCTAATTATCAGACGTCTAATGGTTGCTTTCGGTCGACAGAACTTGAGATTTAGGTTGAAGCCGCTTCCAGTGGTTGGGAAGTAAGCCGTAATGTTTAAAGGAGGATACACCCGGACCTTATTAATATCCATGACTGGACAAAAAGGCACACAAAGATTTGCGTATGCTCTGGAACATTAATCATATTCGACGGAATGTAGGCTTATTAACGAATGGGCAAGCGACACCTAGAACTAACCGATACGATAGCCACCCATGAAAGTCAATTAGTCACAAAAGGAGTGACCTTACTTGATGCCTAGATGACGGTCAGGCATCTTCTGACATGTTGTAGCAATCTACCAGAAATATTATTAGAACGGCATATCTTTTGGTAAGGCACAGGAATAGGTAGTCATACGCCACAGTCCAGGAAGGGCAAATAGTATCGAGTTATAACCATTATTCTCCAAGAAATTAGCACAAGGCTCCCGAAGCATGGAGGCTTCCAAATTCCACGACTTGTCAGCTCCTTTAATCGCATAGAGAGTATGGTAAAAACGGTAATGATTACTTATATGACCCCGTAAACCGAAAATTCCAACAGAAACCCTTTACAACACGGATGGCTTTGCGCCAAAGTCCTAGGAAATTAGGGCTATGGGTTAGGCTAAGAACACAGGAATTGTGCGAAGTTCCACATTTATTCTTGGGCGGAGCTTCCATACTCTTGTCTCCGGTTTAAGTGCCCTACACAAGCCACCCTTACCAAAAAAGTAAGCCACTTTGAGTAAGAATACGACACACATTGCTAGCATGCGGCTAATTTGTTCGATATTCTGGTACGATAAGCCAGAAAAGAGTAAAAGTAAAACTCAAAGTAATAAACCGAAATAGTAAACTAAACGAAAATCAATAAAACTAGAAAAATGCAGGATGCTAAAGAAAACCGTGTGGGGAGTGTAATGTGGATGGACTGTGTCGTACGTTTGTGGTGAGAAAACATACCTACTACTACAAAATAAGTATGCAGTTACGCCAAAACGAGACTGTTACCAGTTGTGCCTTGTCAGCCGACCGGCGTCAACAGGCCGAAATAGTGTAACAGCGTCGGAATAGGTATACACTGGTAATATAGGCAGCGGTACTCAAAATTCCAAGAAGGGTAAATACTATAGGGCATAAACCCTACCCAAAACCGCGCCTCATTTGTGCCCTAAACACTAACCCTAATCAGTAAGAATGGCTTGCATGGTCACCTAAACAGGACACGGGAATATGAACACCCAGTCCACTTAAAGTAGACGACCGTGCTATAAAGTCCGGGAAGGACAAATATTCCCCGGTCATAACCCTACCCGAAACCTAAACGCTACAGTTAACATGAACCCAAACTATAACTCGTGCTATAATCTTGACTCTAACCCCAATTCCCACCTTAACTCTCACCCTAAGCCCAATTTACCTGGACTCTGACGCAAAGTCACAGCTCCTGTATTCTGTTAAGGCGGCCATAGAAGTTATTCGTACCCACTAATCTCCCAGGGGATTGATACGAAGGCTCTGGAATAGCAAGATAAGAGAACGAGGACAGGAGGGGGGAGAACGCACCTCAAAGTAGCCAGTATGGTAGCCACACATGAACCAACTAGTCAGGAGAGCTTGAAGAGGAGCTTGATCCGCGATGAGTAGATCCTTCCAGTTCGGCGGCAAGGCTAGGGGGACAGGATAGGGCGGCGGAGCAAGACTCCCCATGGCAGTTTCAATTGATGTGCCAGCAACAGCAGCAGACTCTGGCTTTGTTTTTCTCTGTTCGGCATTCCTGGCTGGTGCCGCATTTGTGGGCGGAGGGTTCTCCTGGGTGCTGTCCTTACTTGCTGATTGTTCATTCACATCAACAGGGTCGGGCTCGGTAGAAACCCCCTCCATTTGGTCGCACCTAATGTTTAGAGGATAAAAAGCATAGGAATTAAGCTGTTAGAATTCACGGCGAAGCGAGACGGAAAGAGGGAAACTGATAGCTTACAAAGTTGAAATGAGCCTCTCAGCTGCTGTTCGGATATTCCCCTCATCTGTAACGAGTCTGGCCTCGGGGGCCTTGTGGGAGTAGAGATCACTCAAGTTGACCACTTCTTCATTGTCATAGTAGAGGAAGGCCACCTTGCAGGTTTGAGTCTCTGTGTATATTTCCTGGATTTCAGCGTAATAGTAATTCTCATCCTCACTCCACTGGCAAACGCAAATGTCGCCGACCCGCCAAGCAGAGCCTTGCAGGCCATTTCGACGCTGAGGCTGCTCTGGCACAGTATATTTGGAAAGCTATGAAGGCAGGCAAATTATGAAGAGAGATTATACACTTACCGACTCCGGACTATCCTCCAAGGAGAGCGCTTTGTTGACCTTTGAGGTGAAAAATAACTTATCCAGTTCCTGAAAGTCATAAAAAAGGGAAAGTCGGACTACCAAACATATAATAATAGCAGCAAATACATTCCAGAAAGTCGCACAAATTATCACCAAAGAACTAAGAAGAGCGGTTGGCGATCATAAGCGTGCTTTCGATAAATTCCCACGCAGCCGATAAGATGTCCGGAATCAACAATATTGGCGAGAATGCCGCTGTTTATGCTTTTGGCTTTACCTTTTCTCAGCCATGCCGGGAGATGTTCCCTAATTTTTTTGAATAGACACCGATTCGTGCGACCAATATAATCTGCTCCATAGGACCAAGTAAATGAGTAGATGCACATGGAGATGGTCTGACATGACAACATATCTCTTCCCTCCCCATGCAAGACCGAAGTGGTCGGGAAATAAAGGATAGGTTACCAGGTCAGACCACCTGCGTGTACATTTACTCTTTTACTTGGTCCTGCGGAGCAGGTTATACTGGTCGCATGAGTCGGCACTTATCTAAAAGACTAAGGAAACAGTTCCTGGAATGGCTGAAAAAAGGTGAAGTCAGGAGCATAAGAAATGCTATGCTCGCGCACATTATTGATTATAAATATCGTATGGGCCTCAAAGAAGCCTTGCGGGTGATTTATAAGGCCCATCCACCCTACCCCAAATAACAGAGGCGAACGTTATCAGGTCGACGAAGCTGGCCTTATGTGCGCAAAAGAACTAAGTAACAGTTCCGCACCTGGCGTGGTCAACGGTCACTTAACCGCGTTCTCTCTCTCTCTCTCTTCTGTCCCTGGACCGGATCCACCAAACCCTCCTTATCGCGAAGACAGCCGTCACTTATCGACTAGCAACACCCTCCCATTTTCCCGATGGCTCACTTGAATGAAATGACGAACATAATTGACCGCATGTATTACCTTGGACCCCGTTCTCATGTGAATGTATTTTTGGGATTATAATTTATCGAAAACACGCATATGCTTGCGAACTGTACTTCTGGACTAAGAAGTAAACAATAAAAACATGCTAAGACCACATGCCGTCACAAATTACGGATTGCTAGTTAACTGGTTGAGCTTAATTCCGAAGTATGCATGCTTGTCGAACAGTCGCTGAATTCGCATATAGTTCCCAGAACAACTTCCATGTCCTGACGATGGAATCAAAATTTGAGTTGACCTCCTCTTTGATGTCTCTGAGCGAGCAACGGTGCCGGAGCGAGGGCAATAGCACTGAGCTCATGGAGTGGGCGATAAAGAACGTACCCAAACAACTTCAGTCGTCTTTCTTGAATGGCTTGGAGTATCATTGCGATGTTGTCGTGGCGAGTGCTAACTGTATCATTTCAGGCCATGTCATCCTCGTGCAAGAGATTATCAGACACTTCTAGTTTCCGCTCATTTACATGCAGCGCCCAGCATCCACAAAACATAGAGGACAGACCAGACGGATGCACGGAACACGCGGATATTCGTGGTGATGGGGATGTCGCGTCAGACCTATGGACACTTCCGAAGGATAAAGGAAAACCGCGAAAAGCATCGATATGGGAGACAATCTCGTTGCTAATGTGTCTATTCGACAACAGTCTTGCCCCGAGTTATTGAAAACTGACCACCCCTTCAAGTTGGCAGCTATTAACCTCCTAATCAGACACACAGCTGAAATAGGCTCTGGTCTTCCTTGCCTTTATGGATGAACTGACGGTTTCAGTGACCTCATTCACCCATGACACCGTAGACTGATGATTATCAAAGCTTGAAACTAGTATGACAGTATCGTCGGCGTAGTTGAGGTCACTCAGCAAACTTAACACTGTCGTCTTCCTGACAAGCCAGTCTACAGCGTAACTGAAACTTAAGATACGGGTATGCACACTGATAGTCGCCGGCACAATGCGGTGAGCATATAATAATCTTGAAACAACAGGGTGGTTTTGAGTGCACAGAAAGATCATAAAGTCACCTGAAAAGCAGCACTGGCGTTTGGTGCGGAGATTGCACTGAGGAGTTGACTCTCGTTGTCTATGGCAAGCACACATGACATTGGAACCCATTCATCCTTATCGTCTTCAGCGAAGGAGCCAAGAAGAAGTCGCCTTTGAACATCATCAACATCCTTGATGCAGGCAAAAGTGTAGTCTCCATTTTGTGACTTCGAATATAGACAAGTTTCACCAACAGCCCACATGATTTTCAGAAAGGGACGTTATCACTAGTTCAGCCTCCGACAGAAATTCTGAAAGTTTTATTTTCAAAACAGAAAAAATGTTAAATGTGATTTTTAAGATTGAGAAAAAGTTTGATCGACCCAATTGTGAAAAACTTGCAGCCTCAGTGGGAGACGAACGCAGCCAACGTTCTACCAGTGAGTAAAGAGATTCGCCATGAGCCATGAGTTTAATCACACTTGGGTCGATTTATCCGGCAAACCTGTTGATTGTATGGAATCCACCATTACAGATAAAACAAGCTGACTGCCCACGCAGGATTTCCTAAGCAATCATCTAGAATCTACAACTGTGAAAAACTCGCCGCCTCGGTGGGCCGCCAAACCTCTAATAATTGAGAAAAATATGCGCAGATTAAGACTGGGTATTAGCATGCTGAATAACCTCCAGTCTATTTAAATAAGGAAATCCTCGAAGGGTATAAATTAATTGAATGACTGTCATCATTTAAACTACCAAAAACTGGAGCCTACGTACATCTGTTAAAAGGACAGGCACAAGTCAACAGCCACAATCATGCAGGCAGTTAATAAGTTCGAAACTGATTGCACTGATTACACATTGAGTACTTGTAACAAGCAGTAACAATGTAAGCCAATTATAAATATTATAGTGTGGGGTATCGGGAGCAATAAACGTCAGGTAGGAACGATGAAAGGTTGATGCACAGGAGTGCATTAAACTTTTGGGTTGTGTAAACTAACAAGGGAAGAAGTCTAGAGGAATGGTCAATGACCTATAAGGCAGCAGGCTGTTATCAGGGAACTACAGTTTGCTAAAAAACTCGTGGCTTTTCAGGACAAATGAATTCGCTGGCGTACGGCCCATTGACATTTTGCCTAGTAACTGAGATTCGTGTGAAACTGCGGATTCCTCCAAACGCTAGACTTTAAAGCTTGTTCGGAAACTAAGGATACGGTATCAGTGTTTTTTAGTAGTTCCCTAATTGCCTGCATTTGCATAGCATTCAAATTTCAAGATTAAGTAAAATGAAGTGAACATAAGGACTGGGCATCCACATGCTAGATAATTTTCGGTCTTTTTGCATAAAGAAAGCATCAACGGATGCAAATTAATTCAAACACTAAAGGGCTGTCAAGGTTTAAACTACCAAAATGGGAGTCAAGCACTACTTGCTTGGGAACAAGTTAATGATCGGTTTGTATGCGTACAACTGACCAGGTTTCTGTTCGCAGACACCTTAAATGTAACCCCCCAAAATCATAATGTACAAGGAGACTTGATGCTACAAACCGACGACAACCCAGAACGGCTGAGAAATCCAGTCACGACTCACGATCCAAGTTGTAGGAGATTGTAGACGAAAATTGTCATTATTGAAATCCTCAGTCTACGAGGCAGCTGAAATAATTCTCGGATTAACGCAGTGAATAGATCAGCCGGAAAACTTTGCAGTTAACTCCCTCCCCTAGACGATTACGATCAGGCTCCGTAACTATGCTTACTTCCGATGACTCCGAGAAACGACAGTTAAGACAGCTAGAGGTGACGGGAAGAAACATTGGACAGAAATAACGACCATCACAGAGCAAAATTCAAATGGTACTAGCGTTGGAAAACTCACAAGGTTCTTGATTAACTCTGTCAGCCGTTTGAACTGTGGCTTAATTGTTGATGACGACCAAAGTCGGGTGTAGAGAAGCCTACCTGGAACACTTTCTGAACTTCGATTAACAACTAGTCACGCCATCTTTCTCCTCTGCAATGACGTTTTACCGCTCTGCAAACTTTATAGTGCCATGCGACCTTTCTCCAAAGGAGAAGCCATAAATATAATACAAAAGCTACGCAACAGCAAGGAGCTGAATGAGAAGAAGACGACTCGATCGCTGGGATAATACTTTTATTCGCCTGACGTTTCGAGATCCGTCGCGGATTCGTCATCAGAGACATAATCAAAGAGCAGTAGCAGATTCAGGTCTTTGATTATGTCTCTGATGACGAATCCGCGACGGATCTCGAAACGTCAGGCAAATAAAAGTATTATCCCAGCGATCGAGTCGTCTTCTTCTCAATTACTTCCTGGGACTCGCATGTTCGCTTGTATTGGCAACTGATAAGGAGCTGGATGTTATCCTGCTGAAATCTACAAGTCGTGTGTCGACAATCTAGCGTTCTGGCTCCATTATTCACTGAGCAAGTATCGTCTGATGGCTGGGGCTCGGAAAACCTTGTACTTGTCTGTAAGAGGGTGGGAAAAAGAGGGAGAATGACCATAGCATAAGCGTTACTGACATGGCTGTTGTCCTGCTCAGGTACTTCCTAACTTTTTGTAATCCTAGAACGAGGCCCAACGAAGCCGAATTGTACGAACCAGGTATTCACAGTGCGGTGCATTTTTGAATTCGGCCCGGCCTACTTTTAACCGACGGCTGCCTACCTTATGCCCTTGGCCATCCATCGGGAGTCGCTCTGGCGGCAAAAGGGTTTGGCATGATCAGGATTTACCGTTGCAATCGTTCGAGCTAATAATAATTCCTGCGAACTGCCCGATATTGGATCTGAAATTCGCACATTCTGTCCGAATACGCCACTAACTTGGTGTTTGGAAGGGTTTTGTGAGGTTTGGCAATATCGACTTCATCCTCGGATGCCGGTCGATTGATCATAACTATAGCAACAATATAAACTGGCTAGTTTTAGGCTGTGGTTATCTACAATCTATAGTGTTATGGGCAAATCGGGTCATTAAGAAGCCAGTGTATACATTAACACTGGGAGGACTACGGTTTTTTTAAGTAACATATACAATCGGAAGACACACGTCGGAATCAATACCTATCAATTTAAAGACGTATATAGCTTCAAATATCGCGGGACGAGGCTGTTTACCAATGGACAGCGTAAGAAAAATATGGTTTTTAGGGCGACGCTGCTTATCGGGCTTTCTCAATCCTTCGAAAGGACCTATGGACACGATGCAACACCTGTATAACCACGAAGATGCGTATGTACAGGTCCGGTCCGTCCCCATACGGTTATAAATGCTAGTTTTCGCGCGTGAGAGGTGGCCGAGAGCTGAAGGTATTTGGGTACCACCACTTGAGGACTATTCTTCAAGGAAAGTACACTGACTTTGTTTCGAATGAGACAATGCGCCTTTGATGCGACAAAATCACAAGGATATCTTAGGCCAGCGAAGAGAGAAGACTGAGATCGTTTAGCCCCGTCCTTCTTCGTCCGCTCACAGCTTTGTTTTTGCTGTCGTTGTCAACCGGCATCCTTGCCACCTGGAGTATTCGAAAAGGCTAACTCAAAACATGGTTTGACACAGTTCACCAAGACACTGGATTGGTTCTTTGACCTTCAGTACCCGAGCTCTGTCGCTGACGAAGAGTGTCCCATGTGGAGAGGTACGAGTTGGGACATAGTCTAAGCCGGATAGGGTATGCATGATCACAACTGCACCGAATAAAGTACAGTACTGTGTTATCAGATGCTATCCGCCTGTCTAGTGTTTAAACATTAACAATTTCGATATCGTAGCTGGCTCAGCAGATATCGAACACTGGAACGTACAGCTGTCAGCCATTTTTATAGTCATAAAAAGGCCAATCGGTTACAGATCTACAGATTGCCCTTTTGTGAGGAATCAGGTAGACATGGAATTTAAATCAAGTACTAAAATGCCCAGAAGCATCGTATTTTGAAGGTAACGGAATGAGGTGTTAAAAACGGATAAGTGATGGAAGCAGTGTGAAATACAAATTGAAACCGATAGATTTGAAATCAAAAAAATTGCATGCGGCGGCGAGTAAAATCCATGAGCAATGCACGAGGCAGAGAGGATCTTAACTTTCTACGGGATGGTGGTACAAAGGATACTACGGTTCATTTGGAGGCGATAGACAATGACCACTAGTGTCCAAAAAGTAATAAACCCTGGGTTTGTAAGCCCAAATACTGAGTCCCTACTCCACCACAAGACGGCACCGCTGAGTGGCTATCCTCAGCAAAAAAGCAATCTTCAGACTTTCTGATTGTGGTCTTCGCACCGAAAGTGTGACACTGATCGATAAGCCTGCTCGGTCATCAGTGGTATACAGCAGCTACGCTAAAAGGGGCTATAGGTCCTCCGTCTCCCTCTTGAGGACGCAATTTTTCTGCAATTGTTGTGTTTATGATTCTGTTAAGAAACTGGTTATCAGGGCGTGTGAACATTCATACGCCCTGATAACAAATTTCTCTACAAAGAACGTTGCATATCAGTAGTAGATTATGTTAACAGCCCATAGTTAACTAGATACACCGTAGTTGGAGCAGCCAACAATGTTTACCCCAAATATGAAGTAATGGGACATATGAGCAACCGCGGACCAAACTGTTCTAATGGCTATATTCCGGACCACATATATGGTAAATTAAAACAAAGCATAACATGACTTTAAATCCCGTCTTATGATATACCTTAAACCCTTATTCATAAGATATACAAAGACGTCGCCAACTTTAATATTTGTTAAGGGTTTTCAATCATAGCTGCACAGGTATCACGCCCGGGACCGAATACAACGAATGTAGATATCCAAAATTTTCAGCAAAAAATGACTCCTTTCATCGAAGAGAAAGAAAGTGAGGCGAATGAATTTTTAATGGTGTGCAGAAACTCTGGCGTGACCAGGGGTTCCCGACGCATGGCAAGCTCTGCACCGGTGGTTGACTTTTCCGGAGGTAGACCGATATCTGCGATCCCGGGATGGCTTGCGTGTGTGGTGCTGGAGAAAGAAATCACTTCAGATATACGATCACAATAACGTGACTAACACAGTTACACTTAGATTATTATATTGCCACTGTAAGAAAGCTTTCTCCTTACAAAAGTGCAACAGTTTTTTTAGCGGTTATGACCAAGAGCGCCCAACGTCCAACATATGTAACGACCGGCGTCTATTTAGTACAGTACAGTATAGTATAGTACCATTTGATGCCTATTGATGACATTCTTAAGTTCTCATTTCTGCCCAGCTGTAATCTTTGACGCTGTATGTGTCCTCAAAAGCCGCTGCCCATTTTGCCATTTCTCCACTTGCAATCACTACTACAAACCTTAACAGTGGATAAAGCTAGTCAAAAACGAAGGAGTGTGGCAAATGTCGCCTAACTCTGCACAAAGGAAAAATGCATGTTCAATAACGCCACACGTGTACAGAGCAAAGCATAACCTGGGAGAGCGTACGTCAAGGGGAGGGTATGGCCAGTGCTTTTATTTGAATTGCGACGAGTTTACGTGGTATGCAATTAGTTTGAAGCATAATCCGAAAAGGGAATCATGTACAAGGGCCTATGCTACGTTTTCAGAGGGATGGCCACCTCAAGTGTCACTTGGGCAGCCGCGACTCTTTAAACGCGTTTGTGAGGATAAAAAGGTCAACAATCCTCCGGTCAGCAAGATAAAAACATCTGCCTATGTGAGGCAGCGGGAATGAAAAAATGTAGGGTGTGGACAGCAGCGTTGGCTATCCGCTGTATAGTCGGTCACGCACATTTAGAGATGCAACTTGAGGCAACGTAAAATGTACTATTCCTAAATCTGTTCGGAGTCCCGATAAGGTAAATGCACTCGCTAATCCTCTCCCCGCATACCTGGCCATACAATCACTAACGTCAGTGCACCCGTTATGTCTGCCTGCCAGATGTCTATTCATAGTCCCATAACCGTCAGTACACCTGCTATCCCTACCTCCCGAATTGCTAGTCATAGGCCCATAAACATCAGTGCACCAGTTAGCCCATCCCTTTTGATTTCGGGACCGTCAAGGCCCGCCGCTCCGTCATCTACTGCGATTAAAACTCGTCTAAATACATTCTCTGTCCAACGATCGATAAATTCCGCTGCCTCTAGCTTGGCAACATGTCACCAACACCGCCTAAAGCGTTTAGGCCAAGCGCTTCCCCAACACAACCTAGCTTCTCTTTTTACCGTTGGAGTCATATTATTCCCCCGCAAAATGCGTTATTGAACACGCCGGGCCCGAACCACGAAAAAATTAATTTGCACTGCATTAACCAAAACTGGCATAGTTTTAAATCTAATCGGAGTTGCCGTACAGGACATTCACTGATTAAGACCACTAGTCCTTACGCGAGCGGCCCCAACACTAATTTTATGTCACCGTTCCCTCCTATCAGTTCCTTTACCCACCCTCTACCACCCAAACCTGCAAACTTCTACATGCTTTCTCGCCTCCCCCCATTCCTCCCAAATGCCCGAGAAGCTTATTTTGGTTTATCCTCTCCACATTTTTCCCTGCCAGAAAGCGAGGCCCGTAGATATCGAAGACCTTATCAGCTATCCATTATTGGCTACCCGTATGCTAACAGCTCCATACCCGTCAGTACTTATTCCGCAAATAATAACGGCTTATAGTTTGCCTACCCACCTTCAAATACTTTTTTATGAATAACGATATCCATAGTCCTGTGACTCGAAAAACACTAGATGTTATAGTGCTTAATGCCAGGTCCGTTATAAATAAAATGGCTCAACTTTGAGCTATCTTGAGAAACGATCTTGTGACACCTGTCAGCTCTCTTTCTTTGATTATGTGCTGCAATTTAGAGACAGCGGTTTTGCCACTTATAGCGTCTATTTTGATTTTACTAAGGCATTTGATCGGGTCGATCATAACCTCCTCTTTCTGAAACTGGCCTCCTTCGGCATAGGTAGCAAGCCTCTGAACTTCATATCTTCCTATTTGGATGCTCGCACACAGCGAGTAAAAATTTCCAATGTTATCTCCAACCCCACGCATGTGAGAAGTGGAGTTATACAGGGTAGTGTACTGGGTCCGCTCCTATTCTGCCTGTTTGTCAACGACGTTTCAGATTGTTTTCAGTCTTTCTGTGCAAAGGCAGCACAAACGTACAGTAGGTACGTTGGGGTCGAGGTTGGTAACTTAGTTCATTCGGTTGCCTTGAGGCGCAAAATGATGTTTATTTGAATTCCATTCTGTTCAGATCAGTATACTGGGAGAAAAAAGAGGCGAAAATGCATTAAATTCAGCATTTGCTGATATCCGAGAAATTTCCTATATTATTAGACGTTGCGGAAAAGTGCTTCTTGTTAGTGCATGTTGGAATATAAATGAACACTCATGAAGAGCAGGAACTGTTTAGTTATATCCGTTCACAAAACGGAAAATTTTGTTTTGCGCCCATGAAATTGAGGTTAGTATTATTATAAGGTTATGCTTTATTTTTTGGAAAAAAGAGCAGCCATTTAAGTTAAGAAATATTATATTTTTGCGAAGTTATAAAGTTTTGTACCGTAAAATTGAAAAATAAACTTTTAAGGCTGTCACTTGCCTAACCCCATATATAAATATCTATTGTGTATATAAAGGGTTGCAGACAAGGAATGCGAATGAGGAATATATAAGTATATGGTAAATAAATTGATTATTTAGCCAATTAAAAGTTGAAGACCGTTACCATTATACACATTTGAGTGAGTTGTCACGGGACATTGCGATAGAGTTTTCTCAAAAATCACCGTTGATTTTATTAACAATCTGTTCCACATTAATTATTGTAGAACTTAGTCTAAAATTAACCAAATATGTTGAAAACTGTTCCGTTTTAGATAAAAAATTGAGCTCTTTCATTAATTAAAGAAGAGATATCCCTTATTGTTGAGGAAATCAATCCACTGGCCAAAATA
>JAYGXS010000002.1:24567534-24597124 GCA_036362985.1 Ligula intestinalis | reverse complement strand
AATGCCCCCCCCCCCAGTGGGAACTCCCTTTTTTCTCCTAAATCCCACGCATTCCCCCCACAAGGGCGACAGTTTTTCTCCTAAAAATCCCTGAGGAGTTTTTTCACTGTCTGCTCCTATTTTCATCCTATGACTCAGGACAACTGGCCTCGCCAACAGTCTAAGCAGCAAATTTTTTGCTACCACTGCACATATGTACAAATAGGGCACTCAAAGAAATTTTTCCTACATACCCTCAATATACTGATACTGATACTGAAGAAGACGACAATGGAGTTCTTGGAGGAGAACAACCTACTATCAGGGCTCCAACACGGCTTCAGAAAGAACCATTCTTGCCCTTCCAGCCTTCTTCTCTCCACTGAGCAGTGCAATCGCGCACTGGATGAAGATGGAAAGTTTGACCTCATCTATACAGACTTCAAGAAGGCTTTCGACAGCGTCCCACATAAGCATCTAATATATAAATTGTCAGAAATCGGCAAAAGAGGAAACCTGCTGGCATGGATTAGAGATTTTCTCACAGGGCGACCGCAAACTGTGTGCATGGGTGACTCAAAGTCAAGCCCTACATATGTTCTGAATGGCGTCCCCCAAGGCTCTGTCTTAGGGCCACTGCTCTTCTTTATCTATATCAACGACTGTGTCAACGACCTGGGTTGCAACGCTATCATGTGTGCCGACGACGTCAAAATCTAGAGAGCCATCAGGTCTGACGCCGATAGGAAAGCGCTTCAAGAGAGTCTCAATCGACTTAGCTGCTGGTCTGCTCGTTGGCTCTTTAACTTCAACATTAGTAAGTGCGTGGTTTTAAGACTCCGTACTAGAAGGACTGATGAAGAGAACGATTCCTTCCAATGGGCACCCGCTTTCAAATGTGAACGAACCAAAGGATCTCGGTGTTCGAATAAATTCCTCACTTAAACCATCTACTCAGTGTGTAAAGGCAGCTAAACGCGTGACACAGGTGCTGTTTGCGATTAGGGGGAGATTCATTAACATTGAGAAGGGGCTCTTCAGGAAAACCTACGGAGCGTTTGTTCGATCCCACTTGGAGTATGCTGTCCAGGCCTGGCGTCTGTGGTTCAAGAAGGATTACCTGCACGTGGAACGTGTGCAGGCGAGGGCTACGAAGATGGTCAAGAATCTTGGTCATCTGCATTTTGAAGACAGACTAACCAAACCTGATCTTTTCCCTCTCAATGATAAATAACTCTGCGGGGACCTCATACAAATCTACCGTATTGTTAAAGGCCAAGACTGTGCCCTAGAATTTGATGATTTCTTCGAATTGGCTCGGACTGACCATCTGCGAGGTCATCCTTTTAAACTACAGAGGAAACCGGCCCGTATCGACGTTCGACGAAACGCTTGCTCTCAGAGGGTCATTGGAGCGTGGAACGGACTCCCGAAAGATGTGGTCCTCTCAGATACTGTTGACATTGTTTAAGTGCAAACTTGATTCTCATTTCCTGAGAAACTGTGGCAGATATAATGAACAAAGTGTCAGTAGCAGCACCTGGCAACTGGCTCACACTTATCGCTGATATTAAGCCTACCTTTGTACATTTGTATTATGTACTATTGTTACAGTGGACCTATTATGCGATTTTGGTTATGAATAGGGAGCTCAAGGGCGAAAACCTTTTTCCCTTAATGAAGTGACTTAAAGTGACTTAAGACATTTTGTAAGGTATGTTCATCCTCTGAGTTTTCAATGGACTTCCAGATCTTTAGATCGTCTGATAACATGAATTTTTCACAGGTGAGGCAGTCAAGGCAGTCGTTCAGAAATAGATTGCGACCCAAAACGCTTCCCTGCGGAACCCAACTGGATACGGTTTACCATTCTGTTTTGGTGTCTCCAATACGAACACGCTGACGCCTGCCTGTTAGGATGTCGGCTAACCATTTCAGTAGGTTTCCAGTCACACCCATTTGATGCAGCTTTGATATTAGTCGTCTGTGTGGAACCTTGTCGAATGCTTTGCTGAAGTCAATGTAGACCACGTCGACCGACGAACCCATTTCCAGAGATTTCGTTCAGCTTTCCATGGATATTAGCAGGATTTTGGGGCAAGAGTGGCCACTTCAGAATACTTGTTGCGCTGCCCTTAGCAAGTTATTCTCCTCAATATGTTTCAGTAGATCCGTTTTTATTAGTTTCTTCATTAGTTTGCAACAAATGCTTTCCAGACTAACTGGTATAAAGCTATTAGGTGATGTTCTCTGTCCTCCTTTATAAATAGTCGTTATGTTGGCCAGCTTTCAGTCACTAGGCAGTACCCCCTTTTTCATTGAACTTTCAAAGATCTTGGAAAGCGGGGAGGCCAGCAAAACTACCCTATGTTTAAGAGAGCTATAACTAGTTTTCTACATTCAGGACAACTTTTACAAATTTTGGGTGCTCACTCGGTGGAATTTCTCTTTCACTCTGATGGCGTTCCTGGACTTTAAACCCCGCCAGGCGTCATGCTGAAGATAATGCTGCTGAAGCAGCAGCCCGCAGTCTGCTAACCCTTCAGGCGATAGCACGCAACTTTTGCCGACAACCATTGAAGGAAGACTGAGAACACTGTGTTCTTGTGCCAACCCTCTCCATCTCGAACTAATGTCCTTAAACGATATGCAACATTTATCCTGCTGATGTGTCAACTCAGTTTTAAATTGTACATTTATTCCGTTTGTATCATACCTTTGAAGGCAGGTTTTTTTCTCTTGATACAAACTCCCTATCTCGCCCAGTATTGACAAAACAAAATATGTGAAACATAACCAATACTGGCTGCAACATAGGGAGGTTTTTTAGGTTTTTTCCGGTCTCCGAGGTGTTGGAAGGCGCCCAAGAGGTGCTTTACCAACTCTTTACAATTGCCTGTAAACTGGCATAATAAACATATTATTATTATTTAGAAGTTGCGCTGATAATCCATCCCAACCAGGCGATTTAGTGGGCGTTAACTGCCCCAAAAAGACAAACTTCTGCTAACATTATTACGACTTTCTACGTCTACTTGCACATATTGTCAATTTTTTCTGAATTTTTATTTTTTCAAAATTAACTTTGTATAGATAGTGCCGTACCGGCGCTGAAAATTATAAATTCCAAATTCCAAAGCTAGAGAAGGTGTTTTTTATGAACACCGCGATAATTTTTAATGTCAGATCTGGAACCAGATTTAAAAACTGGAATTACAATAGAAGTTTTCCAAGAATCAGGAAAAAAAACCGTTTTTCGAGAAATATTGTCAATAATTTGCTCAGTAAAGGAAGAAAACCTCTTAATTGCTTACTAAATGAGTTTGGAATGTTATCCGTACCGACTGAATGTGAATTGTTGAGACGAGCTATTTCTTTATGAATACTTGTAGGTGAGAAATCAACTGAAGTGAGATTTGCATCACACATCAGAGGTAGTTCGGGTGTTGGACTAGTCTCAATTGTAAATAACTTGGCGAAGAAGGAATATAACATTTCTGCTTTGGCCAAATTCTCTGTAACAAAATGATTACTACTATCGAGTAAAGGCGGAATGACTTTCTGAAGCTTAGCGGATGACTGAAAACGGATGACTTGAGCAACGGATTTGGAAGAGTTAGCATCATTAAGTGCCAGGGACTCTACGCCTATCTCGTGCAAGCCTTATTTTATGCGCTAATTCAAATATTTGCGCTATCCTTTAGTGCACCGACAAAGAGCTATTAGACGGATCCTTAAGTATACACAGACATAACGAAATTGGACAAGAGGTTCGCCTTATCTGAGTTATCTGTACACTTGTTTCCTTCGTTATCTTTCAAACAAGGGATGGGATCTCGATTCCATTTGACCTTAGTCACATGAGAAAAAAATCTCCTTGGGTTACGAGCTATTCCCTTGAGTAGCGTATTTTTTCACAATCTTCTTTTCTTCTTGAAGTTCCCTTTTGTGTTCGGCGTCACCCATTCCGGCCGGGAGATGCACAAGCTTTTCTTAAGCGGGCAACAGTCCTCTACTAGTTGCTGAGCTAATATTATAATAATATGTTCATTATGCCAGTTTACAGGTTATTGTAAAGAGTTGGTAATGCACCTCTTGGGCGCCTTCCAACACCTCGAAGACCGGAAAAAACCTAAAATAAACTCCCTATGTTGCGGCCACTATTGGTTTTGTTTTAGGTTTTTTGTTTTGTCAATACTAGGCGAGATAGGGATATTGTTTCAAGTGAAAAAAACCTGCCTTCAAAGGTATGATACAGACGGAATAAATGTACAGTTGTAAGCTGAGTTGACACATTAGCAGGAGAACTGTTTCATATCGTTTAAAAACATATGTTCCAGACGGAGAGTGTTGGCACAAGAACACAGTGTTCTCAGTCTTCCTTCAATGGTTGTCGGCAAAAGTTGCGCGCTATTGGCTGAAGGGTTAGCAGACTGCGGGCTGCTGCTTCAGCAGCATTATCTTCAGTATGAAGCCTGGCGGGGTTCAAAGTCCACGAACGCCATCAGAGTGAAAGAGAGATTCCACCGGGTCCGCACCCAAAATTCGTGAAAGTTGCCCTGAATGTAGTTAACTAGTTATAGCTCTCTTAAACATGTGGTAGCTTTGCTGGGTTTAAATACTTTTGGGCAGCCTATTCCAGATGGATATGGCATTTACTGAAAAGAATTGCCGGTACTTAACTGTACGTGCCATAGGAAGAAATAAAAATACGTTTCGATGACTGGCGCGTCGAGAGTGCTCAAGCTGCCTTATTGTACTAATGGGATTAAAGGTTTGACCATTCAAAAGTTTAAACAGTAAAAAAAGACCCTTCTGCAATCGACGAAGCCACAGGAGATCCAGCTTTATAAGTTCACACCTTTGTTTGTAGGCTAAGTTACGGTGTTCTGTAGTGAAAACTCTTCTAGTGAAGAAGTGCTGCACCGATTCTATTTTCTTCCGTTCGCTAGTGCGCAAAAGACTGACTAAGGGCGAGCAGTATTCAAGACTAGGTTTCACGTACATATTTTAAAGGCTAGTTCTAACCTTGATAGTCTAAAAATTTCTAAGGATAAATCCGGTGGTTCGGCGTGCTTTCCAGACTATCAGGGCACAGTGCTCTGACAAATTGAGACTATTAGAGTAGGATATGCCCAAATCCTTGATATCTCCTGGGACATTGAGTTCGTGGCCGTCAATGCTTAATTCCGGTTGATGATCGTCGCCAACAACCATAACGGAACATTTGTGCCATGAAAGGGTGAGGCGCCATGTGCAACACCACTGGGCGAAGGCCTGAAGATCCTTTTTTATCAGCTCGAGCACGATGTTGCGATCTGCCGGTTTATATCGATAAGTGACTTTTAAATCATCAGCGTACATGAAGGGTCTGCCATAATGAAAACAATCTGAAACGTCGTTGACAAACAGGCAAAATAGGAGCGGACCCAGTACATTACCCTGTATAACTCCACTCCTCACATGCGTGGGGTTGGAGATAACATTGGAAATTTTTACTCGTTGTGTGCGAGCACCCAAATAGGAAGATATGAAGTTCAGTGGCTTGCTACCTATGCCGAAGGAGGCCAGTTTCAGAAGGAGGAGGTTATGATCGACCCGATCAAAGGCCTTAGTAAAAGCAAAATAAACGCTATAAGTGGCAAAACCGCTGTCTCTAGATTGCAGCACATAATCAAATAAAGAGAGCTGGCAGGTGTCACAAGATCGTTTCTCTAGAAAGCCATGTTGAGCTGTATGGAGCAGGTTGTACTCTGTCAAGTGACGCACCATCTTTTCTTTGATTAAGGTCTCCAAGATCTTCGAGGCTGCGGGAAGTGTATTTATCGGCCTTAAGTTGTCGAATGATATCGATCGGCCATGCTTGCGAATAGGCATTATGTGCGATTCCTTCCACAACGAAGGAAAGGTTTCTCGCTTAAGAGCAAGATTAAATACCTTTCAAAGAATAGACGGAATGATATCATTCGCTTTAGCTTTTAGAAGGCTAACTGGGACGCCATCTGGTCCTGGACTATAGGATTGACGATAACGACGAATGGCTACAGTCACATCCCAGACGGTAAAACTTATGGTTTCGAGTATGGCACCCGTCCAAGCCTGGATAACCGGAGGTGCAGCGAACGAGCTTTCACTAAACGTTTTGGATAGGAACGCATTGAAGCTATCGGTGGTCAACTTAGCGTCAGCTATGGGGTTTCCTAAAGCATCTTGAAGTATGGGGTGTTGCGTTTTCCTCTGCGCTTTTACTGTACGCGAAAAGAGTTTCGCAACATTAAGGGAAGGATTTTCAGCGGAGTGAGCCTCATCGGCTCTCTGCTTTTCTTCGGAGAGCTTCTTAACCTGCTCAAAGATCAGTGTGATCAAGGGCAGCTAAGTTCCTTAAGAAGCACCAGGCGTAGTTTGGGTCGGGTATGTATGCAGGGCTCCAGTCAGTCACGTTTAGTTGTCCTTTCATTTTCTTATAATCTCGTTTCCATACATTGCTCTCACTTATTGCGCGAGCGACGGGTGCTGAGAAATGGCTGTACTCCCAGACAAAAACACAGTGATCACTTCGGCCACAAGGAGTCTGAGTATTCAATCCAAGGATACAGATTTCGTCTCTACACATGACGAGATCCAGGCAGCTTGATTGTTGGCCACCTCGAAACCGCGTGTCCATTGTGGCAGGCTGGGTAAGAAATTCGTCATTTACCAAGTGAAGTAGTTTCTGTTCGAACGAATTCTCTCATCGCGAGCTGTGCATTAAATCCCAATCTATGTTCGGAGCGTTAAAATCTCCAAGTATGAGGACTTTTTTGCTAGGGCAGATCTCTTTTAATTCAGAGATAACTGCATAATCCGCTTCCGTTCTTTGTTCTTTTTGGTCTGCATACCAGAGTTATGTGGAGGTGAGGTTGGTAAGGTACTCCCAGTTTACAATAATCATAATAATTTGCATATTTAAGGCCCACGGGGCCCTGTCGTTACAAACTTAATGCTATAGTGAAAATTAAAATAATAATGATCAACATTGAACTCTTATAAAATAATTGTCATCGGCAATAAAAAAACTCCTAAATCGGTGGATGAGTTCAGCGGGCCACCGATTCCTAAAAAACTGCCTTAATATGTAACAGGGTTTGATGTGGTTAGTTTTGGACCTGATGTTGAGGGTTTGGGACGTTTATGGTCATGGGGGAACATAATATATCGTTGAGTCATCCGGCACAACAGGAGAAGACAGTAGAAGTCAAGGCAACATCACCATAATGCGACCCACCTGACTCCAGAGCCCATCGAAAGGTTGGCGAAAACTATTAATAGCGACCTCGAAGACCACAGCGGTTGCAAAAACGGGGAAGACTTCGCAGCCCTTGGAAGTGATACTTGACTCTTACTCTAGAGCCCATCGGTAAGTTGGCGATTACCATTAATAGTGATCTCGAAAAACCACAGCGAAGGTTGCAAACACGAAAAAGATTTTGCAGCCCTTGGAAGTGATGCTTGACTCTGCTTCAAATGCCAGGAGGACCCTTTTCAAAATCTACAACTTGCGTGTTTGGAAAGGAAACAGACAGTAACAGACAGCTGGACTACTCTCCAGCAGAACGTCTGAAACGCCGAGAATTTCTGGTGGAACTACGAGAGAGAGAGCTGGAGAGAGCAATCTGGCTATCTTCAGGGACCAAATAATACAGAAAACTACCATATGGCTGTGGAAGCAGTCAGTCCTGATGACAAGTGCGGTCCACTAGTACTGGCAAACTCGCACCCAAACGCATTGGACACTGCAGAGTCTCGCCGGCTAAAATTTCTATATACTAACGCCCAGAGTTTATTCTAGAAGTTTGATGAACTTCGAATACAGGTAGCCGATGGGTCCCCTGATGTTATAGCAATTACAGAAACCTGGCTGTCACAGAGCATCAGTGATTCAGAAGTGGTGCTATGCGGATACCAACTATTTAGACGAGAACGAGTGGAACGCCAGGGTGGAGGAATTGCTATGAATGTAAAGAATGAATTAAGTGTGTGCGAGAAACCTGAAAGGATTACTCATGGTAAAGAGGCTATTTGGCTGACAATTAAGGCACGGGAGTCGCAGCCCCTGGAAGCCGTGACTGTCTACCGACCACCGCGGAAAAACAATGATGCAGATGCGCGTTTACTAGTGTGCATAAAGGAGATAGGAGGTCGAGCTGATGTTGTACTCATGGGTGACTTCAATGCGTCCAGCATATGTTGGAACAATTTGCGGGCCAATTGTTCTAAAAACGCCTTTGATCACCATCTGCTAAAAACAACACTTGAGGCCCTTCTCACACAACACGTCCTAGTTTCAACTAGAGCACGTGGAGGGCAACAAGCTAGTTGTTTAGATCTAGTCTTCATGAAGCATCCCGACACTATAGACGAGGTATGCTGCCTAACCCCACTAGGTCGAAGTAATCAGGCCGTACTTTTGTGGGATTATGGTCTTTACTCGTTACCCCCTACAGTAGACGAACCAAGGCCGAATATATGGCGAGGTGACTTCTCACAAATGAGAGTAGAGGCATCACAAATAAACTGGGGTCTTCTTTTCTCTGTGGATGTCACTGAAAACTGGAATACATTTAAGGAGTGGTTGTTGCAGCTAATGCGCAGTCATTGTCCACTTTCAGTACCCCAGGTATCTAACCGACCTCCATGGCTGAACAGAGTTATAAAAAGAGAGATCAATAAAAAACTAAAGCTTTGGAAGAAGTTTTGCAACACAAGCCACAACGAAGATATTTAACAGTACAAAATCCAGCCGAACACGGTAGAAATGGTTTTCAAAGCACGACGGGACTTTGAGAGTAATCTACTTCGTCGAGCTGTCAATAATCCAAAGTTGCTATACAGTTATTTACGGAAAAGCACTTACAACAGGAACCCGATTCCTGTCATGCAAATTGACGTTGGTCACGAAATCTCCGACTGTAAAAGCAAAGCAGAACATTTTACTGAGTTCTTTTAGTCGGTTTTCACCATAGAACCTCCCCTCGTCGCAACTGTTGACGAGGTCGTGGAAGCACCAAATATTGAGGATATTTTGTTTGAAGAAGAGCGATTATTCAAGAACTAAAAGGCTTGAAGGAATGTAAATCCCCGGGTTCAGATGAAATTCCTGCCAATTTGCTCAAGGAACTTGCTAAAGAGCTAGCTAAACCCCTTTCACTATTGTGCCAGAAATCTTTTGATACTGGAATACTTCCTCCGGACTGTAAATTAGCGCATATTACACCGCTTTACAAAAGTGGTGGTCATGCATCTGCGAATAAGTACAGACCCGTGAGTCTGACCTCCATTTGCTGCAAAGTAATGGAGAAGATCATTAAGAAGCAATTGATGATATATTGTGAAACTCACAATATACTGTCGAATGTGCAATTTGGATTCCGTAGGGGAAGGTCATGTGTAACAAACTTGCTTTATACGATGCAAAGCTGGACAAGGGCAATTGATGCAAAAGAAACTGTACATGCAGCCTACATTGATTTCCGGAAGGTCTTTGACAGTGTTCCACACCAACGTCTCCTGCATAAGTTGAGACTGATGGGTATCGGAAGCAGTCTTCTCATGTGGATTGAGAATTTTCTATCTGGTCGTTCCCAAATGGTGTGTATAGGACGCCAACAATCAAGGCCGACAGTAATCGAGATTGGAGTACCCCAAGGTTCAGTACTCGAACCTACCCTCTTTCTCTTGTTTGTTAATGATTGTGTACAGAAATTGGACTGCGAGTGTGCCATGTTTGCAGATGATTTAAAAATATGGAGGGTCATCAGGTGTGCTGCCGATGAAGATAACTTCCAGGAAAATCTTTGTCGATTAAACGATTGTTGGCATAGATGGCTGCTGTCCTTCAATTCTAACAAATGCACTCTGCTGCGCCTGGGAAATTGAAATGCGGTGCCTTATGTGCGACTTTACCATCTAATAATAATAAGTTGTATATTTCAGGCCCAGTGGGCCTCATCAATAAACCAAAAATTCGATAACACGAAGAACTAGAAATAATTGGTTTCACAAAGTTTCCGTAGTCTATAGCTATAAGACGAGTATAACTGTTAAGAAGCGAATTTTTAGATTCAACAAAAATGAATATAGCAGTGTTATGCGGAAGGTGAAATTCAAGGGCACACACAGATGAGCCACATCGTTATCTAGAATTCTGACATATGTATTCTGGTACCCACTGCCTCTGTTAGTAAGGGGGAAGGGCTTGGAAGCAAACTCAGTCGAAGCTGAGTGTGGGGCAGAACAATAGGTATTAACGAACATTACTGGTATAGACGGGTTCCCAGCACTACACTCGGGTTCCCAAACCGATGCGGCATAATGGAACATAGGGAACCCACCAGTTTATGATCGTGATGGGCACCGCTGTATGCTATCCAAAAGTCCGTCAAATCTACAAGACCATTGTTGTGGATGTCTGAGATGTGACCAAATATAAGGCCCTGATGATGGTTGATGACCAGCGAAACGAGAGCCGTCAAGACTGCGTCCTGATTCCGGGGTACATGAGTTAGAGGAAGGTAGTTTCAAGAAGGGATCCTAAATTCCTGATGGCCCTTTCTCCGAATTGTGGAGAAAGCTGCCCGGAAAAGATGAGGAAAACAAAAGGTTAATAGATTCAGTGTTAAGATAAATGTGCAGTTTTCGCTTGAATGCACATAGACTAGTCAACGTCCGAATATCAATCGGCAAATTATTCCAAAGATAGCTATACCTAGAAGCAAAAAATAGAGATCGCTTAGAAGTGGAAGAAGCAGGAGGAGGTATAATCAACGTTGAATTTCTTAGGATGTAAGGGCGAGTAACGGGAGTAAGGGCAGAAATCTTGGGGAGATTTGGACTATTATTAAGGCGAAACAGGTGACAAAACCCTGCTTCCAGTCTCCTGAGCGGAATCCTTCTGCAAGAAACAGAAATACATAGGGATCTCGGCATCTGGATGACAGACAGCCTCAAACCTTCTACACAGTGTTGTAAGGCGGCTAAAACTGAAACGTCAATGTTTTGCGCCATCAAGCGGGCATTCACGATTTTTGATGAAGGCTGTTTCTCGAAAATCTTCGGTACCTTCATAAGGCCACATCTTGAATTCGCGATTCAAGCCTGGAGATCGTGGATGTGGCAGGATTATAACGTACTTGAGAGGGTCCAGTGGCGGGCCGCAAAATTAGTAAGAGGCCAAGGTTCACTACTATATGAGATCCGCCTAAATAACCTTAATCTCTATCCTTTGAGTTATAGGCAGTAACGCGGAGATTTGATACAAACCTTCCTTATCGTGCGTGGCTTCGACTGCGCTCTCATGTGTGACGACCTCTTCCAACTCGCCAAAACAACTAATCTACGGGGGCATCCCTTCAAACTGTATGTGCCCCAAGGACGATTGGATGCACGGAAGAATTTTTTCTTTAATCGTGTCGTGGACCCGTGGAATAGCCTTCCCGAGGCGATTGTTATGTCCCAATCTGTGGAGATATTCAAACACCGACTTAATATACACATGCTACAACACAACGTGAACTATGTGACAAATTAACCTTGAAACAGCACTGCACCATGTGACTGTCTATATTTTCCTGACTGAAAACTTGTTAAAATTTTTATAATTCTTGAGATTTTGATGTGACAAATAGGGAGTTCAAAGACGCAAGCCTATTTTTCCTTCAAATATACTGACAGACTGACTGACTTTACTTCCTCTAAATTTAAATGCTTATGTAATTTGCCTTTAAAAATCGATAGTGTAGAAGACAGCCTAATATCGATTGGAAGGTTGTTACAAATAAAAGCATATTTGGAGGTAAATAGCGAGAATGGTTAGATATGGAGCTACTGGGTGGTAAAATTATCATGGAAGAGTTACGAGTGGCGTAAGTTTAGTCTACCGGAAAGAGAGCGCTAATTTGTGGGAGATTCGGACTGTTGTTAACGCAAAACAGAAAGCATATTCCAGCTTCGAGTTTTCTTACCCAAAGAAATGTAATGCTTGCTAACTGACATTTACCTGTATAATTTATACCAGACCAAGAAACAGAAAATATTTTACGAGTGAAAACTCGCTGAACCTTTTCAATCTTGCAACGGTCATTCGTGGTCATGAGACCAAAAAGCGGACATCAGTATTCTAGTATAATAATATGTTTATTATGCCAGTTTACAAGCAATTTTAAAGAGTTGATAATGCACCTCATGGGTGCCTTCCAACACCTCGAAGACCGGAAATAACCTAAAACAAACTCCCTCTCTTGTAGCCAGTATTGGTTTAGTTTCAGGTTTTTTGTTTTGTCAATACTGGGCGAGATAGGGAGTTTTTTTCAAGTGAAAAAAACCTGCCTTCAAAGGTATGATACAAACGGAATAAATGTACAGTTGTAAGCTGAGTTGACATATCAGCAGGAGAAATGTTTCATATCCTTTTTTAGGACATTAGTTCGAGACAAAGAGGGTTGGCACAAGAACACGGTGTTCTCAGTCTTCCTTCAATGGTTGTCGGCAAAAGTTGCGCGCTATCGTCTGAAAGGTTAGCAGACCGCGGGCTGCTGCTTCAGCAGCATTATCTTCAGCATGAAGCCTAGTGGGGTTCAAAGTCCGCGAACGCCATCAGAGTGAAAGAGAGATTCCACCGAGTCAGCACCCAAAATTCGTGAAATTTGTCCTGAATGTAGAAATGTATAGGGAGAACAACCATGCGGTATAGTTTTAACTTCATTTCTGGAAGGAAAAAATTATGCGATATAAACCCACATATCTGTGCGGCCAAGGCAAAAATTCAATCTGCATGAGGTGATAATGCAAGCCTATTTGTGTAAGTGAGACCCAAATCCTTTATCGTAGGTCTTTCGAACAGTGGACTATTTTGAAAGATAATGGGTCCAGGAAACCTTGCGGGACCAAAACTCAAGAAACTACATTTTGATGGAGAAAACTCCATCTGCCATGTTTCGCTGCAACTTGAGTGGGTACGCAAGTCTGCGTTTACTTTATCAAGACAACTACGGGCCATGTCCTTAGAAAATGAGTAAATACACTTAAAGTCATCAGCATAAATGACATTTTCCGAATTATTTAGCACTCTTGAAATTTCATTTATGTAAAGACTGAGAAGGAAGGGACCTAAAACCGTGCCTTGTAAAACACCACTCGTAATCGGCTGAGGCATCGAGTAGCTTTTGCCTACTAAGACCTTCTGGCTGTGTTTAGACAGGTAGGAGGCAATGAAATCGAGGAGGGAAGGCTTTATACCTAGGGCTTCCAGTTTCACTAAAAGGCACCTATGTGGCACGTTGTCAAAAGCTTTACTAAGGTCAAAGTAAATCACGATGACTGATTTCTGTCCATAACGAAGTGAAGTAACTAGGTTAAGGACTGCCAAGGGGCTGGTTTCGCATGATCTTCCAGGTAGAAATTCATGCTATGAGGCACTTAATAGTTTATTTTCTACACAAAAATCGAGAATTTGATTTAAAATGATCATTTCCAGAAGTTTGGCTAGGGCCGGGGTTTTTTGAACACCTCGGTAGTTATTTACGTCCGAACGCGATCCTGACTTGAAGACTGGAAGAATAATAGATGTCTTCCATGATTCAGGAAAGAAACCGTTTAGAAGATAAGCTGAGAATAGAAAACTTAGCAATCGGGGAAATCTGAATACTCTCTTGATAAGTGAATTTGGAAGGCCGTCAGTTCCCGAGGAGTGCGAGTCTTTTAGACGGATAATGTGCTTACGAATTGCTTCTATGGAGAAATCTATGGTACTGATAGTATTGACTGAGCATGGCTGAAACGACGGGACCGGTTCAAAAAAATGCATTGAACAGTTAAGCTTGCTCAGACTCATCTTGCACAATTTTTTTATTTTCATTAAGTAAAGGGGGGATATCGCGGCCTCTTTTAGCGGAGGACTGTCGACGGAACAGTTAGGCAATAGATTTTGCATAGTTTAACTCGCTGAGTGCGCAGTATTTCCTCTCTTTTTTACGTGCAAGACGAAGCTTAGACACTTATTTAAAAAATATCTGTGATTCTAAGGTGCACAGATAATGAACTCGTAGACTGGTCTTTCAACTCTCTTTGCAATTTCTTAAGTTGAGACAAAAGAAAAAGGAGGAACGGTGGAGTCCGAAGTATAAGGCTCAAAATTTTTACCGGCACAAAGTCCAAAATGCTATTTGAAATTGCCGTCATTAAGTCACAGAGAATTTTTACATTTTTCGTGGAGGAAAGCTCCTGCCATTCTAGTGAGTTCATAAAGTTGTTAATTAAAGTAATATCAGCTAGGTCAAGTGCACGATAGTTACGAGTGGTGCTAGCCTTTTTCGTAGAAGCAAGCGGACGACGACAATGGATTAAAGTATGGTCACTTGGGAAAGAGGTCCTGATTGTAGTCAACAAAAAAGGGGAAATGACATTCGCGACAATAAAATCTAAAATATGCTGATCCCTTGTTGGGGAACAGACCAACTGAGACCAGTTTGAAAAATTGATGGTATCTAGGAGGGGCTGAAATCTGGATGGACAACAGTTCAATGACCAATCAATTTCGGGAAAGTTGAAATCCCCAGCGATAAATTAGGCATCAAAAGTGGACTCTGAAATCAGCCTTAATATTTCGCAAAGCCTTATCTCATCTTCCGACGATGAGAAAGGGGGACTATAAATGCATCCGATGGTCGCCTTTTGAGGGGGAGACAGGATAAAAGATGCAAAGCAGTAAGTGCCCGAGAATGACTCAGCATCTAGATGGAATGGAAAATGCTTAAAAATAGCTTTAATATAGGGAAGACAACCACCACCACGCTTAAAAGGGTGGTCTTGACGGTTGAAATCATACTCGTATATTATGAGTAAAGCATCAGAAATTAGTGGATGGGTCCACGACTCTGTAGTGCATATCCCATCTGGCCCAAGCTCGAATGCAATAGCTCTAAGTTGAGCCATCTAATTTAAAACATATATTGCATTAAGCAAATTGATATATAGTGTAGCTTGAGTAATCGAACTAGGGTAATCTTTATTATTTATTTTGCAGGAATTGTTTCTGTGTGATGAAACACTATTGGTGACGTAGTTGATACCAGCTCGTATGAACATCGCGATTTCCCCACCTTTACGTCCCTTTCTGTCAATGCAGATAAGCTGAAATCCTTCCAGCCCGACTTCTGCGTCCGCTATTTGTTCAGTTAACCATGTTTCAGTAAGCGCTATCAGGTCCGGTTGCATATGGTCCACGGCCAGTTTGTGTTAATTCAGTGTGTTAAATAGACTTAGTACATTTGTGTACATCATTGTCATGTTCTTGGTTTCACTCGATCTCGCAATGGTCACCTTTATTGCTGGTCGTGATTGAGAGATAAATAAATAAATAATAAACATTTTGAGGTGGGTAATTGAATTAAAGTTTCGAGAAGAGCCACCTACTAGATCAGGACTATAAGCATTAGAAGGCTGAGGGGGACGGCTAACAGCTGCAGGTAGGTAGCTCTGTGACATAAATAAATAAATAAAATTTATATTTTAGGCCCGGAGGGCCTCATCATTGCAAACTTAGTGCTGTGGAAAAATAAATACAAAGTTGATAAATGCTGCCCTCCGTGAAACAACCACATAGACAGCGGGAGCGTTTAGTAGTGTTGGTAGATTAACTCATTTTCACAAACTTATCATCCTTCTAAACTAGTAGTCAACGCATGGTGAACTAAGGAGGAAGCAGTTAAAAAAATCCTACCATTGAAGCTGGGGCGGAGTTCAGCAAACCCCCGCTTAAAAAAACTAAACGTAGGAGAAAATACTGCTTTACAAAATAAAGGGGGTTGGTTGAGAGGATTGATTTAGTGCAAATGAGACAGGACTGTTGATGAGAACGTATGAGGGTGTAAACGCTTCTTGTAATTGGAGAAATCATATAACAGCGACTGGCTAAATGATAAAACATCAGGGAGGTGAGACCGGAGGAGGCCATCGCGGACAACAGGGTAGACAAGAGAGTGAACGGCAGAGGTCACCTGATCATCAACGAAACGTCGAAGATGTGACCTTGTAGACTGCAGAGTCCATCGACGAGCTGGCAAAAAAAGCAGAACCGCTACGGGCGTGACTAAAGACCATGAAGCCTATCGTCAGGGTTGTAAAACGGAGAATGGAGAAGCGGCAATGATGACTGGACAGAGAAATGGACGAAGCATCGTTGCAAATATCACTCAAAAGAGGAACAAATAGACGCATATGGAAAAAAATGTTCTATAAACATAATAAACTCAGATACCACGGGGACTCTTTTCTATGTCCACAAATTTGTGCTTTGGAAGGAGATGGATAACAAGGACTTTATATCTTCTGAAATTAAGTGTTTACGTAATTTGACCTTAAAAACTGCCAAGTTAGACGACAGCCTAATTTTGATGTAAATATTATTCCAGAGGAAGGCATATTTGGAGGAAAAGAAGTGAGAATGGTTCGAAGTGGAGCTAAATGGGGGGTGCAATAATCCTGGAGGAATAACGAGTGGCATAAGGTTTATCTGTGGGAATGAGAGCGTTGATTCGTGGAAGGTTAGGGGTAGAGTTAACGCAAAAGAGAAAACAGAGGCCCGCTTCGAGTCTTCCGACCCAAAGAAATGTCATGTTCGCTAACTGATATCTCTCCGTATCAGAAAGAGTGGATCGAGGAAGAGCGAATATTTTGCGAGAAAATACCCTTTGTACATTTTCAATCTAAACGCGGCCAGACGCATTCATTAGACCAAAGAGGGAACAGCAGTATTCTAGGATGGGTAGAACATACATGCGATAAAATTTTAACTTTATTTCCAGCAGGAAGAAATTGTGTGATATAAAACCACATAGTTCAAAGGTATTTACCTATATTTCCCTCAATAAAAACCTGACATGACCTGATCTGCGCAGCCTTCGCAAATATTCGATCCGCATGTGTGACAATGCTAGTTTATTTGTGTAGCTTAGACATAAGTCTTTTATATTGGATCGTTCTAAAAAAGGGAGTATTTTGAAAGACTAGGGGACGGGGAATCTTGGCGGGACCGAAACACTTGAAACTACACTCGGATAGAGAGAATTCCATCTGCCAGGTAGCACTCCAACGTAAGAGTGTAAGTAGGTCCACATTTATTTTATCAACGCATTTACTTGCCGTGTCGTTTGAAAATGATTATATGCATTTGAGGTGGTCTGTATAAGTGAGATTGTGTGAATTTTTTAGAACAGTCGAAATTTCGTTTATGTATAGAATTAAGAGTATAGGACCCAAGACAGTGCCTTGAAAAACGCCACTCGTGATCAGCTGAGAAGTGGAGTAACTATTATCTACTAGGACCTTCTGGCTGCGGTTAGACAAGTAGGAACCGATGAAGTTGAGGAGAGAGGGAGGGATACCAATGGCTGCCAATTTTACCAGAATCCCTCTGTGCGGTACCTTGTCGAAGGCTTTGCTCAGGTCAAAGTAGATAACCACCACAGATGGCCACTCGTTATGGAAAGAATTTACCTGGTTAAAAAAAGCTAAGTGACATGACTCGCATGATCTTCCGGGTAGAAAACCATGTTGCAAGTCACTTAAAAGCTTTTTAGGCAAAAATCGAGAATTTGATTAAAAATTATCGTCTTCAGAAGTTTATCTAGGGCCGGGGTTTATGAACACTGTGGTAGTTATTTATGTCCAATCGAGATCCTCATTTAAAGACTGGAAGAATAATGGATGTCTTCCAAGTGTCAGGAAAGTAGCCAGTTAAGAGATAGACTGAAATATATGGCAGAGTAATTTGGGAAAGGTCGAAACTCTTTTGATAACTGAATTGGAGATACCATCAGTTCCCTAAGAGTGCGAGTATTTAGACAAATTATCTGCTTAAGAATTAATTCTATGGAGAAATCAATGTCTCCGAGAGTATTGTCTGAGTATGGTTGAAAGGACGGGACCAGTTTGAATTCTGTCGTAAAATGCTTCGCAAAGAAAGCATTGAATAATTTAGCCTTATCATACTCATCTAGTACAATTTTTTTATTTTCATTAAGCAATGGGGGTATTAAAATTCCTCGTTTTGCGGAGGACCTAGGAAGAAACAGTTGTGCAACCGATTTTGCAGAATTTGACTCGCTCAGGGCGCAAGATTCCTTGAGCTGGTCAATCGCAAGACAAATCTTGGACGCTAATTCGAAGATCTCTGCGATCCTTAGATGAACAGACAGCAAACTAGTAGATCTATCTTTCAGCTGCCTCCTCAATTTCTTTAGTCTGGGCAAAAGAAAATGATTGACGGTTGATTCTGGTGTGTAGGGTTGTGCAATTTTCGTGGGCAACAAATTCCAGCATTTTATTAGAAACGACCGACATGAGTTCAGAAATGTATGCAGCGTCGTTAATGGAGGAGAGGCTCTGCCAATCTGATGAGTCAAGAAAATTGTTGATTGAGCTAATATCTGCGAGCTCATACGCATGATAAGTACGACTAGCACTAGCCTTTTCCGTATAATGAAGCGAAAGACAACAGTGACTTAATGTGTGATCACTTTGGAAGATGTCCTGCTTAAAATCAACGAAGAGAGGGGCAATACCATTTGTGAAAATCAGATCTAGGATATGATTCTGTCTTGTTGGAGAACTAACCAGTTGACACCAGTTAGAAAAATTAATGGTATCTAGGAAAGGCTGAACTCTAGGTGGACAATAGTTGGAAAGCCAGTTGGTTTCAGGAAAATTAAAATCTCCAGCAATAATTTTAACTTCAAAAGTGGATTCTGAAATAAACTTGAATATTTCACACAAATTTGCATCTTCTTCAGATGAAGAGTTAGGAGGATTATATACACATCCGATAATCGACTTTTGCTGGGACGACAGGATTATAGAAGTGAAACAGTAATTTCCAGCGAAGGACCTGCTATTGAGATAAAACGGAGAGTGACTAAATGACGTTCTAATATAGAGAAGACAACCACCACCACGCTTATTAATGCGATCTTGACGATATAAATCATATTTGTCTATGATAAGGGAGGAGTCAGAAATGATTGGGTGGGTCCAAGATTATGTTATGCATATAACATCGGGCATCATCTCGAAAGCGATAGCTCAAAGTTGAGCCATTTTATTTATAGCGGACCTGGCACTATGACATCTAGTGTGTTTCGAGTGACAGGACTATGGCTATCGTTATTCATAAAAAAGGTAGGCAATTTCTATGCCATTATTTTTTGTAGAATAAGTGCTGACGGGTATGGAGCTGTTAGCATACGGGTAGCCAATAATGGATGGCTGATAAGGTCTGAGATATATAGGGGCCTCACTTTCTGGCAGGGAAAAATGAGGAGAGGATAAACCAAAATAAGCTTCTGGGGCGTTTGGGAGGAATACGGGAAGGCGAAGAAGCAAATGCCCCATTGAGTCGCAACCAGAAAATAGTTGTAAAGGGGGTCCCAGAGTCAGAGTCGTCAATTGCACAAGAACGAATTGACCATGACGTGGGTCTTATGCGAGTTTACGCCAAACCGTTGCTAAAACCAGGCGAGTCTTTCCGCATTCTTAAGGCATTTCGAATAGGCAAAGCTCCAACAGCTCCAGAATAAATTTCTCGGCCACGACCTCTTAAAGTTCTTTTAGAAACTAAAGCACAGGCGAAACTCTTGCTAGAGCGCACATCATCCTTACGGAGTCTGCATTTGCAAGTTTTTTTTCAGCCGGCTTTCAGTTTTTTTCAGTTTATTTGGTGAGGATAATAGGCAATGCCTTTGAAAACCCTATTTAGCATGTGTAAATTTACCACTACTAAAATAGTATTGCCAAACAGTGAGTAGCATTGTTTTTTACAATATATGTCTGGTTTTTTTAGAGGTCAGACTTGGAGGGAGGAGAGTAGCATTTTTTTACAATATATGTCTGGTTTTTAGAGTTCAAACTTGGAGAGAGGAGAGGGGACGCATGTAATTATCCAAGCGTTGTTTGTACATTTGAAGGGAAGTTGCCTCCACGACTGACTGTGGAAGGTTATTCCACTGTTGTATGACACGTTGCGTGAAGAATTCAGAGCGGAGGTTTAGCTTGGACATTTTCGTGCGCAGCTTCATTGTGTGCCCACGGAGATGAGGCGAGAGGTGCCACTGAAACATGTCTTCGAAGCGTAATCCTTTCTCAAGACCGTTTATTATCTTGTAAACTAGGATAAGATCCCCTCTTTGTTGCCTGTAATGCAGAGGGAATAAATTTAGGCATGCCATTCTATCTATGTAAGTGTGGTTTTTTATACCTCTTACTAGCTTTGTTGCCCGACGCTGCACTTTCTCCAGACATGCTGTGTCCTTTGCTAGCCATGGCCGCCACGCCTGTATGCCATACTCTAGGTGTGGCCGAACAAATGTGCCGTACACTCTGCCAAAGAGATCTTCATCGAAGGCTAGAAACGCCCTTTTGATAGCGTGCAGCACTCCCGTGGCTTTATTTGCAGCTTTGACAGACTGTAATGAGGGCTTCAGATTACTCTGTATCCAAATGCCGAGGTCTTTTTGCGTAGATGCTACGGGAATTCGGATATTTTTCAAGTGATATGTCCTGCTGCTCTGGGGGATAGGGTAGTTTGTTGGACGCAGGTGGAGGACGGCACACTTTTGCACATTGAAATCCAGCAGCCATCTCTCAGACCACGTCTGCAGTTTGCAAAGATTATTTTGCAGAGCATCTCGGTCGCTTGGGCTTACGAGTTGAAAGAGTGGAGAAAGATGAGTTAGCTAATAATAGAGCTGGAGAAACGCAAAACCAATGGTGAGACAAATCTCAAAATAAGAGATGGAAAAATAGTCCAAGTCAAAAGGATATCTCTCTGGTCGATGCCAGTTACAGTGACGGCCTAGCTGTCCCGCCACCGAAACCTAAGACATGCCCTCTTAAATTGGTCGATTTAAATGCCTTATCACCGATTATAAAATGCTTCCGCTCCAGATTCTGGTTTTCGTCAACCGCTGCATCTTTATGAAGCAGCCACTTGCATTTCTCTCGTTGGACTATCCACAATTCACAGCGGTGGAGGAGAGCTGCTGGCTACGAGTTGTTCTAAAAAACAAATACTCCTTACTTGTTGGCTGTGTTTATCGCCCACCTAAAAGCAATGCGGACTACGATATTTGTCTCTCGCAGGCATTTCATGCCGCAGCTGACTTGAGCCTTAAATATTGGTTGATTTCAGGTGATTGTTTTCTTCCTGAAGTGCAATGGTTTCCACCATCCGGTCATTCAAAGTTCGAGAACTTACTTGAGGCAGTAGATATCGGCATGTGTGATCAGGTAGTCAATTTTTCAACTCAAGGAGAAACATACTTGACCTTAATTTCTGTAGGGGATGCGAACCACTTTCAGTGTCATGCTTAGACGCACTTGGGCGTTCAGACCATCTTACAGTTGTTAGTGAACTAGAACTGGAGGCGGATGAAAATTTTTCCCAAAAGTATAGTTTTTATCATGACTTCCTATCAACAAACACGGCTGACCTACTGGCACATCTAAACGCTCTTGACTGGTCTGAATTTTTCCAATGTTTGGATGTAAATGTTTGTACCGATGCACTGTACAAAGTGCTGGATGCACTCATTCTCCAATTTGTCCCCCGTAAGAAAGTAATACATGTCAAGGATGAAGTGTACCTTCCTCTGTCTTTCCGTCGTAGGCTGCGTAAATTCTCTCGTCGTTTGCATCGGCAGAACGACACTTCCGTTCTGCGCTTGATCACACTGATCTTTGAGCAGGCTAAGAAGCTCGCCGAAGAAAAGCAGATAGCCGATGAGGCTCATTTCGCTGAAAATCCTTCCCTTAATGTTGCGAAACTCTTTTCGCGTACCGTAAAAGCGCAGAGGAAAACGCAACACCCCATACTTCAAGATACTTTAGGAAACCCCATAGCTGACGCTTAGTTGACCACCGATAGCTTCAATGCGTTCCTATCCAAAACCTTTAGTGAAAGCTCGTTCACTGCACTTCCGGTTATCCGGGCTTGGACGGGTGCCATACTCGAAACCATAAGTTTTACCGTCTGGGATGTGACTGTAGCCATTCGTCGTTATCGTCAATCCTATAGTCCAGGACCAGATGGCGTCCCAGTTAGCCTTCTAAAAGCTGAAGCGAATAATATCTTTCCGTCTATTCTTTGTAAGGTACTTAATCTTGCTCTTGAGAGCGAAACCTTTCCTTTGTTGTGGAAGGAATCGCACAAAATGCCTTTTCGAAAGCATGGCTGATTGACGTCATTCGACAACTTTAGGCCAATAAATACACTTTCCGCAGCCTCGAAGATCTTGGAGACCTTGATCAAAAAAAGATGATGCATCACTTGACAGAGAACAGACTGCTCAATGCAGATCAACATGGCTTTCTCGAGAAACGATCTTGTGACACCTGCCAGCTCTCTTTATTTGATTATGTGCTGCAATCTAGAGACAGCGGTTTTGCCACTTATAGCGTCTATTTTGATTTTACTAAGGCCTTTTATCGGGTCGATCATAACCTCCTCCTTCTGAAACTGGCCTCCTGCGGCAAAGGTAGCAAGCCTCTGAACTTCATATCTTCCTATTTGGATGCTCGCACACAACGAGTAAAAATTTCCAATTTTATCTCCAACCCCACGCATGTGGGGAGTGGATTTATACAGGGTAGTGCACTGGGTCCGCTCCAATTTTGCCTGTTTGTCAACGACGTTTCAGATTATTTTCAGTATAGCAGACCCTTCGTGTATGCTGATGATTTAAAAGTCGCTTATCGATATAAACTGGCAGATCGCAATATCGTGCTCGAGCTGATAAAAAAGGATCTTCAGGCCTTCGCCCAGTGGTGTTGCACATGGCGCCTCACCCTTTCATGGCACAAATGCTCCGTTATGGTTGTTGGCGACGATCATCAACCGGAATTAAGCATTGACGGCCACGAACTCAATGTCCCAGGAGTTATCAAGGATTTGGGTATATCCTACTCTAATATTCTCAATTTGTCAGAGCACTGTGCCCTGATAGTCTCGAAAGCACGCCGAACCACCGGATTTATCCTTAGAAATTTTAAGACTATCAATGTTAGAACTAGCCTTTATAATATGTACGTGAGACCTAGTCTTGAACACTGCTCGCCCTTAGTCAGTCTTTTGCGCACTAGCGAACGGAAGAAAATAGAATCGGTGCAGCACTTCTTCACTTGAAGATTTTTCACTACAGAACACCGTAACTTAGCCTACAAACAAAGATGTGAACTTATAAAGCTGGATCCTCTGTGGCTTCGTCGATTGCAGAAGGGTCTTTTTTACTGTTTAAACTTTTGAATGGTCAAACCTTTAATCCTCTGAGTACAATGAGGCAGCTTGAGCACTCTCGACGCGCCAGTCATCGAGACGTATTTTTATTGATTCATATGGCACGAACAGTTAAGTATCAGCAATTCTTTTTCAGTAAATGTTCTATCAATCTGGAATAAGCTGCCCAAAAGTATTCAAACCCAGCAAAGCTACCACATGTTTAAGAGAGCTATAACTAGTGTTCTACATTCAGGACATCTTTCACGAATTTTGTGTGCGGACCCGGTGGAATCTCTCTTTCACTCTGATGGCGTTCGTGGACTTTGAACCCCGCCAGGCTTCATGCTGAAGATAAAGCTGCTGAAGCAGCAGCCCGCAGTCTGCTAACCCTTCAGCCGATAGCACGCAACTTTTGCCGACAACCATTGAAGGAAGACTGAGAACACTGTGTTCTTGTGCCAACCCTCTCCGTCTCGAACTTATGTCCTTAAACGATATGCAACATTTATCTTGCTGATGAGTCAACTCAGCTTACAACTGTACATTTATTCCGTTTGTATCATACCTTTAAAGGCAGGTTTTTTTCACTTGAAACAAACTCCCTATCTCGCCCAGTATTGACAAAACAAAAAACCTGAAACAAAACCAATACTGGCTGCAAAAGAGGGAGTTTGTTTTAGGTTTTTTCCGGTCTTCGAGGTGTTGGAAGGCGCCCAAGAGGTGCATTACCAACTCTTAAAAATGCCTGTAAACTGGCATAATAAACATATTATTATTAAATGTGAGAAGAGGCATCACAAAGATACTGGGGTCTTCTTATCTCCGGGGCTGTCACTGAGGATGAGTGGTTGTTGCATCTAATCCGCAGTCATTGTCCACTTTCCGTGCCTAAGGTATCAAGCCGACCCCCATGGCTGAAAAGAGATATCAAAAGAGAGATCAATAAAGAAGGAAAGCTTTGGAAGAAGTTTTGCAACACAAGCCGCAACGAAGATTTTGAACAGTACAAAACCCAGCGGAACGATATAAAAAGGTGGTTTTCAAAGCACGACGGGACTTTGAGAGCAAATTAATTTGTCAAGCTGTTAATAATCCAAAGTTGCTAAACAGTTATTGACGGAAAAGCACACGCAACAGGAACCCGATTCCTGTTATGCAAAATGATGACGGTTTAGAAATCTCCGACTGTAAAAACAAAGCAGAACGTTTTGCTGAGTTCTTTCAGTTGGTTTTCACCATTGAAATTCCCTTTGTCGCAACTGTTGACGAGGTCCTGGGAGCACCAAATATTGAGGATATTTTGTTTGGAGAAGAGACGATTTTCCAAGAACTAAAAAGCTTGAAGGAATGAAAATCTCCGGGTTCAGATGAAATTCCTGCCAATTTGCTCAAGGCACTTGCTAGGGAGCTAGCTAAACCGCTTTCAATGATATGCCAGAAACCGTTTGCTACTGGAATACTTCCTCCGGAATGTAAATTAGCGCATACCACACCGCTTTACAAAAGCGGTAGTCGTGCATCTGTGACCAACTACAGACTCATGAGTCGGACCTCCATATGCTGCAAAGTAATGGAGAAGATCATCAAGAAGCAATTGATGATATCTTATGAAACACACAATATTTTGTTGAATGCGCAATTTTGATTTCGTAGGGGTAGGTCATGTGTAACAAACTTGCTTTTTACGATGCAAAGCTGGATAAGGGCAATTGATGCAAAAGAAACCATACATGCAGCCTACATTGATTTTCAGAAGGCTTTTGACAATATTTCACACCAATTTCTCCTACATAAGTTGAAACCGATGGATATCGGAGGCAGACTTCATACGTGAATTGAGAATTTCCTATCTGGTCGTTCCCAAACGGTGTGTGAATGACGACAACAAGAAAGACTGGCAGTCATCGAGAGCGGAGTCCCTCAAGATTCAGCACTCAGAACCCCCCTCTTTCTCTTGTTCGTTAACGATTGTGTACAGGAATTGGACTGCGTGTGTGTTAGGTTTGCAGATGATGTAAAAATATGGAAGGACATCAAGTGTGCTGCCAATGAAGATAACTTCCAGGAAAATCTTTGTCAATTAAACGATTGGTCGCATAGATGGCTGCTGTCCTTCAATTCGAACAAATGCACTCTGTTGCGCCTGAGAAATCGAAATTAGGTCCCTGATACGCAACCCTACCATCTGAGCGATATCCTACTCCAAGAAGCAGAAATACAGAAGGATCTCGGCATCTGGATGACAGACAACCTCAAACCTGCTACACAGTGTTGTAAGGCGGCTAAAACTGTAACTTCAGTGTTGTACGCCATCAAGTGGGCATTCACGGTTTTTGATGAAGACTTCTTCTCGATAATCTTCGGCACCTTCACAGGGTCATATTTTGAATACGCGATTCAAGCCTGAAGACCGTGGATGTGGCAGGATTTAAACGTACTTGAGAGGCTGCAGCGGTGGGCAACAAAATTAGTAAGAGGCCAAGGTTCACTACCATATGAGATCCGCTTAATAACCTGAATCTCTATCCTTTGTGTTATAGGCATTTACTCGGAGATTTGCTACAAAGCTTCCGTATTGTGCGTAGCTTGGACTGCGCTTTAATGTGTGATGACATTTTCTAACTCGCTACTACAACTCATCTCTGGGGGCACCCTTTCAAACTCTATGTGCCCCAAAGACAATTGGATGTGAGGAAGAATTTTTTCTTTAATTGGGTCGGAGGTATGATTACGGTGTTTAAGCTCGTCGGGGAAGTAGACTGCGCTCTTCAGATGGCTGACTTCTCTGAATTCGCACAAACGATACATCTACGCTGTCATCGCATAAAGTGAAGAAACACCATGCCAAACTAGAAGTGCGGGTCAATTTCTTTTCTCATGCGAAGAGGTTCCAACAACTGTAAGAAAACAATCCAAGACTTCTAAGTTGCTGTTGCTTAAAGCGTTGACGTATTTAAAGAAGGCTTGATCTGACTTTATTTGCTTGACATACATTTGGTAGACAACAAAGATTTGCATATTTTATATGTGGCTTTGAATGACATGCATTAGTTGACAGCATTTATCTAAATAAAGGGGTTTTCAAAGGCTCTGTCTATTATAATTATACTGAATTATAATTAACAAGTTTTCGCTCTTCAAAATGCCCATGCAAATTTCGTTTTCGCAGAGTTTAATAGCATAGAAAATTCCTCGAATATCAACAACCGCTGGATTTTGCCCATTTTTGCCTCTATTTTCTCGCAGAACGGATGGAATTCGATTCTAGTCAACAGAATTTTGCGCCTCAAGTCCACCCAGTGAACTAAATAAACAATTTAAAATGCATGCTAAATCTCCAATCCCCAACCTTTCATCAGATATGTAATCTAGTGTAGATATTCATACCCGATGTGGTACTGCAGCGGGTTGAGTAGGGGCTCCTTCTCCTTCAGGTGTAGATTCGTTATTCACTGGTTCTATTTTCCCTGCCGTTTCACCTTGAGATTGTTGCTGCTCTTCCCCGAGTGCCTAAAATACCATCGTGACGTTAATGCTCGCAATGACGAGGCCCTCCGGGCCTAGAATATAAAATTTATTCAGTTATAAACAATCGCACACACAACGCGTAAGAATCCGTATAGGACGAGGATTTATTAGACCAAAACCATAAATACACAACTATAATGGCTCTTCCGATGGGAAAAAAGCTGACGCCCTCCAGACGCGTCCTCCACTTCACTAGTCTGGCAACCTTCACGTACTCGATCACTCGACCTTTCCACCAACGTGACGAAAATTGAAAAATTACAAAAAAGTGCATGAAAACAAAAGGATCAGGTTGGGCTCCTACAGTACTTTCCTGGGCCTCATCAATAAACCGAGAATTCGATGACACAAAGTTCTAGAAATAGTTGGTTTAACAAACAGTTTCCGAAGTCTATAGCTATAAGACGAGTTTAACTGTTTACAAGCGAATTTGTTAGATTAAAAAAAATGAATATAGCAGTGTCATGCGGAAAGTGAAATTCAAGGGCACACACAGATGACCCACATTATTATCTATATTCAGATATGTATTCTGATACCCACTGCCTCTGTTAGTAGTGGGGCCTTGGAAGCAAACTCAGTCGAAGCTGAGCGTGGGGCAGAACAATAGGTATTAATGAAACATTAAAATAAATTTTATATTTTAGGTCCGGAGGGCCTCATCATTGCAAACAGAGTGCTGTGGAAAAATAAGTACAAAGTTGATAAATGCTGCTCTCCGTGAAACAACCACATAGACCAACATATCATCCTTCTAAACTAGTAGTCAACGCATGGTGAACTAAGGAGGAAGCAGTGACAAAAACTCCTACCATTGAAGCTGGGGCGGAGTTCAGCGAACCCCCGCTTAAAAAAAACCAAACGTAGGAGAAAAAAACTGCTTCAATAAAATTAAGGGGGTTGGTTGAGAGGATTGATTGTAGTGCAAATGAGACAGGACTGTTGATGAGAACGAATGAGAGTTGGAAATGCTTCTTGTAATTGGAGAAATCACATAACAGCAGAGGCTGTCGTTTACCATTGTAACACCGCTAGATTGGCTTCATGATCAAACATCAGGGAGGTGAGACCGGAGAAGGCCATCGCCGACAACAGGGTCGACAAGAGAGTGAACAGCACGTGATCATCAACGAAACGCCGGAGATGTGACCTTGTAGACTGCAGAGTCCATCGACGAGCTGGCAAAAATTGCAGAACCGCTACGGGCATGACTAAAGACCATGAAGCCTATCATCAGTGTTGTAAAACGGAGAATGGAGAAACAGCAATGATGACTGAACAGAGAAGTGGACGAAGCATCGTTGCAAATATCACTCAAAAGAGGAACAAATAGACGCATATGGAAAAAATGTTCGATAAACATAACCACCTCAGATACCAGGGGGCCCCTTTTCAACGTCCAAAAATGTGTATTTGGGAAGGAGACTGATAACAAGGGCTTTATATCTTCTGAAGTTAAGCGTACACGTAATTTGACTTTAAAAACTGCTAAGTTAGACGAAAGCCTAATTTTGAGGGGAATATTATTCCAGAGAAAGGCATATTTGGAGGTAAAGAAGTGAGAATGGTTCGAAGTGGAGTTAAAGGGGGGTGCAATAATCCTGGAGGAATTATGAGTGACATACGGTTTATCTGTGGGAATGAGAGCGTTGATTCGTGGAAGGTTAGGGGAAGAGTTAACGCGAAAGAGGAAACAGAGGCCCGCTTCGAGTCTTTTGACCCAAAGAAATGTCATGTTCGCTAACTGACATCTCTATGGATACGAAATAGTAGATCGAGTAAGAGCAAATATTTTGCGAGTAAATACCCTCTGTAAATTTTCAATCTTACCCCGGTCAGAAGCATTCATTAGACCAAAGAGGGAACAGCAGTATTCTAGGATGGGTAAAACATACATGCGATAATGTTTTAACTTTATTTCCAGCAGGAAGAAATTGTGCGATATAAAACCACATATCTGTGCAGCCTTCGCAAATATTCGATCCGCATGAGGTGACAATGCTTGTTTATTTGTGCAGCTTAGACCTAAGTCTTTTATGGTGGATCGTTCTAAAAGTGGAGCGTTTTGAAAGACTAGGGGACGAGGAAGCTTGGCGGGACCGAAACACATGAAACTATACTTGGATGGAGAGAATTCCATCTGCCAGTTAGCACTCCAACGTGAGAGTGTAAGTAGGTCTGCATTTATTTTATCAACACATTTACTTGCCGTATCCTTAGAAAATGAGTATATGCATTTGAGGTCATCTGTATAAAGGAGATTGTGTGAATTGTTTAGAGCAGTCGAAATTTCGTTTATGTATAGAATGAAGAGTAAAGGACCTAAGACAGTGCTATGAAAAACGCCACTCGTGATCAGCTGAGAAGTGGAGCAATAATTACCTACTAGGACCTTCTGGCTGCGGTTAGACAAGTTGGAACCGATGAAGTTGAGGAGAGGGGGACGGATGCCAATGGCTGCCAATTTTACCAGAAGCCGCCTGTGCGGTACCTTGTCGAAGACTTTGCTCAGGTCAAAGAAGATAACAACCACGGATGGCCACTCGTTATGGAGGGAATTGACCTGGTTAAGAAAAGCTAAGTGACACGTCTCGCATGATCTTCCGGGTAGAAAACCATGCTGCAAGTCACTTAAAAGCTTATTTTTTTATTTAAAATTATCTTCTCCAGAAGTTTAGCTAGGGCCGGCGTTTTATGGACACCGTTGTAGTTATTTATGTCTGAACGAAATTCAGCTTTAAAGACTGGAAGAATAATGGATGTCTTCCAAGTGTCAGGAAA
>JAYGXS010000002.1:24508942-24557594 GCA_036362985.1 Ligula intestinalis | reverse complement strand
CGTGATGCAGGAGAATTCATCTTCTCCATGGCCGCTACAAGACGAGCTAGTAGATCGTCTGCGTTCATATCCCACCGCTGCCACCAATTTGTAGCGAACCGAGACGACCGATGGGCGATTTCGTGCGACTATAACCCGAAACAGAACAACGAATGCGATTAGCAGATGAAAACGACCGAACCGAACCCAAAGAAGAACAAGACTGTTTAAACAAAGACTGCTACTCTTAAACTTTACTACTATTTGAAGGACTACTTTATTAGTCCTGGCTACAATAATCGGAACAATCAGGAGAATCGTCCTTTGGCGGGGCTGATTGACTGTCCTGGTCCTGGTCCTGGTCCTGGGATGACTTCTGGGAGACGTGTGGAGGTGTCCGCCGGGAGTGATGATCAACCTTCCATAGGGCCGTCTATATATAGTAAGAGACAGCAGGATTAAGTCTATATTATAGAAGGTAAACCAATGGGAATGCTTAATTTATACAATAGCCAATAGCATAAACTCGCCGACATAAAATAGCCGATCAGTTAGCCAATAGGATTATGTCCGCCTGAAATAACCAAGTCGTGACACAGTACGCCGCCATCTTTAATAAAGAGCAAAATGAACAAAAATTGAGGCCATCTTAAGGGTATTTGCTACAGGTTAGGGTGGTTCGTTACACCTCTTCGCGAGAAAAAAAAGCATAAAAACCCCCCGCCAATCTATTGGATACTGATACTGATAGTCAGTTTGCACGTTAATTGGTTCATTTATCCGCCAACGTTTGTGCTATTAAGTTCAAACCCATTGACGTTCCTGCTAATTTGTTGGTCGATCGTCCTACCTTTTTATTGGCCGCATTTTTATCCGCCAGTGGTTTTAGATAGTCATTCGCTAAACCGACTGCTTTTATTGGGTTCTGCTTCACTGCTTAATTAAGTAGGAATTCTACGGGGTAGCTTGCAGCCCTCTAGTTTTTAATTTCAAAATCCACTTAAGTTTTTTCTGTTATTTTGCGGCACGATAACAGAACTGGTTCCTAAACCTATTCACCTAGGTTTCGAATGTAACTTTTTTTGGCACGGTCAATCTAGGTGTTTGATTACTTTACTCATCAGTCTTCTGTTCCCTTGGTGAACTAACAGGACTGCGTTCCTGCCTTGCAACCCACTAAGCGACTTTCCTCAGTTGCCCATATGGGCAAATCGATCGATTCTTCGAGGAATCTAATAGGAAGTTGTCGGTGGTTACGTAGGTAACTATGCATGATTGCAGACAAGTTACCTATAGGTAATGGTATGTTATGGTATACCATTACATAAAGTTCGCGTATATGAATATATCTAGTGCGCTCAAAAATAAAATCGGCAACGCAGAGGCCTCGGTACGTTTTTGGTCTTGCTTCCTAAGCGTGCGTCTTTTAATGCTTTGAATTCGAACGAGGACATAGGCAGAGGATCAGGTTCGCATGTCTTGACTTACAAACTGCTAGAATCACTTGATGCAGGATACTGGTGAAGGTGTTTTGTCGGACGTGGATTGACTGTATAACACTCTGCTGAGTGACGCTAAATTTGAATTGCTGATAAGCACAGTGCGCATCGGTTTCGCTCTCAGGGAGTAAAATTTTGCTGGCTGGCTGCCGGCAATGGTTGCTCCAAAGTTGCTTTTTAGCGGACCTGTGGAAACGGAATATGGCTGCGGCCTCAGCCAATTACCGTTCTCTTGTTCACCGCTGGATTTTCACTGCGGTTGCTCGTCTTTGCTACTAGGCGTCAAACAACCAATTGCCGTAAATACCAACGAGAAAGTATCAGTATACTGAGGGTATGTAGGAAAAATTCCTTTGAGTGCCCTATTTGTACATATGTTCAGTGGTAGCAAAAAAATTGTTGCTCAGACTGTTGGCGAGGCCAGTTTTCCTGTGTCATAGGATGAAAATAGGAGCAGACAGTGAAAAAACTCCTCAGGGATTTTTAGGAAAAACTGTCGCCCTTGTGGGGGTAATGCGTGGGATTTAGGAGAAAAAAGGGGTTCCCACTGGGGGGGGGCATTGCAAAGGTTCCCAGGATCATCACCGTGTGGAAGCCACGTCCTGATTCTTCCTTGCTGATTGCAGAGTCCGCCAACGGAACTGGAAAAACATAGGCATCCGTCCAGATCGTCGACAGTCCGCTTTTGGTCGAACCAAGGGTGAATGTTTAGGCCGTCAGGTCTGGCTGATAAGATCGCTAGCGGGGTAATCACGGTACGCAGATAGGAGGTTGGTCTAACCTGAAAATTCCCACATGTCTGGTGGCTGCAAGTAAGGGGTTTACATGGATCCGTTCTCTACCCTCTATTGATGAAACATGAACGTTCCTTTTTTATGACCGTCAACTGTCGTATTCCACTTTGCTTAAATCAATCGAATTCACTACTAAACATATGTCATTCGTAACACTTAGGGTGAATATCCATTAAATTTCAGCAGTCTTTCGTTCATACCGTTAACTTCACAGGGCAACATACTGAATGAGCATCCGTTTGGGTTGCGAAGCAGCGAACGCAGCCACCTTGCTTTGCTCTTAGGTATACGACATATGGGGGTCCACAGGCAATAGGTGGTAAGTGTGGGCCTAGAGGCTTACAAGTTAACCGACCTGTTATACGCAGTCTTGTCCCTGTCTCTAGATGTTCTGCTATTTGATCAGTGGAAGCGTGATCTTCGATCTAACGCCAATGATTGTGCCAAAAGCCTACACTGAAGGAGAGCATTTGCAGCCTGGTCATCTGTAGTTCTGTTTTGTTTCCTCAGTTGGCATGTCCTCCCTCCCCCTTAGTTTCTGCTGCTAGCGTATCCTAATATGTTAAAGTGCTTTAGATTATTTGTGCTAAAAAATGCAATAGCTTGTCATTCTGATAAATTCCCCCCCAATGCTGGTACCTCTCATCTTCCAGCCACTTGCAGCTTGCCTCATAATGCTGACGTGGCGTAAACTCCCCCATCTTCGGCGTATCTCCTCCTTGTACCGGTATCATTTTTAATTCGCGCAGGCGTGATTCAGGCCGAAAGTTAGCTGCAAATAAGCGGGCTCTCGGGTCTGGTTAATAAGCACTCACTGACCACCAGTAAAAATGCAGAGTGTGGTCGACTGCCGTCTGGCACACAGACCGCCTTTTAAAATGCCGAAGAACCCGATGACAGTAGCTTGCTTACCAACATAACCTTATTGTTGGGTTCTTGAGTCGATGCGCTACAGAAGACAACCTAAGAAAAAAATCCGAGCAGCTGTTGGGCGACCAGCCTGTACTCAATATCTCCAAGAATCCGCCTGAAAGCATATCTGACTACAGCCCTGCTGTCAATATTCCTGATCCTTTTCTACTGATATTATCTGATGTCACATTGCACGCGTGTGCCTTTTATTCTTCTTATTTTCCGAGGTCAAACAATTAACCAATTTTCCTGTTTTTCCTAAGGGTCAATCGCCAACTTCACGGCAGCTGATATTCGTTGAGCGTGAATAGATTGCCATATAAATGCAAGCGCCCAATGTCCAAGGGCACTTTGAGCTTGGTCGAATTCAACTATGCCCTTCGTGAACTCTTCGAGATCTTGAAGACAGCAAAGACATCCAACAGCTGGCGGTTTGAAGCTGCGAATTTGGGCAACTCTTCCGAGTTAGTTTGTCTCACAGACGCTGTCTCGGCCGAACCTTCATCTTCCGTCGGCATGGCTGCAAAGTCACTCCGTGTTGAGTACAGAGTAGTATACAACGAAGTCTACGAAGTACCGGTCCTGCTCTTTCGTGGCTTCTATGCGGACGGCAGTCCAGTCGAATTATTTTACTTCTGGTCCTTATTCAATTCAAAATGTCAACAAGCACAGAGATTGGCACCCGATTCATCCGCTGGTATGTGGTGTACCATAAGCCAAACTGAGCACCAGCTGACCGGTGTACCCTTCTACTCCCTCCACCCGTGTAAAACCGTGGACTTCATGCAAACTGTTCTGTCCGAGGTGTCTGTGGTTTCACCTTTTCGCTACCTCACTCTGTGGCTATCCTCCGTTGCACAGTACTTTGATTTTGAGATTCCTCCCTCAGTCGTCTCGCATAAATATTAATCATGTTTTGCTTTTACCTATTTTTTATAAACTATTTTGTGCCTTGACTTGTACTTGTTATGGCTGTGATCATGCCTAATCCAGCCGGCCTCAATGATGTCACGAACGTTCCCTCTCCATGCGTGGCGATTCGCGGCAGCGGATCTGGAATGCTCCACCCAGTCCCTTCTCCAGCGACGGAGACCGAAGAAAGAAGGTCCAAGAACTGCTTCCATGTCTTGACGGACGGTGTCTAGCCAAATCTTCAGTCGCCCTCCTCTTCGAAGTTTCCAGGTGGGCTGCGGTGCTGGGTCGAGGGCAGCATAGGTAAGCTCGTGGGGCGGACGACGGAAAACGTGTCTAAACCACCTAAGTTGCCTTTCTTGAATGGCCTGAGATATCCTCGGGATACGATCGCAGCGGATGCGGACTGTCTCATCTGAGATAAAGTCGCTATACTTAACTCGCAGGATCGTCCTCAGGCACCGGCGGTCAAAGACCTCCAGTCTTCGCTCATCTTCAGCGCGCACTGCCCAGCATTCACATTCATGCATGTGTTTTCACATCCATATAATGTTTTAGCTCGTTTTGGATTGTAGGTGCGTTGTGACGAATACGAAAACGGCAACGTGAGTGGCGCACGCAGAGGGGGTGTGGTGGCACACCTAGATGCAGATTCACGCCGCGTCAGCCACTTGCGCTCGATGCCATTTCCGGTCTTTTTGACTCTATTATAATGCCGGGCTCAGGTAAGTGGAAAAAGAGGATAAAAGACTGCGGCCTAGTACGCCAAGTTATTCACGTGCAATTATTTGTTCCTACTGTGAGGCGCACAAGGCAATTCGTCGGACATAAGGACCGATCTTCATGACCTTTGAGTGTGATGCACAAGGATCGAACTGTCGATCGGGTACTCTGTAAGGCAAGCCGAGATCGTAACGTGAAAGAGTCCTCGTCTGAGCTTAAAAATACTATCGCTTTGAAAGTATTTAAGTTGCGAACTTCTTGTAGGCAGTCGAAAATTGGTCTCATAGCGAGGCCGCAATTTCATGGCATGGAATAGACCTGAGCTCTTCGATTTAGATTGCGAACACAAAATGCGTTTTGGACGTGCAGAAGGGGGATTCATAATTCTTTTCAAAACAACCCGTTATAGTTGGTTGGTTAGTAGCCGTCGTTGAATCAGGAGTCCGCGCCAGAGTCCAAACTGGATGCGGTTGGGAGACGGAGAAAAGCCGCGACCTCAGCCGGTTTGAGCCAAAGGTCCACGGGCGTGAGTTGGATGTCTGGCTGGGAGCTGCAGGCGTAGAGATGCTGACAGTCATGCGACGAAACACCGCAGTCGGGACAGTTATCGGATGTGGACGGGTCGAGTCGTTGTTGGTACTAGCAAAGGAGCATGGAGTAGCCACTGCGTAGCTGCACCAGGGTACAGCGAGTGACCGTGGCCGCAATCGGAGGTGAATAGCCACCCAAAAGTATCGGGGTGTGGTAGCTGAATTTTGCGTCCACAAAAGCTCTCTGGTGAAGACGCTGGAGGCCTGTCATGATGGGAGAGCCATAAACGGGTAGATCCGCGAGACATAGGGCGACAGCTTCATTCTGGAGAGGTCTAAAAGACGGTCGAACCCTGCAGCTAGGTTCGGGGGTGTGGCAGTGGCGGTGATTTGGATAACGGAGTTGCGAACAGGTCCACCAAAACTACTGGCTTAAGAGGGCATTGTGAGGGACGACAGGCAGGACAGAGGCCTCCGCATGGAGATGAAAGGAGGGCGGCATTGTGTGCTGACTGGAGGCGGCGAAGGCTGGAAGAGCTGATTTTAGGAGACCAGATTGGTGCCACATAGGTGAGATGCGGCTTAGCCAGCGCTTTGAATATGGTCGCCAGGGTCTATTTTTCGCAGCCTCAGGATGTGCCCGCAAGGGCCTTAAGGACCTTGGTGCAACGGCTCACTTTGCTTGCGACCTTCCTCGCAGGGTCCGCGAACGAGATTATTATAATTTATGCGAAATTGGGTGAATTTGGCCGCTAATTAAGGTCAATTTCTTAGTGTCCAGCCTGCCTGAAATACTTCGATATAGACTTTCTAGTTCCACTTAAGCGTTGACCATGGGGTGAAAATAAAGACCAGCGTTTGACTCGAGGACAACTAAGCACCAGTGTCATGCTCAGCATGTTTTTACCGATCGCATGAAGTTTTAACTGGCATTTTGAGTTGCGTTTCTGCTAGGCATTTGAGTTATTCCCCAAGCGCGACTGGACTTCAGGTAACTGGTCAGGTTTGCAAGACGGTCGAAAATGTTTGTGTAGAAGGGAAATTTAAATTAAATGCGGTCTCATGCCAAGGCGAGAACCGTGGAGATGCGAAGCTCCATGTTGATAAAATACGTGGCTCAAACTACGATGTAGATACCCCCAGACAAAACTGCATGCGTTCGATGCGCACGACTGTTGCGTCCAATGGGGTCCATCGTGTGCTCCACTGGATGGTGGTGTAGGGACGGTGGCTTGCGCGTGGACTCGTTTTAGATGACATCTGCTGCGCGCTCTCGTTTTCCCTCGCCCACTTTGCCCGGCGTTAAAAAGACTGTGGGCGGGATCGGAAGCAAGTGACTGGTGTGGCGTGAGCCTGCATTTGCGCGTGCCACCACGCTCCCCCCCCCCCCCGTTCGCCGTTTGTTTAATCAAGTAGTACTTCTGATCATATAAACAGTTAAGGTGTACGCTAATGATTCGTGAGTTTGATGGCCTGTAGTGTCAGCAAAGAACGGAAGTGCCTTTGGTGGACCGTTTGAGCCCAAGAAATGTCTTAACCACTTTACGAGCCTCAGTCATGTTGTAGGTTTTTGTGATGGCTGTTAGTGAGCGCTTTTAGCACTTCCCTGGATGGATTTTCTGTGAAGCGGTCACCGACAGTTCGACCGTCGATTTCGTCTATGTCCACCGTGTACTTAACAGTCAAGGCTTTTCGCAGTCCTCGGGGCGGAGGTACTGAGAAGCAGTCACTGAAAGTTCGACTGACCATTTCGACGAGGTCTACCATTTACTCCACAGCAGGGTAATGCAGTGACCTACGCGTGAATAAGTGTTAAGTGCTACTAGACTTGACAACGGAGCAGCCCCTCCCGATCACGTTGCTCCGACTTCCCGACCTCGCCGCCGGGACCGGGGCCAACGCGGCGGGGTTCCTGATCCAACAAGGGCTACTAGCCAGCCAGCCCCCCCCCTTCCGTGTTCGGCATTTGTTATGGGAGCGCAATGCCTGCCGTGCCCTGATCTGGCCCCCGTGTTTGGTCCAGCGCATCTACCATGAAGCTCAACTACAGGGGGACAAGATCTTTGTAGAATTCACAGTTCGACCATCTGTTTTGATTTTGTCAAACATATGCTCAAAATTAGATGGTGCTGAGGCGGTGACTTGGGCTGCATCTACCGCACTCTCTCTCTTCCCTAACACATCTGGACCCAGTGTCAAGACACAGTCAAGAGGATCGGCCGCAGGTGGCTGACGCGGCTGATCCGCTCCTATGCGTGCCATCACGCCTCTTCCCACCCCATGTTCGCCATTTTTTATGGGAGCGCAACCCGAGTAACGCCTACAGTGTCTTGACCTGGCCCCTGTCTTGGTCCAGCGCATCTACCCTGCGGTTCGTTTAGGGAACGGCAATGCACACAGTAAGTGAAGCTCAAATACAAGGGACAAGACCTTTGTAGAAAAGGTAGCCAACTTAACTGTGGAGGAGGTTTTATGGGGCGTTAAGCTAACGGAACTGACCAGCCGCATATGTAGACACCGAGGCTTAGGGCCTGGAAGCCGCTATTCGTTGAGATTAACAGAACACCAGAGATCTCGAAGATCCCGGGGTTAGCAACTACCTTCCCGTCGAAATGGCCAATGGTGGCCAGCAAATTTTTTAACGTCAGACTATGACCAGAGCAGGCTGTAGCAGTTCGTCTCGAATCAAAACACAAAAGGCCAGAGTGGCCGTTTACGGCTGCGTTCTGCCGTCCCGTGACAATATGTCAACCCTTGTAACCGGAGATGGCTACCTTTGCTGCAGTTTTACGGAGATGCGCAGTCGTAGAACAAATTCCGCAGAACTTGAGGTGCTTCTGGCCGCTAAAAAATTAAATGAAAGCTAAACCGTTTTTCCGACGATGTTCTACAGTAGAGTGGGCGCAGGGGCGGTGGCTTGCATGTGAACTAATTTGTAGTGATATTAGACTAGTGCTGCATCTACCGCACTCGATGTTCCCTCGACCCGGTCAGGAAGGCCTTAGGGGGAACTATCGCAGGGGGTTAAGTAAGTGTCGTGATTGGGATATAGTCGAGTTATTCAGTACGCAATAGCCGAACAGTCGAGGAGAATGAGAAGTCGAGTACCCTAGAATTGGGCTTTACTCATTTCATAATTGTCGTACATGAACTGAAAAAAGATGAAGAGTGGTTAGGATTATGTAGGCAAAGATCAAGCGTTCGTAAGGAGGCAGGGATGAATGCTAATCAATGAGTGTAAGAAGGTAGGGGTGAACGGTAATCAACGAGTGTGATAAGGTAGGGATGAATGTTAATCAACAAGGATGAGAGGATAGGGGTGACCGAGTGCCAGATTAGTATTTACACGACATTCTCCCCGGCCAACAAAAAAGGGTATAATGTTCACAAATCTACTCTAGGATTTGAATGGGATAAGTTCTAAGCGTCTCGGTTGCGAAGGCAGTACGGATGGACGCGTTGTTGTTGTTTTATTAACGTCTCCAGGTTATGCTCATGTGGGTCGTCTTCACTATGGTCATGATCAGGTGTTGTTACACCTTGGTTGTCAGTACAGCCGGTGCTGTTTTCCAGTTCGGCATTGGGTGATTGGTCAGGTGGAGGTGGAACGGAATTTTCGACTAAGGGAGTGGACGTCTCCTGATGATGATCACTGAGATCATTTTCACCTCTAGGAGCAAGTAGTTGAACAGATACTGTCTCTTCTCTGCCATCGTCAAATCGTATATGAGTGTACTGAGGGTTGCACTGGAGTAGATCAACTTCCTCACAGAGCAGATCACATTTGGACTGATGGTTATTCTTCTTCAAAAGGACTCGACCAAGGGAAGAGAGCCACATAGGAAGAATGGGCCCAGTGGTTGATATCCGATTGTAGGCAAACATTCTTTCATGTGGGTTCGCGTTAGTGGCGGTACATAGAAGTGACCTGATGGAGTGTAGAGCGTCCAAGAGGACGGATTCCCAGTGTGTTACAGGCAAATTTCTAGATTTCAAAGCAAGCAAAATGGTCTTCCACAAAGTTTGATTTAGACGTTCAACTTGTTCGTTTCCTTGGGGATTAGACGGAGTTGTCCTACTCGTCGCCACCCCCCCCCCCCTATTATGGAGGAATTTTTGTACGTCGTTCGACATAAATGAGGATCCTCGATCGGTGTGTACGTATGAAGGAGTACCGAAGATGGCGAAGAGTTGGCATAAACATTTCATAATGTTTTCTGCAGATTGATTGGAGCAGGCGAATCCGAAGGGGAAATGGGATGGATGGATTGATAGGCATTGAGTACAGTGTATTTGTTGCTCGTCTGGCTATAATCAACAACCATTCGCCTTTTGTGATTTTCAGTGGCTACCACCAGGACTTGGGCTCGCCAGGGGGAGGAAGAAGGCTTCATTACTCTATCAGTCAAAAGATGACGAATTGCTTCCTGAATAAACCTTTCATCAAAGTTAGTGTGTCGACGAGATTTTGTTGCAATTGGCTTACAGTCCAAAGTTAGATTAGGAAATAAACAGGGAGGTTCGACGCAGGCGGAAACAACAGAACAGGGTGACAATGTAACTTTAGGTCCACCAAAAGGAATTTCAACGCTTCTATGTAAGCGAAAAAAGTCATGGCTAAGTAATATGCCGGCACATAAATTTGGCAAGATCGATAGCCTGAACTTTTCGTAGACGGCACCTTTGTATTTAATCGAGAAGAAAACGTGCCCCTGTGTGGCGCTGGTTAGAGTGGTAGTGGCCATAGATATTTTGGTGCGAGAGTGGTGGGTTTTCAATTATTTTTAAGTACTACCGAGGACGAGACGTAGCTCTCCGAGCTACCTGTGTCTATTAAAGCTTCGAAGTTAGCCCCATTGATCTGTAGTACAACTACTGCGTTTGAAAGGCAGTCTGTTTTAGTAGCTGATGCGATGGCGGCAATAGTGGGGTGGGTAGAGGAAAGGATCCTTCTGTTTCGCGAAGTCATACAAACCTTTTGGAAGTGTCCCTTTTTGCCGCATCCTTTGCACAACACGTCGCGTGCGGGACACTTCGAACGAGGGTGTTTGTCGTACCCACAAAAGAATTATTTAGTGTACGATGAACTGGAAGCTGTGATGCCCGTAGATTTGGTAGGACTGCACGGAGTTTCGCACACCCCAGTGGTGGCAATGAATAAAGGTTTGGTGGACTTTGATCGGATAAGACTGTTTTTCGGCTAATTCCAAAGATCTTGCTCGATCGAACGCCGTTTGAAAATCCAGGGTTTTCTGTTCCAGCAGTCTTTGTTGAATTTGGTTAGATAAAAGGCCACTAATAAAGTCATCTCTAATGGCTTCATCGCGGTTTTTTGTGCAGTAACTGCTTTGAAATAACAGTCTTTAGCCAGAGACTTCAGTTTCTGAGCAAACTGATCGAGAGTTTGCCCACCCTCTTGTTTACAGGTCGCCAGAAGGTAGTGGGCGAAGATTTTGTTTTAAGGTGTTGAATATAACTCCTTCCGCACTTTAATTGCATCTTCATAAGCGGTGCATTCGTTGATGTACTCCCAAACGGTCGGAGAGACGTAGTTGGTCAGGACACTCAATTTGTTCGGCTCAAAGCTTTCGATAGTTGTCGTAAAGTTTTCGAATGTGCATAACCAGTGATTTCATTGTTTGGAAGCGTCCGGAGCATTCGGATCCACATCGAATCGTTCTGGTTTGAGGATTCGATCCATTCTGAGTTTTCAGATGAGTAAATTGTCGTGATTGGGAGTTATTCAGTACCCTAGAATTGGGCTTTACTCATTTCATAATTGTCGTACATGAACTGAAAAAAGATGAAGAGTGGTTAGGATTATGTAGGCAAAGATCAAGCGTTCGTAAGGAGGCAGGGATGAATGCTAATCAATGAGTGTAAGAAGGTAGGGGTGAACGGTAATCAACGAGTGTGATAAGGTAGGGATGAATGTTAATCAACAAGGGTGAGAGGATAGGGGTGACCGAGTGCCAGATTAGTATTTACACGACAGTAAGCTAAACCCTGGAAACTGTGATCTTCAGGCCCAGCTCCTTAGGAGAAGAGAAGTTGTAGAAATAGTTCATTTTCTACAGAAGGAATGGGAGAATAAGCAAAAGGAAATTGACTACCAGAAGACCGCAAGCCGGTGGACGGCGTCTGAAGTGATGTCTGCTCGGCAGTCGTCACAGGAGGTCCTGTGTGAGTCAGCCTGTGATTGGCTGTTCCAGAGCCCGGAAGCAGCCGTATGTGTCCGCTCACAATGAATCAGGATGGCATCAAGTGCCTTCCACCTCTGGCGCCCAGGCCGCGCAGGAGGTTACGTGAACATAATTCTTAACTTATAGGACCGCACGCACACAGCCTCTGGGACAATCAATCACTGGCGCCCAAAAATTAACATCACTCAATTTTCTGCTCAAGCGAACGCTGACTGACCCTCGTGTGGTTCTTATTCATTCATGCCTACACTACTCTGGACACACGCGCAGGCTCAGGACTTACTGGACATCGGGTCACTGATCATCATTGGGTTTCTGTATCGAACACGTGGTTTCTACTGGTCATTCCCTCCTCTCCACAACAAAACTGGATTTGATTATTGCTGTGCTTTGTGTACAACCATTGATTAGACCCCTGCAGACCTCATTCTGGCTAATTCTACCTCTGTCGAGAAGACGAGAAGTAAATACTCTCCGTTAGTAGTACCTATGCACATTTTTAATGTTATTTAGTGTCTGTTAAAGGAGAGTGATAAGGTTGATGGCTGTCTGTAATATAATGGGCGTGCACAAACGTCACCGAAACTGGGTTAATCAAATACAGACACGACAGTTCGGCCGTCGATTTTGCCGAGGCTCACTGTGTGATCCACAGCAGGGTAATGCAGGGCTGGTGACTTGTGCGTGAGTTTTGAGTGATTGTAGACTTGTACTGTAACCAACGCACTCTGTCTTCCCTCATTCGCCAGAGTTTATTTTTAAGACAGTGTCAAGAAGATCAGAGACGGGATTGAGCTTGGCATGAGCCTGCACCCACGCGTGACACCAAGCCCCCTCCCTCATGTTCGATATTTGATATGGGAGTGTAACCTTACTTACGTCTGTAGTGCACTGATCTGATCCCCGAGTTGGTCTAACGCATCTACGAAGCGGTTCGTTTAGCTTTGGTTAGTTTGCCAGTGACTCGTGTTCACGAAGACGAGGGGTACCCTGTAGCACTGTCTCTCACTCAATGCAGCCTATCCCCTCCCCTGCAGATCGATTTCTTGAACCCCACGAAGCAGGCAAGAAGAGTAGCGGAAGCACAAGGCGTATTAATACTGCGTCCTCTGATTGGCTGCAGACGAAAGAAGTCCAGGCACGCGCGTGCAACCCGCGTTAGGGTGCCAAAAACCCTTAAGGCCTGATGGAAAAACATGCAGCGACTGCTCAGATGGAATATGGATCGACCCTATGGGAATCAACGGCTTAGTACTCTCACTGTTAGCAACCAAAGGTGCCCATGAACCACCACAGCAGGATAATAGCCACGACTTTCAGGTTGCGCATTGATAAGATGATATGGTTCCCATCCAGACTGATGTTGTGAGCACAGTAAGATGTGTCGATATGACAAATTTAGTTGAGATCTGGGAAGTCCTTTTCTTTGAGACGCAGTTCATATGAATTTAGGGACTAGCACGTGCATTGCACCTGCAGACAGAGACCCACGCCGAAACATTTTGGGTATGAGAAATTAGGATGAGTTTTGTGCTTCAGAAGTATGACTCACTGTAACTGAGTTCGCCTCTGTGATCCTTTCGGTACTTCAGTATGAAGTGTCTGCCATGACGGGTGAGTTTATCGCAAATGTGTTAAGGCTAATACGGTTTAACCCTAACGTCTGCGATCTTCCAGACCCGGTTCCTCAGAAGAAGATAGCAGTCGTGGAGGCCAAGGTAGAAGGAGATTGTATTCTGTACAGCATAAGTAGGAGAAGAATTAACAGAAAGGTTGACTCGGTCTGGGGTGGAGTTCGACCATGAGGAGCGAGAGAGGGAGCGCCGCAGCCTCGCGTCCACCGCGCACCGGGATGAAAGGCCGAGTGAGTTCCGCCTTGCTTTTTGGATGGGCTTAGTGTGAAGTTGCAGCCGACAGGCGGTTATCGATTGGCTGGCGCTTGTGCAAGGCTTGCTGCATCGAGATGGGGGTAGCGTACGGCTTCTGGCAGCGGTTGCCAAGTGCGCGGCGAAGAAAGGCAGGCAGCGTGAGTCAACAGCGGCAGGCTCCCACAAGTTATCACCAGAGTATTTAAAATGGACTCAATTCTACCAGTGGCCAATATTTTCCTGCCCATATTGTGTGGTTATGCTAGCAATCTCGGTTCCGATTTAAGGGAATGGCTGCCAAGCAAAGCAAATATGATTGGATCGAACCCGAAATAACCCTTGCTTCGATAACTGTAGTTCATAGATGGGTTGGCTAAAAATATTTTCCTGAATTTCCTCATCCGATCACCTGCTCTACGGGAAACAATAGTTTAGGCTCCATCGATGTCTTTATTAATATTAGTACAGACGGATGTGCGGCCGTCGATTTTGACGGAACCCACCGTGCGATCCACAGCAGGGTGGTGCAGGGCCGATGACCTGCATTGGATTATAGTGAAAGTAGACTTACTTTGTATCCACCTCACTCCCCCACCTCCGCCCGTTGTCAATACAAAGTCAAGAAGACCGGAATGGGGGAGGGCGTTGGCGCACGCACTGTGAGCCATCACATCAAAAAACCACAGCGAAGGAGTGTGGCGGCTCGGATACCGACTGACTGGAAGTGCCATAAAGGCTGCATTAAGAAGGAATCGTTGTAGCCGGACTCTCAGTCCGCCTGCCAGCCGACAGTTCGACCATCGTTTAGGTCCACCACGTGATTCAGCAGGATGAGGGCAAGCGCGCATGGACTAGGTTTAAGTGAGTATATTTGCGCCGCATCTACCGCAGTCTCTCTTCCCTCACCCACCTGTACTCGATATCAAAATACAGGCAAAATATCGAAGGTGGGATCGGGCGCAGGTGGCTGGCGCGGCCGACGCTGCCCTTATGCGTACCACCAAGCCCCCGTGTCTAGCATTTGTTATGAGAGCGCAGCCCGGATAAAGCCTGCCGCGCCTTGGTCTAGCCCCTGCGTTGGTCCAGCGCATTTACCGCGCGGCCAATTTAGAAGCCCTTTCCAATATGCCATCTGACGATCTGCTTTCGTGCTTGATAGTGACGCCAGCTGCTAATGACTGATTGTTTTCTTTTCTAACTCGATGGCCGACCAAAACATGTCTTTTTCTCTGTGAGCAAATCGGTCGCCGGTGAGCGTCAGCTGTCATTACATTCATCCAAGACTTGCTGCCTCTTTTACTACGCATAGCTCACAGACTACAACAGAAACTAGAGCCTATCCAATACATCCCACAAATCAACGCACTTCATGGCAGAAGATATTGAAAGATTTCGATGTCAAATGCCAACACCATCATCAACTAGTCACATCCAATACCAGAGTTTGCAACACCTGAGAATCGAGCTCGCGGTCTGTTGATTAGAAGTCTAAAACCCTAACCGCAGAGTCACCGGTTCGTTGCCCTTCGAGTTTCAATTAGGAACATTAGTGATTGTAGATTGGCACTCACCAATCAGTTTCGGAACTCAATCGTTCTCGAGTCGCACCGGCAGCCGTACAGCGGCTAGTGATATAGACAGGCTGAAATTATGGACAAAGACTAGGGAGACTCCAATGGCCATTGCCGATTTATTAGGTGTCAGGAACATGCAGAGTTGTTGGCGCGTCCCCATTTATGATGGCCTAACCTCTGTCTCTCACTTTTGACCATTAGTTCCAATATGCGTCGCGTTAAACTCGCTGGCTCCTACCCCATGGGCACCAAAGCAAACAATGAGCATCGATGTCCCGAGTGAGGATGTAGTGGGTCATTGCCTGCTCGTTGTCTGGCTTTCCTCTCGTGATCTCAATCTGCCTGGACCTCAAGGTCGTTGCGACTGCTTTGAGACACAGGCCACTCACGATGTCCATCAACGGTGTCGAGCCATACGCTATCCACCCACACACTGTCCACCCGCACGGTGTCCAACCAATCACAGGCTGACCTAGCTAATGGACCCGCTCTCTCTCTCTCTCTGTCTCCTGGCCTAACGGCTCTTAAACCTCACTTGCAATTGCGCCTCGCGCGCGGCGGTCGCAAGACGCCGGCCTCACGGTCGGATGCCTTGCAAGACCAACTGTCGACTTTCCCTTTCCTCTCTGTAAACAATATAATGTTCCGTCTACTCTGCCTTCCCAAGACTTCTCTTATCTCCAAAGGAACCAGGGCCTGAATGATTGCAGCTGTTAGGGTTAACCTTCTTAGCCTTAACTCCTATAAGGATGTCCGTTTAGGCATGATAGGACCCCACCCAATCTCGGTACGGAGCAATGAATTAATCCTGGTCATTAGGCGTTACCCCTAAGAAGTGTGTTAAAACTGTAGCTCTACTCAACCAAGCTGTTGGAGGTGCGGTTATCCGCAAACGGGTTTGCTGGTGGGCTGCACAGTTTTCCTTTTATTCTGATTGTGGATCGAACTTCGACTCATGATTAATTCGGGAAGTGTGCGAGATTCTCGATAGTCACGAATGGATACGAAGATCTGCGTACCAGATGCTGGACGTCTTGTTTCCATCAAGATAATCGTCCGTGACGGAAACAAGACAAACCAAGAATTTATTGAAGTCCGATCCTCGTATGGGAAGCCAATCAATCGATTTATCGGTTTGACACCAGTGTACAGAACTCTAAGCTATCACTTTCCGACTTGCGTCGCTGGTAATTTTCACCATTTTTGTTGCTGCCGTCACTGACGATTGTTATGTATTCAAAACAGAAGGCAGTTTGTAGGCAGAAGGTTGTATAGGCAAAACAGAAGGGTGTCCGTCAGCAGGAGGTGTGCTGTAGGACATGTAAGCAGTTTTGTGTGTGAGTCATGTTAAGCAAGGGGATTTATGGTGAAGCTTAAACGTCATTGGCTGAAAGGTAGCCAGTCAGAGTAGAGTAGGCGTCACGCCTGACACTATCCTGACATCCCGTGCGGGCCTACATAGCATTCCTCCACCCTCAAGTTAACAGCATCTGAAAGGGGGAGAATACCGTTAATATAATAATGAAGAGTTAACAATTGTTATGATGGATCTCGTCCTGAAAACGTCGGACTGGTTTGCAGATTCGTGTCGACCTTCTCAGGGCGGTATTTTCGACTTCTGCATCGGCCGGTGGCTCCTCGATCAGGATGCTAGTGCTGGCGTAGGTCGTAAAATGATGTGGAACATACTCCTCGACCGGTTGCGTTGTGTTCGGAATAGGAAGTACCTCTTCTGAGTTCCGGTCATGGAAATCAACATCAGGAGTTACTGGCGGTTCGAACTTCTCGAATTCTTCACTATCCGTGTTCGTGCGGCTGCGAATTTGATCCAGATGTCGGCACACAATTATTCCATCTTCTAACGCTAACTCTAATATTTGTCCCACGTTTTTTTGAACTACTTCCGGATACCAGTTCGATTCGTATTGTAGTCGTGTGAAGACGCTTTCGTTTGGCCCAAATATTCGCGGTTGGGTGTGAACATCATATCGCTCTTTCATCTTTATCTGTTTTTCGATTACTTTATCTTGCAGTAAAGGGTTCAGTAGATCGAGGCGTGTGCGCAACTGCCCTTTGAACATTAATTCTGCAGCTGAGGAACCGGTTGAATCGTTCGGTGTTATGCGGTAGCTGAACAAAAAGCGCGCCAACTTCGTAGATAAGTCCGCTTGTTTCTGTTTGGCTAGTCCGTGTTTTACTGTCTGAACTGCGCGCTCTGCAAGGCCATTTGAAGCCGCGTAGTATGAGGCAGTGGTTAAATGCCTGATTCCGTTTCCCTCCATGAATTCTTTAAATTCTGTGCTAATAAAGGCTGGTTCATTGTCTGAAACGACCATTTAGGGTATTCCAAAAGTAGAAAAAACAGATCGTAATTTGTTGATGGTATAAATTGAGAAACAGGAGTTCCCGGTCGGAATGGCCTCAATCCATTTAGTGTGTGCGTCGACCACCACCAAGACCATATGTCCTTGGAATGGTCCAAAATAATCGATATGTACCCTCTTACAGGGTGAGTCTGGCCAGGTCCAAGGCCTTAGAGGTACCTTCGGTGGCGCTTTTTGTGTTATTCGACACACATGACATGCTTTACCATATTTTCAATATGTGCATCAATTTTGGGCCACCAAAAATAGCTACGGGCAAGAGCTTTCATTCGAACTGTACCAGGATAAGCATTGTGTAGGTCTTTGAGGATGACCTGCCTGCCTTGCGGTACTACTACTACACGATTGCCCCATAGTATGCATCCATCTTGGAGACTCAATTCGCTTTGGTGGCTGTAGAATGGCTAAAATCAGGAGAGGCAGAGGGCGGCCAGCCAGATTGCAAGTACCTTTTTATCCGAATAAAAAGGGGGTCTCGCGATGTCCACTGTCTACTCTGTTGACAGGTTACCAATGCGCCGTCTAAGTTCTGCAATAAATTCACGGTCTCAAGAGCAGGTGTTCCGTTAACGCCGTCGTCTACAATAGGAAGCCTACTCAAAGCGTCCGCTACTACGTTTGTACTGCCTGTATCTTATTTCATTGTATATGCGTAAGCGGAAAGTGTGAGTGCCCAACGTTGCATTCTCGGTGAGGACATTTGTAGTATCCCTCGCTTTTCACCCAAAAGACATAAGAGGGGTTTGTGATCAGTGGTAATCTCGAAGGGTCGGCCAAAGAGGTACAAATGGAAGCGTTTTAGGCCAAACATTATTGCTAAGGCCTCCTTATCTAGTTGCGAATAATTTGTTTCCGCCTGTGACATAGTTCTTGATGCAAATGCAATCGGCAGCTCCGCACCAGAAGGCATTCAGTGCATGAGGACTGAACCCAGACCGTAAGGAGACGCATCACATTTCATTATAATAGGCTTTTCGGGGTCGTAATGAATCAGGAAAGACGATGAGGTAAGAGCGGTCTTTGCCTTTTCAAAAGCACGTTGTTCGATCTCCGAGCAATTTCAGCAACGATTTTTTTTCAAGTTATCGATAGATGGGTTTCAGAAGTGTAGCAGACTGATTTATAAAGTGACTAAAATGGGTAACCAACCCTAGAAATGAACGCAATTGACTGACATTGTTGGGACATGGCGCCGTCTTCAAGACTTTGAGCTAATGGTCGAGTGGGTGGAGGTCAGGCTTATCCACCTTAAAACTGACGTATTCCACCGAATCAGCCAAGAAAATGCACTTTTCCCTCCTGAGTTTTAAACCTGCGTCTTGTAGACGTGTTAACACTGCATTTAGAGTATCCAGATGACTATTTTCGGACGAGCCGGGGATTAGCATATCATCAAAATATGCACAAACGTGAGGTCTGCCCTTTGCGTTGAAATAAACTAGGGGCAGAACATACTCCAAAGGGCAGTCTTTTGTATCGAAATAATGCCCGGTGCGTATTGATGGTGGTAGCGTCTCGGGATTCCGTATTGAGGACGACCTGGTTGTAGGGGTGCTTCAAGTCCAAAGTTATAAATTGTTCACCACCTGAAAGTGATGCATGCAGGTCCTTGATGCATGGGAGAGGATAAGGATTTACTTTGGTAGCTGGGTTGATAGTCAGCTTGTAGTCCCCACAAATACACACGGAACCGTCGGATTTAATAAAATGAACTATTGGGGCTGCCCATTCCGAGTACTGTATAGGCTCAATAATGTCAGCCCTTTGTAGTCGATCTAATTCTTCTTCGACCTTCGGTGCCACTGCATAGTGAACTGAACAGGCCTTTAAAAACCGTGGCTGGAATTCTGTTTTGAAATGAAATTTGATGGGTGGACCACGGTAGTGCAAAGCAGAGTCATCCTGAAATAATTCTTCATGACTCATTACCAAGGAATCAAGAGCGGGGTTAACCCCAATTTGATGTACGTAGGATAGCACAAAAGGCACACATTTTATCCAGTTCCGTTCGAGGAGATTTGGTTGTTGGCTTCCTCTGACAACGTGGACCGGCAAGTAATGGAGTACGCCATTATGTTCAACTTCCGCCATATAGACCCCTCGAATGGCTACGCCCTGCCCTGTGTAACTACTAAAAGTGGAGCGAGCTGGAAGAAGATGGAGAATTTTCCTAAGAGAGACTTCATTGATGACCGTAAGGGCTGAACCAATATCGATTTCCAACTGAACTGGATAGTGATCCACCGGAAGTGTGATGGTGTAGGGTGACTGGTGACTGGTGCGGTTGGTCTGCTGAAGACACTTGAAGTATCGCTTAGTCATCCTCAGCTGAGTTAGAGTAGGTGGCGTGCATTTTTGTGTTCGTCCGTTTTTTGGAAAAAAACAAACTTGTTCTGTATGGCCCATTTTCTTACAAAATCGACAAACCGTCTTTTGATGCTTACAGTCAGACCAACGGATATGGTGCTGACCACAACGGTAGCAGGATGGTAGTTGTTTTGAAGGTGCTGGTGCGTCCCGTTTGGATGAAAACCCGGCCTTATTGACTAGGGAGATCGCTAAATCAGGTTCCAAGAGGCTATAACTCCCGTATTTGGTTGATGCAGCTGCTGGAGGTTTTGCTGTACGTCCTCTTGATGACGGATGATATCACAGGCTTTCTTCCATGATTAATCATCCTTCACAGATAACACCTTCTTCCAGGCCTTTTCATCCTTCAAACCCACGAGCAACTGCTGCACCAGCATCGTCTGCTCGAACTTGGATGCCGCAATCTCGGTGTAGCTGCAGTCCTGTACGGCGAGTGTAAGGTTTGTGATGAAATCACCAATGCATTGGCCAGATTCCTGACGCATTTGACAAAACCAATATCGGCTCAAGAAGATGTCCTTTCCGCCCCACATTGTTTCAGGCTTATAAAATTCTGTTGGAAGATCAGCAGACTCTTGTAATTTAAGTGCGTCAAAGTAACGCTGTCCCAGCTCTCCGAGATGGGTACAGAGGAGTTTCAACGTCGAGGTAACGTCTAGTTTAATCGTCGGAGACAGCATTGAAGTAAGTTGAATATAATCCTCAAATGTCTTTTTCCATTGTAACCACGAGTCATTTGAGGGTTTCGGAACGCCTTTCGGCCAGAAAGGGGACGGTGTAGGTAATAAAAAAACCATGTTCGTTGCACTTGCGTCGCCAATGTTATGTATTCAAAGCAGAAGGCAGTTTGTAGGCAGAAGGTTGTATGAGCAAAACAGAAGGGTGTCCGTCAGCAGGAGGTGTGCTGTAGGACATGTGAGCAGTTTTGTGTGTGAGTCATGTTAAGCAACGGATTTATGGTGGGGCCTTAACGTCATTGGCTGAAAGGTAGCCAGTCAGAGTAGAGTAGGCATCAGGCACGTCACGCGTTCGCGCTAGGCAATTATGTCTAGCGCGAATCATCCCGACATCCCGTGCGGGCCTACATAGCAACGATGAACGATAGTGATCCTAAAGGTCCGATCGTACACTCGTGAGTACGATGCTGACTGCACCCTTTGAATTCAAGGCAATCGGGACGTCAAAATTCCCGATTGTTCCTTAAGCGTTTTATATAAGCAGAAAATTATTCGGAAATACTATTTCATCCGCCTATGCTATTTTCTCCTGGGTCGGGGGTTTGTTCAATGCGATTTATTGGTATGGAGATCAGTGACATTTTAGTGGTCGCTGCTGCCCGAGACCCACATAACTCTTGACGTCAAGACAAGGACACTCATAGCAGGTCCTCGCGCGAATGTACTTTTCGGCCTACCCCCCGACCAGACGCGAACTGGCGCATGAGGCACTTACCACCTACGCCAGTGTCTATCTTCGTGTGCCCCAACCAACCACCATCAAGGCCGCGAGACAGAGCGGGGATTCGGCTGCCGCCCCCGATTACTGACGCTAGAACTCACTTAGCATTCTGCCCCCTCGCGGGGCAGACGCGCCGCCTCTGCTCTCTCACACAGCCCTCACGGTCGAAGGCATTCCAGACTGAGTCAACATTCCTCTGAAATATTCTCCAACTCATTCTGTAAACAATATATTGTTCCTACTCCTCTGGCTTTCCAAGTCTTCTCTCCAAAGGAACCGGGCCTGGAAGATCGCAGTAGTTAGGCTTTAACCGTCGTAGCCTTAACGCCTTTGCGATAAGATGAGCGGTCAATGATAACAGAGTCCACCTGCAGTTAGCGTGATCTTTTAAAGGTGACTGAGGAAGGCGAGTGCGACAGAGGCTACTGGACCAACAGTAGACGTCGTGGCTTGCGATGATCGAACTGCCACATGCATCCGTTCGCGCCTGCAAACTAACTACTCCATGCGTTAGCAGCATTGGGAGATATCTGAGCACACGTAAGCGCCAAACGCAGTATTTACAGTAAGTACATATATATTACAGGCAATGTACTATGATCGTTGGTCGGCAAAGTTATAGTGAATATGCGCCGAGGTTGTGGCATGAATGCATCACTTAAACATACCCTACTTCAATATTTAAATTAGAATTAGAACAGTAATAAATTTTTAATATGAGATATCAAGACGAGAGCTATCGGGTGACTTTCCGGTACGAACTACAATACTGATCACGGTTCCTTTTCAAGTATTCATGACAAATTCCACAGACACAACATTCAAAACTTCAACCACTCTGTTGGAGAAGAACTCCCGTGTGTTCAGCCGGCACCACGTGCAGGAAGAAGACGAAGAATGTGAATACGATGAAGCATGCGTGCACTGTAAGACAGGTTCACCCTTCGCAGCGGAGACTGTCTGACAAAGGAATAGCTGACGCGTGTGTTATTTTTGGTACTTAAAAACCACTTCATAGGACGAAGAAAACGCGGTAGAAGACGCGGAATCCGTGGTCACTATGCCTGCGCGCCGTGTGTTTTCGAATGACAACATTCACCAGCTGCAGGACCAACTGCAGACTGAATCTAGAGTTTCTGCGGCAAATGAGTTGGCTTATGCGTGTTCTGAAGGCGGTACAAGTGAGGACCAGAACTACGGAATTACTGATAGCCAATAGACCAAAGACCTCGGCTGAACAGTCCCAAGAGATCCCCTGAAATCCTCTGGAGAAGCCGCTGCAAAGCAAGGAGGACTTTATGAAGATTAACCGGGAGCTTGAATATGATGAATACAGACGGTATTTGGTAACTTACAACCATTGCATTAACGCACGCCTTCAGGTCGGCTTCCTCAGTTGCGTTGTTGTGCACGATTTAGAGGATTTCGTGAGACGGGTCTTCCATATTCTATTTGACGAAATCATGGCTGCTCACGTTATCTTCCGTGGTATGAAAACCAAGGAAGGCCTATAAGGCTCAATGCTGTATGGGGTTATAGACGGTAATTTGTTTAACATCTATTAACTTCTTACTACATAGACGTTTACAAGCACTGGTCGAGCGATCCCAAGCCAGATATGCTTGCACTAGAAAATGCAATAATAACGAATTTTAAGCACATGCTAGGCGAAAGAGGAGAACGGAAGACGAATCTACTCTCACGTCAGAAGGTAGACTACACTTAACATCCCACTTCTATATTGCATACTTTTAGACGAAGAATCTGGGCCACCTCCTCCATCAAAACAAGCCCGCGGGAAAGGCCCATAAAATGTTTTGTACTTTTTAAATTAAAATAAAACAAATAATTGAAAATGACAACATACTGACCTACATTTTACTGCAATAGGGTGGGTTTACTACCATGGAGGAGGTTATGATCGCATGAAGCACACGCATGCCCACGACCACGATTCAAATGCAGGGCTCTGCTACCCCTATCGGGGTATAGCACCGTACCGCGGCTTTTCCGGTACGTAATCTACAGCGAGATTAGGACCAAAATCCACTATGAAATCCGGCATAGTATCGCTATTGAGGGCCAGTTGCTGTCTCAACACCAGAAGGATCCCCCAAGTCACAAGTCTGGGAAGACTGAATCAATTCGGACAACCTTACTGCTCAGGAAGCTTTACAGTAGCTGCTGCATGCACCGCGCACAGAAACCAGTCGAGGCGGTGTAAAAGTGTCTATGTTCGCGGGTTTACCGAAGCTTTGTCTAGTCATCAGCTAATCAGGAAAGGGTGCAGGTGTTGGCATCAGAGCTCGTGAGGAATCGATTAGCCGCGGGCGGAGGCGCATCGACAGCGGGGATACAAAATTGCAAGTGCGCGCGGCTAGACCACGGTTTGGAAGATGAGAAGGTGAATACGCGCAGCACTACCAAATTCAGGCTGCCTCAGTACCCCCCTCCGAGACCGGATGGCGGCGTAAAACGACGCTGGAGGGTGTACTGAAGTCTAGAAGAAATGTGAGACCAATCAATCAGGTAAGTGAACGTGATGTCCACTGCGGGTAATGTAAGTGGGAGGAACCGTTGGGAAGGCCTGAGTGGTTTCTACGGTTGTGAAGGGGGATATAGTAGCTGAGTTTTGGGAAACTGTAGGCAGAGGAAGTATGCAGGATGATGGGATTGCGGGAATGGAACGGGAAGGAATACGGGATGGAGGAATACGGGGTAGGGAGTCAGCACAAGTTTGTCCTGTTGGCAGGTCCTGCGGCTCCTCCGTAACAGCAGCCTCAACCCAATTTATGCTGATCAAGTCCCCTTTGTCTCCACGAAAGATCCGGTAGGTCTTGTCATTGCGGGAGAGAACATGGAGCGGTCCTTCGTAGGGTGGCTCTAGGGATTCCCGCACCCATTCGCAGCGTACAAACACATGTGTGCACTGGGCAAGGCTTTTCTCGACATGAGCTCGGTCGCTGGAGTACGAGGCTGCGCCGGAGAAGAGGAGCGCACAAATTGACGAAGATGATGCACAAAGTTAGCGGGTGTCTCTTCGGGACCGCGTGGGGTTGGACTGACCATCGCGCCGGGCAAACGGAGCGTTGCACCAAAAACCAGCTCGGCTGCACTGCAATCTAGGTTCAACTTTAGTGCCGAGCGGATTCTGAGGAGGACAAGAGGCAGGTTGTCTGACCAGTTATCTGGATCTTCTGCAGCTCGCAGGGAAGTCTTAAGTTGCCGATGAAATCTTTCGACAATACCATTAACAGCGGGATTATAGGCTGTCTTCCGGATGTGAGTACAACCAAGGAACTTGAGAAGAGTGTTGAAAAGGTCAGACTCGAACTGGGCGCCGCGACCAGTGTTAACGGTTAGCGGTAAAAGTTGACCATGCCAATAAATCGTCGCAACTGACGCTTCGAAGTTGGTGAAGGAAAATCACGAATGGCGTCAAACTTAGAGGGGAGGAGACGCAAACCTTTGGAGCTGACAATGTGGCCAAGAAATTCAAGAGACGGCACACCACACACACACACACTTTGAGGAATTGAGTATAACGCCAAATTTCTCAAATCGGTCGAAGATCTGGGTTGGATGGTCCATATGTTCTTCAGCAGTCTGACTCGCCACGAAGAGGTCATCGATGTAGGCATAGACTAAAAGCAAGCCTCGTAAAACATGGTCAATGAACCTCTGAAACGTTTGGACAGTATTGCGTGAGCCAAAGGGCATACGGATGAACTCAAAGAGGCCGAGTGGGGTGGTAACGGCATTCTTGGGGACGCCTATAGCGAGGTGTTAAGGCTGAGAAGGTTAACCCTAACACCCACAATCTTCCAGGCCCGGTTCCTTAGGAGATGAGAGAAGTCTTGGGGAGGCCTGAGTAGAAGGAATAGTTAATTGTGTACACAAAGGAGCGGAGAATAGATGGAAAGAAGTTGGATTTTGGAGCACACTTCATTCCGCTGGAGCGTCGTGGCCCTAAGTGACGTCTAGTGGCCGACAGTGGGGAAAAAGGGACTTGTTCGAGTGCTGTTTGGCGGCCGCGAGAAGCTAGACACACGTGTGTGAGTGTCCGATCGGAAGTAGGTCCGGTCTCTGCAGGTCAGCGCGACTGAAAGCGCTGACTGAGGTATTGGATGGCCTTGAGGCAGTTGGCGTTAAACAATGACGCCGGACAAAGCAATATAGAAAGTGGGACGGCAGAGACCGCTACACGTCCTCAGAGGCGACCGGAATCTGATGAAAGGCGCGTACAAGGTCTATCTTCGAGAAAAACGTTTTGCGGAAGACGGCTCCAGCAAAATCCTGAAGATGGGGCAAGGAATACCGATCGGGAACCGTGGCATTGTTAAGAGCACGATAGTCGCCGAGTGTGGCCTTGGGTACCATGTGAAGGGGGAAAGCTCGGGGACTCTCGGAGGGTCGGATAGTGCCGAGTTGCAGCGTACGTTCGAATTCCGCCTTCGCGGCCTGCAAACGGGCCGGAGCAAGCCGTCAAGGCCGAGCAAACACAGGAGAGCCTGAGTTGCGGATGTGGTGTACGACATCATGCTGAACGTCACCAGTGCGAAACTGGGAGTTTATAATGTTAGGGTACTTACGAAGTAACTCCCGGAAAGGACAAGTAATATCTGTATAGAGGACAGATAAATTGCAAGAGTTCGTAAAGGGCAACATGCCGTGAATGGAAAGACCAGTGAAGCGGTCAACAAGAAGAGAACGGCGAAATTCAACCAAAAGGTCAAATTCTGCAAGAAAGTCTGACACAAGAATGGCGTGGGGAACATCGGCGATAACAAAAATCCAGGAAAACGATCTTCGAAGTCCAATACCTAGAGTGAGGGAACGGCTGCCGAAAGTTGGGATGGGGAACATTTTGCAGCCTGAATGTGAAGACCCGGACTGGGAGATTGACGTCGAGCTGGACTTGGAGAGTCAACTGATAACTGAGCTCCGGTGTCCACCAGAAAACGTCATCAAAGGTGCGATTAGAGTTGAAGGTGCCAGGCAGATTGGCGGTGTTCACTTTTGCGTGGACTGGCTTAACCCGTGTGCTCTGCTTGGAGACGAAGGAGCAGGGTGACATGAAGTGACGGGTTCTGGCACCAAAGGTTGTTGAAGGAGTTGAAACAACAGGCTGGAAATGTCGGGCAGATGGGTTCCGTGGGCTCAGAGATGAAGAGTTTGAGCGCCGTTGAAGAAAAACAACCTGTTCAGAAAGCTTTGCAATCTCAGTTTTCAGGTTTGCGAGAGCAGACACAGGAGGATATGCAGGAGTTTGGAGTGTGGCAATGCCGTGAATCTCCATCAACCGATGGCCCATTTGGGTGAGTTGTGCAGCAGTGAGCGAGCCAGAAGCAGGCACAAAGATGTGCTGAATTGCTGGCAGCAAGCTGTCCATTGTCAAAGCCAGACTTTATCGAAGATTTGGAAGAGTAAGGTGTTCGTCGGGAGTCACCAATTATCGAGGGCTAGTTGCTGTCTCAACACCAGGAGGATCCCCCAAATCACAAGTCTGGGAAGACTGAATCAATTATGACAACCTTGCTGCTCAGGAAGCTTTACAGTAGCTGCTGCAAGCACCGCGCACAGAAACCAGTCGAGGCGGTGTAAAAGTGTCTATGTCCGCGAGTTTAGCGAAGCCTTGTCTAGTCATCAGCTAATCAGGAAAGGGTGCAGGTGTTGGCATCAGAGCTCGTGAGGAATCGATTAGCCGCAGGTGGAGGCGCGTCGACAGCGGGAATACAAAATTACAAGTGCGCGCAGAGGTAAGAGGGTGAGTAAGCGCTAGGCGCGCGGCTAGACAACGGTTTGGAAGATGAGAAGGTGAATACGCGCAGCACTACCAAATTCGGGCTGCCACATCACGGCTTTTCCGGTCGGATTCCGTTATGGAATCTGGGCAGACTTGCTGCTAGGGAGCGCAGTAAAGGCAATAGGCACCGGGTCCTGGTGTTGCTCTTGTGTTTGAGTCAAGCCATAAGACCTCTGGAAGACATGCTAGGTAAATACTGATGATCGTGTTATATTGTTTATTTTTACGTAACTGCTAAGAGTTCTTCCCTTCGCTGCGCATGTTAAAACTTTGTCCTGTGCTCATTTTAGTTCAATTCTATGTTCACTTACCCTAATGACAACTTCTTCCTCTACTGTGTTATGGCCGTGAACGTACACAGGTCATTGAACTTACACAATTTAACGCAGACAACACCATTTGGCGGTCATGATGTCGGGGTTTGACGAGGCCACGCCAGGACAAGCCTTCGAGTTGGGCCCCAAATCATAAGGCAGCTGTGGTGTAGATTAGAGAGAATTCGCTATGGAACAGTAGTTCATTGGTATGTCACCTTCCATAGGTTTCTAAATGAGTATCTAATCACGCCTTATAGCTGCAAAGTTCAAAAAAGCCAGCTTATTTGACACTATGACTCGACTGCAGACCGTTCCCCGTCAATTGCAGCCCCTGTTAGCCACTGTAAGGGGTAGCAGGTAAGCCCAGTCTTTTCCCTATTATCGTCTGCATGAAACTGACGTCAAAACTTCCGAAAGCTGTGCACTACATGTCATTATAATCTGTGCCAAATGACAAGGACTCGTTAAACAGAATAAGAAAAACAGCGCAAACGAAAAATTCAATTGTCCGTACTTCGGCTTCGAAGAATCGAGTGCAATTAAGTGGTTGACTCATTGGTTCCCTGACTAGAAGCTCAAGTCCGTAAAAACCCGGTGCATTATTGATTTGTATTTAAAGTATCAACCAATAGTCCCCATATACTCCACGATCTAGTGATCAACCAATAGTTGAACGGGCACACATGTCGCAACCGACCGAAACCTGGGTTATCTCCTAGAGGATGAAACACATTTGCTAGGCAAAGTGGAAAACCTGAAAAACGTTAAAGTACTGAACTTTTTTCGAGACATTGACTCACATTCATCTCCAGAGATGCTACCCACGAATGGATATTAACATCGTGGTGGCGAAAATCGTTAAAGTAACTTTATGCCATAGATGTCGACTCCATAGAAAACATCACCTTGTCGTGTCGGATATATGCTGAGGTGCATGAGGAAACATCCAAAATGGAATGAAAAAAAAAACGCGCAGACTATCAGCATGAAAGGTGACGTCCAGATGAGCAAGACGTCCGTCCAGACACGTGCACCTGATCCCGTCCCCAGTCTTCTCGACTTCGTCTCGACACCGGACACAGGCGGATGAGGGAAGGGCGAGTGCAGGATATGCAGTGTAAGTCTACAATCAGTTAGAACTGCGTCCCGCACGATTCCCCGGCTCTGTGCCACCACGCTGTAGAGCATACAGTGGAACTCACCGGATATTATTATGATCAAAATCATCAACGCAACTTCTGTCAACCACAGAACAACACACCAGTGAAAAAAGCGCGCCAATCATCAATATGAAAGGTAATGTTAAAATGGACAAGGCTTTAGCACAGCACAAACTGAGTAACGGTACCGAAAATAGGTCTCGTTTTTCACTGATACCTTCGACAACATCGGTCAGAGGGTCTATCGAGGTGTGTGTTAAGGCTAAGATGGTTTAACCCTAACTGCTGCGATCTTCCAGGCCCGCGGTTTCTTTAGGTGAGGAGTGAAGACGGTGGGATGGTCAGATTGTTAGGAACAGTATACTGTGTACACAAGGGTTAGGAGGAAGTTGCCACTCGGTCCGGCATAGCGTTTGGCCCTGAGAACGCGGCGCCGTCGCGACCGTCGCGTTCAGGAGGGAATCTCCGGTACCGTCAAGCTGCAGATATCCCGGGCGGCCGCCGAATGCTCGCTTTGTCTCAGCAAACTTGATGGTGATTGGTTGGACCGCGCAAGGTAGGCACTGGCGAGACTGGATGTTTTTAGGTCGCTCCAGACATCAAGCGACAGACGGACCGGGGCTGGCAGTCAGCATAAATGTAGCGTTGGCGTAATGAGTCAACAGTGGCGCTAAGGTTAACTACAGGTCAACCTCGTTTGAACTGTTTTCTGAAAGCAAGGGTGGAACGTGCGACTTCGCATGGCTCGTCTAAATATGGACATTTTAGCTGATTCGCCACTTGTTACGACTGATTCGGCCGGGGCCACAGCAGACACGTCTCCGTCGCGTTCTCCCCGCCCCACGGCGGCCAAGGTCTGCTACACTAGTCTCCCTACGTTGGATCAACCTTCCCCTCCTCCCAACCTGTGTTTTTGATGATAGATAAGCCCCTCCCGGCCACGCTGCTCCAACTCCTCCTCCTCGCCGCCGCCGGAATTGAGGCCAACCCTGGACCCCTTTGGTACTGCTTCGTCTGTCAAATCCACCTGGGCCGCCGCGACTGTTTTGCACGTTGCAGCTCCTGCAATGGTTGGTGCCATCTTCGCTGCAGTGGCTTCGCCAATTCTAACGATTGGTCGTCCGCCTTCACCTGTTCTGGTTGCTCCGTGCGTCTACCTGCCCCTATGCCTCCTGCCCTTTCTGTCTTCCATACAAATGTCCGAGTCTTTGACATGGCCACGCCGCCTGGCCTTAAGCTTCTACAATTAAACGCTAATGGCCTAATCGGAAAGCTTAACCAGCTTCTCGCATTCATGCGTTCGCACAACATAGCTATAGCAGCTATCCAAGAGATGTGGCCTGATTCCATCGAGGTCCGTCCGTCGCGACCGCAGTCGCAACAAAGTTGAAGGGTTGGCCTTCCTGGTGGACAAATCTCTTGCCCACCATCAACTACCGCTGCTTAGTGCCGACCCTACGGAAGTATTGGCCATTTCCCTCGACATTAGCCCGGCACCGCTAACCATCGTGAAAGTTTACATCCCTCCAACTTCCAGTTGTCCTCCAGGTTTTACCGCATCTATCGCTTCCTGCTTACCTTCTGAAAACATTTTGGTGCTAGGTGACTTCAAAGCCCTAACTTGGCGGCCGATCCCCGGGGAAAAGCCCTGGACGACTAATTAGAACAGGTCACCTTCGCCGTCTTCAACGGGAACAGCCAAACGTGGCTCTCGACCAACGGTGCCTCCAGCTCGTTCGATGTTTCCCTCGCCAATCTCAGCCTGGTAGCCTCAACCATGTGAAGCACAGAAATCAGCCTTGGTAGCGATCACCTCCCCATAGTGCTCGAACTGGCCACTGCTGACGACCGTATCGAGGCCCCAAATGGGCACTTCATCAACTTCAAGCAAGTCGATTGGGCAGCGTTTATCGCCGAGTGCGAAGCCAAGATCGATGGCCTATCACCTCCGACACGGCGGAGCGAGCCCTTCGTCGACTGCTTCTGGCAGCAGCAAGTCACCACATATCGAACGGCCGCATTCCCCTTCTTTGTCCTAACTATCCGCCTGAAACGCAAGAGACACGATATACGAGCATGCGATGCTAATGACCCGTTTATCGTAGGGCTGAACGGCTTGATCACCAAGACCATCAACGACGGCAAATGCCGACGCTGGCATGAATTAATTGAAGATTGCAGTTTACGCGGCAACTCAGCTGTCACTTGGAAAATGCTACGCAACCCGACCAAGCCCCGAGCTGATACATCTAACCAGTCTATTCGCTTCAAGGATGGTGAGTTCATTTTGAACAACGGTACGACCGCCGCAAAGATGAACAAGTTGTTCTCGCCCCACTAGTTGTCCAGTCCAGAAAGTCAGCGCTCACTTCTTCGTCTTCTTCATAAAGCCCCGCCCCGGACATTTCCTTTTCGACTGATGCTATCCTCATCGCCGTCAAGAAAACGAGAGCTTTGAAAGCCTTAGGACCAGATGGCCTAGCGCCTATCCATGTGCGCTACATCGGCCCTAGGGTGGCTGCCTACCTTGCTGTCCTCTTCACTGTCCTTTCACTGGCTTATTCAATCATCCCCGATTGCTGACGCCAAACAATCATAATCCCTCTGGTAAAAGCGGGCAAGGACCCGAGCCTAGCGACTTCTTATCATTCAATTGCTCTCTTCAGTCCATTGGCGAAGATCCTGGAACGGCTCATCCGCTCAATTCTGACGTCTGCGGCGGAACCGTCTTTCCCTCAGCGTTGTTTCAGACCAGGTTGTGGTACCACGAAGGCGCTTTTCGAGCTCAGTTACGGCATCCTCGAGGGCCTCAATCAACAGAAGCCTTCCTCATGCACTGTGGCAGTCTCAAAGACCTGTCATGCGCTTTCGACTGCTTTCGCCACGACCGTGCCCTATTTTGCGGTGCTCTCTCTCTAAGCCCCGCAAACGGACCTGCAGCATTCCTCATGGCTTTGTGCTCAGTCCGACGCTCTTTAACATCTAAATGCGGGAGCTTCCAATTCCCCAGCCACCTGAACAAGTGGTTTCTTACGCGGACGATGTTACGTTCTTCTGACGGCTGCCGATCAGGCTGCGCAGCTCCTCCCGGAGTTTGTGTTTGATGTCGAAAACTTCTTCACCCAGCGCGGAATGACGATCTCGGCAACCAAGTCGTCCGTCAATGTTTTCACGCTGGATCCGAAGCAGTTCACTCGTCATCCAGCTATTATCGTCAACGGTGCATCCTTACCACTCGTCCGTAAGCCCAAGCTCCTTGACGTGCGTTTCGATCCGCTTTTAACGTTCGCGGATCATGCCAAGGAGGTCGCAGGTAAAGTGAGCCGCTGCACTAAGGTCCTCGAGGCCTTTGCGGGCACATCCCGGGGCTGCGCGAAAGAGACTTTTGTGACCACATTCAAAGCGCTGATCAAGCCGCACCTCACTTATGCGGCACCAACTTGGTCTCCTAAGATCAGCTCTTCCAGTATTCGCCACCACCCTCGACCTAATCACGGGTTGATATATAATGTCGCCCATTGATAATCTTCATGCTTCTGTCTTGCCGATTGCCCCTCACAACGCACTCTTAGGCCTGCAGCTTTAGTGGACGTGTTCACAAATCAGCCATCCAAATCACCACCGTTGCCACGCTCTTAAACTCAGCCACAGCGTTCAGCCATCTGTTAGAGGTCTCCACAAGGAAAATGGCGCCTCGTCGCTCTCAGATCTATCCGTTGATGGCTCCGCCTCCAAGACAGGCTTTCAGCGTCTCCACCAGAGATCCATTGTCGAGTAGAAACGAGGTTACCGTCCCAGGGTCCATTTAGGCGGCTATCCACCTCCGACTGCGGCCTCGGAAGAACAGCCCCCGAGGGCCACTCGCTGTATCTTGGCTTAAATACGCAGTGGCTTCTGAATGCTCCTTCGCCAGTACCAACACTCGGTTGACCCGTCCACACCCGACAGCTTTCCCGATTGCGGCGTCTCTCCGCATGCATGTCAGCATCTTTTCGTCTGCAGTTCCCGGTCAGGCACTCAACTCACGCCTGCGGACTTTGGCTCAAGCCGGTTGAGATCTCGGCTTTTCTCCATCTTCTAACTACAACCAGTTTGGACTCCGGTAGAGACTCTTGGTCCGATAAGGGCAACGACACAAACACGACAGTTCGGCCGTCGTTCTTGACGGGCCTCAGCGGGCTGAAGCGACGCGGTGACTGCGGCTGGATTATAGTGAAAGTAGATTCACTGGATCAACTCCATTCTCTCACCACTCCCATATCGGGACCCAATGTCAAGACAGAAGTCAGGAAGACCGGAGATGGCGGAGGCGTGACCAACATTCAACACGCGTACCAACAGCATACCTCACTAGGTAGGCTCCCGACTGTGAGCGCCATAAAGGCCACATTGAGCCTGGCTCTCAGCCCGCAGTACGTCGCTTCACAAAATGCACACGGCTGACCGCGGTGTCCAAGTTATCCCGCTGGTTGACAACCCTCCAAGCCACGGCCTTCAGTGCACCGCGATAACTTCAAACGCATCAGATTGTTTATAGTGAGGAAGGAAATGCGCTGGAATTCGAGTTCACTCTCTTCCCCACCGCCAAAAACAACAAGTATCTTCACTTAAAATACCTTTTTACAACCAAACAACGCACGGGAGGCGTGTTTAATCCGAGTTAACGACATCGCGATTAAAAGCAATTAAAGGGATGGCATGAGCCCCAAAACTAACAGCACCTTTCTAACTAGACGCAACTTGGACCGTAGGCGAGCCTTCTCGCGGCTACGATAAAAGCTCTTTTCACTGTCGTTGCAACAGGGCCGCGCGAGCCATGGTCTTGGCAAACGCACTTCGGTGCGTAAAATCCAACCCCACCTCCACGCTGGTGCGCGCCGGAAACTTGCTTTTGCTTGGCTAACGGGGCTCTGGTAGGGGAGCAAGACCGGGGACCTAGCGCCAATCCCCTTTTCTCCACGAAACACGGAATTGACTTTCTACACTTTCATGAATCACAACTATACGCAACATACGATCTCTGCTACGGCGTCCGCGGGAACCGACGCACCCCATCCTCTTGGCATCGCGAGACGGGTGTTAAATCTGCGAGCTGATGCCGGATTGCGAATTGCAGCCTGGAATGTTCAAACTCTGAGGGATGACGGCACCCAACTGTTAACAGCCAAATCCCTTTCTGAATACCGTGTTGGTGTGGCGTGTCTCTCTGAGGTCCGCCTTCCTGGCACTGGCCACAAACTGCTGCAAGTACCAATAACTGACTCTGCGTACCATCTCTACCGCAGTGGTGTATCCGACAACTCTGGACTGTATGGTGTCGCTATAGCTTTGGCCGATGAATTTCACTCGAGTCTGCTAGAGTGGGAGGCTGTCTCACCGCGGATCGCTTGGGTCCGTTTGAAAAGTGCCCCAGTCAACGTTTCCATCATCTCGGTATATGCGCCTACTCTGGCTGCTAATGACAGCACAAAAGATGACTTCTACGGTGACCTCCAGCGAACAGTTGACCGCATCGCAAGAAGCGATCTACTCGTCATTACCGGTGATTGGAACGCCCGACCAGGTGTGTGTGACGCTGAAACCCGTCATGTGGTAGGCAAATTTGCTGTTGGAGCGCCTTGTCAACTTCGCATCGTCTAACCGCCTCGTTGTGTCAAGCACCCGTTTTGATCATCCGCGCCACCACCTTGTCACTTGGTACTCAAATGACGGGCATACCCAGGCCCAAATAGATCACATCCTTGTCCGAGCACGCTGGGCCAGCTCGGTCTTGGATTGTCGAGCCTACCGCGGTGCTGATACGGGAAACGCTCATGCATCGAACCATGTCCTACAGTGGGCAACCCTTCGCTTGCGTTTGAGAGCTATTCACATACCCTCTCGACCACAGCGGATCGATGTCGCAAAGCTGAAGTCCTCTGCTGGCGACGCCTTCCACTTAGCACTCCAGAACCGTTTCGACGGCCTGTACCCTGACGCCCGAGCGGACACAGAGCCCGCGTGGCAGTCCCTGAAGGTCGCGATGTCAGAGCTGGCATACACCCATCTGGGTAAAACCCGGCGTGATATCGCGACTGGATCACTAGACCCACGCTTGAGTTAGCTGAGAAGATCAGCCGAGCCAGACTCACTGGCTCCTCTACTTACAGAGAGCTGCGGCGCCAAACGACAAGGGCCATCCGAGCCGATAGGAACGCCTAATGGAGTGACTTTGCCACGGAAACGGAGCGAGCAGCTACCAGAGGTGACACCGACAGGCTCTACCGACTCTTAAAGCAGGCCAGCAGAGGTTCGGGGAACACCACCGAGACTTTACTGGATCGCAACGGTGCTGTCATCACTAAGATCGATGACCGGTTAGAGAGATGGCTTGAGCATTTCTGTGACCACCTTAACCATGATCCCCCTGTGATGTCTGACCTGTCGCCCAATCCGGACGATCCTCACCGTCTGTATGAGTGCAACACAGAGCCACCCAGTGTAGAGGAAGTTGTCTCCATGCTCTTGAGGCTACGCAACAAGGCACCTGGTGAGGATGACCTCCCGCCGGAGCTCTTTAAATGTGCACCCGAGGTTATTGGGCCCTGGCTACAACAAATATTTGCCAAGATATGGGACATCGAAGTTGTGCCCTCTGACTGGAGAAAAGCAGTGATCCTCCCCTTGTTTACAAAAGGCGACAGACGAGCGTGAAGAAATTACAGAGGCATTAGCCTTATCGATGTAGCGGCGAAAACATTCACGTCTCTTCTTCTCAAACGTTTCCAAACTGCGAGAAACCAGCGCACCCGCCCAAACCAGAGTGGATTTCGACCAGGTCGTGGCTGCACCGACCAGATCTTCAATCTCCGCCATGCACCGGAACTGAGATGGGGTCACCAACAACCCACTGTTCTATGCTTCATCGACTTTGCTGCCTCACTTGACTCTGTTGATCGCAGTTAGCTGTGGAACATAATGAGGACGGACGGCCTACCACCTAAGCTTCTAAATCTCATGCAGGCATACTATCGTGGCACTTCCACACGGGTGAGGACGCAGAACGGTGACACGGAAGCCTTTAGCGTCAGGACGGGCGTCCGCCAAGGTTGTGCCCTTTCACCAACCCTGCTCAACTATGCGGTGGACTGGATCATGACCAAAGCACTGGATGACTTCCCGGGAGTGCAGTTTGATCGCTCGAAATGGGTGACTGACTTGGCGTATGCTGATGACGTCGTCCTCTTTGGCGACAACTGTATTGCAGTTCAGCAGGCGTTGGACAAGGTCAATGAGCGTGCCCGATCCATCGGATTACGCCTAAACGCGACTAAGACCCAAGTCATGCTCTCCTGTGTGCCCCTACATCTGTTACTCCTATTGTTCTCGACGGCGCTCCTCTCGAAGTGGTCGACTCGTTTAGATACTTAGGCTCTTTGGTCACGGAAACGGGTCAAGGTGTCGACGAGGTTGTATCACGCGTCAACCGTGCCCGATCTGCCTTCTACCGTCTGTGCGCTCCTCTATGGAATAGAAGTGAAATATCACTACGCACAAAGCCCCGTGTTTATCAAGCAGTGGTTCGGCCTATCCTGCTCTATGGCGGAGAGACATGGCCTATGCGTGTTGAGGACATGAGGCGCCTTGAGGTGTTTGACAATGACTGCCTACGCCGCATCCTTCGTCACCGACGTGTCGACCGAATTCGCTGCTCCGATCTCCGCCGACGCTGTCACCTGGACGCTCTCCCTCCACTCCTGCTTCAGAGACGACTTCGGTGGTTCGGGCATGCGTCCCGGCGTGAGGATGGTGAGCTGATTCGTGACCTGCTTGTGGCGACGCCTCCCCCCACCTGGCACAAACGTCGCGGCGGGCAGCTGAAAACTTGGACAGCAACGGTCAAGCAGGATTTGTGGTCCGTTTCCGGCCCATGCGTCTACGGCCTACGCCAGTGGAACCGTGAATGTATGGTGCTCTCGTGTGAACAGGCGCAAGATCGACGCGCCTGGACAGCTGTGATTCATGATGCAGTCAACGTCAAAACTGATGCCGGCTCAACCCGCCCGAGGTGAATGCTGTTACAAGTACAAGTACTTCAGACAAGCGGGAAACTTCTGGGCTGTCAAAGTAGTGAGCTGTGGACTGTGGTAAAAGTGAAATTCAGGCGACTCAAGTGTGACAGAAGCCTGCTACGCGTAGACATTTCGCACGAGGCACGGAATAATTTGTCAATTTTCCCGAAACCTTCACTTGAAGCTTAATAACATATTGGAGATCACAGTAGTAATTAAGATCAAGGAAGGGCTGTACATGACCATCAGTGGCTTTTATCAGGTGTAAGATATGAGGCTGCCTAGTTTAGATAATTAACATAACCACGGCTTTAGTTAGTGACCTGACAAGAATTCATTCAAAATCTACGTTATTCTCTGGTCACTTGCGTCATTCGACTCCGGTCAGAGTAACCAAGGACTGATTTGACGTCCTACAACGGGTCTTCAAATGAGATAAAGATAAGCAAAAGAAAGTCTATTTATGTACAACAAATTCAATGTGACCAACAACTGCGTCAACAACTCATTTTCGAGGAGTTTTCTTCGGTCTTCGGCCCATTCCGTAGTTAATGGGGGTGTCATCCGTCAATGAAACTATTTTCAAGCCGGAGAGCACCATACCTGAAAGGGTAGACTGTGGCGGATGAAGTAGGCAGAAAAAAGTGCTTACCACTCGATTCGCACCCAGGCCACGCAGTTTGACGCGCACAGTCGAGATGCCTAACTTTTGGGCCTTCAGTCCGATAGAAATGCCCACAGTCTGGGCTGCGACAGTGGTCTGTTTGCGGGCGTTCCGAAAACCCTCAACTCCGCAAGTAGTACCACACAGGCATCTTCCGTTACAATCTGTGAGTGATATTTTCGTGTTATTCCTTGTGGCGCATATATGAACTATTGGCAATTCATGAAAGGCCTGTGTTCCGTAAACAGCGTTCAAGCCTTTTTCGTCGACAATGCTATGGCCGGCTCTGGAATCAAATGACATTTCCAATAAGCAGACTTACACTTTAAGGGTAGGTGGCTTCTCCACGGCGGTATCCGGAGCATTAACAATAGATTCGGGGACCGAAGACTGCAGCCTGCAGGGGAGCCATAAGGTCGCGAGATTACTTTTCCACAAACACACCGATCTGAGAAAGTATCCAAACCTCGATGAAACAGCCTGCATGTAAGTTAAAAGTGAAAGTGAGAGCTTGAAAGGGGCATTCAGACAATGCTGGATCACAGAGCAGTGGCTAAATGTTCGCGCACTTCTCTCAGATTTCGCTTCATGTTCATCATTATGCCCGTTTCGATTACTATCAATCGGAAAATAGAAGTTACAGGAGATCGGTGGCATATATTTATTTCTTGTCTGGCATTTATAACAATTCCACCTACTACTCCTTTGCAAAGCAGTAAATATAAACAACGTTGCGGCCCTTTTGAGCTCAGCCCTCTGCTTCGGTCGTTGGCTATCGTCCTGGCGCCTGCAACCATTGTATCGATGACCGGGCTGACGGTTAGTTATGTCCGCATTCGGTACTGCTGGCGTCCCGATAATACCGCTCAGACGCTGCTCCTGGCTAGGCGCCAACTTGTGTTAACAGCCGGTCACAATACTGTAAAGGTCGTGTTGTATTCGCAACTAATTTAGACAGATAACGACTCCAATCAGCACATCAGGACATGTGATTACAATAAACAACAACACGCTGAAATTTTCAAGGCGGTATTCAAATTACATAAGGATCGACAGAAAGTGACCGATTCCATGAAATTTTACCCAAGTTGTGAGATTCGTTTCCGATTAGAAAGAATTACTTAAAAGGGGTTGTAATATTGATTATGTGACATTTTGGACGCGCCAAAAAGTTAGCTTTGTACTGTACTTCGTTTTTACAACTTGTAAAAACGAAGTTTGATCAAAAGGAAACTTAATTGTATGCGTTTACCCACTGATTCTCGATGATTCTATAAATGCAAATAAATAGGCTGGAAAATATGCATTAAAATGTTCCTTGAGAATATTTGATGAGAATTGATCGGAAACTCGCCAACTGCTCTTTCGAATTACTCTGATGGAAATTTTGGCAATTTTAATATTCTGTGTGGTGGTAAATAGCATCTTCAAAACGGGGCATTTTTCGGTCTCGGATGTGTTTTTAAAACCCTCGCAATGTCAATTCAAGTAGCACCATATCCCTCTGTTCATTAATGTTTTTTATAAAATTTACAACAGTTTATATCTTGTAAAATTTTGTGTCATCTATACTGTCTTCTTAATAGCATATCAGAATCGACTGAAAATCCAAAGGCAAACGAAACATTATCTAGTTATGAGGGTGTTCCTAGTCAGGGTCCGGTGTCCTCTTCGACTAAAATTTAGATATCTAAGTAATTCAAGCGGCGTAAGTGTCACATTTTCTAACTGAAGAAATACTGTCGGAGTGAACTCAGGAGTGCACATCTGGCCAAACAGAGGACAACCTTCAGAAAACTGTTCTGCTACACTGTAGACAGTTAATCTGTCCGCATTTGTGTGGGTTTCATTACCCATTGGTAGATACATCGTCTAGTCTGTTCTTTAGGCTTCGTCAACTAGATCATTTTTGTGGTGAGCGCAGATTATACTTCGTCCGAGGTTCTGCATAGTTTTCAGTACTTCTCACGTTTACATGGAACTTAACCATTTCCTCCGTACGCAAGCACCTGGCGAATAGTTTCAGTTGTAGATAAGTTAGTCGTGAAGGATAACCATATTAGGAGAGGATGGGTTGAGCTTTCTGGATCCACAGTCGCTAATTGTCACGCATGGAAGGTCAAACCCAGGACATCATCGAGGCCTGCTATATTAGGCATGAACACAGCTGTATTGTAACGCCCGAGCGCCCTGTTGTCCTTTGGTAGCGTATCTTCCTGATTATGACCGGTACTCAGACGTTCGTCTAAGTCCGTTGTCTTCTGGCTGTGTCCACGCACTGTAATTCCACTAGAATGCTCGATCACAGGAAGTCACTCATCGAGATGATAAGCCGAGGCCGTGTTGACACACACATATTTATTACGAGTACAGTGGAATAATAACGATAATAAACTGTCATACAGGCGAACACGTAACAAAAGAAGACAATCGGGGGAAGATGGAGCTGGAGACTACCTCCGGGGAAGGGAAGCACTCCGTGGAACCCTCACAGGAAGGGCAACTGTTATTCGCAACTGTCTACTAGGGACGGTGGGGCTGGAGACCAGCACCTGGGAGGGGACAACCAATACACCACTTTACCTCCGAGGTCACACGACCTACATCATCCTGGCCTGGACTCAAAGTCACCACGCCGACGTAATTAAAACAAGGATCAATCTCATTGTCCTCTGGATACTACAGTATCAAGTATAAACAATGCAACCTTAATATACCGATTTGCTTTCGAGTCTCGTGATAATCAACGCAGATTACAGGGTACAATGGTCCTAGTCTTTAGACTTGATTAACGGTTGTTTCCAAAGTTGGCTTTCACGAAACGCTTACTATTAAAAGCATCAAGAAGAAAACGGACTAGAAGGCACCTTTTAGAGCAAGCTTGGTATTTTTGGTGACTGGCCGTGCCCATTGATGCAATGACCAAATCTAGACAAAGAGGCCTTGGCCTCATTAAACTTTGTGGACTGCGACATTTGCACGATGAAATTTCTCATGGAAGAACGACAGCGGCTTAAGTCCGTAAACTCCCAAAGGTTACTAAGCTGTCTGTCCAGTCAACGAGATAAATGTGGGAATCGCAAGCAGTAATAGCCCCTTACAGTTAATGTGCAGTTTGTGGAGGGCATATGATACCATGACAGAATTTCGAATGAATTTTCACGGAAGAGAAACAGTCTAGAGCCAGAAAAATTTTTTACAATGCTGGCAATAGAAAATCATGTCGTAAAAGTCAATTTTTGTCAAATAGAATGGTATGGAGTCTTCTTTTTAACTCCGCAGTTGTGTCGGCGGAAACCGTCTCGCTTGGAAGCAAGTTCGAAGGTCGGACCACGCGTTGCCTGAAGAAATATTTCGGAGGTCTAATCGAGTGCGTTCGTTTGTGAGCTTGTAAGGATGGCCACGCAGGTTAGTTGTGGTGGTTAATTAGAAGAAATCCTTCAATTTCAGGGAGGAACTGTGGCCCCGGATTATTCGGAATGACCAAAGCAGGCTGCTGCACTGAACGTTCCTGTAAGACAAAGGAAAAAGGTCAAGTTTGATCACTCTCTCGTGATATGGTTAATCCCTGAGACTATCGATCATCTTTGTCACTCTGTGTTGTACTTGCTCAAGAAAGTCCATATCTTTTTTCAACCACGGTGTCCAAACTGGCATTCCGTATTCAAGATGCGTTCTCACAAAGGCGCCAAATATTTTCCCGAAGAGTTCAGGTGGAAAAATTTTGAAAACTCGTTGGATCCAGTGCAGTGCACTAGTTGCCTTCTGGACGGCCCTTTTACAGTGCTCAGTTGGCATCAAGCTAGCGGCTGTCCATATAGCCAGATCTTTGTGCGTATCAACATTTTTTAATGCGGTGCCATTGATAAAATAACTGTGTTTTGGCGACAACTTCGCCCTGGGCTTATGTGTAGAACCAGACAATTGGATACATTAAAGTTAAGAAGCCACGTGGACGACCAGATAACCAGTTTATCGATGTTCGACTGTAACCTCTTTGCATCGTCGGCGCAGCTAACTTCAGCCCATATTTTTATGTCATCCGCAAACATGACCGCTGCGCATTCAAGCTCATTGAGGCAGTCGTTTACGTAAACCAGGAATAGCAGCGGACCCAAAACTAGGCCTTATGGTACACCACTCTCAACATTTGTCTATTCCGAGGTTGAGTTTCCGACAACGACTCTCTGTTCTCTGAGGGAAAAGAAACTGCTGATCCATTTATACATTTTGCCTTGAAGTTCCAAGTCCCAAATCTTCTGTAGAAGAAGCCTGTGTGGTACACTATCGGAGGCCTTTTTGAAGTCGAAAAATATGACATCAATTAGGTAGTCCTATTGATCATGTCTTAACTGAAGTTGAGCTTGTTCACCTTATGGAGCCAATTGAAGAATTGTTTCGGCTTATCTGATGATTTTCCAGACATTTAATCATTTATTTGGTTTGAGTCCATTCTTTTGCGAACATTCAGTAATATACGTGTAACGAGCACGCCAGGGATATCCTTCTTCTCGGGGATAGACTCCTTCTTCACAGTATCACCTCATTCTACGGTCGAGCCTTGAAGTTGTTGTTGTTCTTGATCAAGTGCCTGAAGCCCCATAGTGATGTAAAACTGTCCACAAGCAAACACACACAAGGTGCCAGAATCCGTGTCGGATGAAATTTATTTTAATTAAAATCAAGAACCCACAACTATAGTAGTTCCTCTGGTTTAGAGAACAGCTGACGCTCTCCGGACGCGTCCTTTACTCCACCAGCCTGGACTTTCTCTAGAGCTGTGTCACGCGTTGACTCCACAGCCGACACTAAAATCGAAAAGTACGAAAAAGTGCATTAAAACAAAAAGGGTCAGGTTGGTCTCTTATACGCTCCCCCGTCACGAGGGGGCTCTGTCCGCAGAGCCGCAGTAGGGTCAGGGGTACCTCGCTCTACCTCATCGGCCGGTTGGGGAACTAGGTAAGGGGGTAAAATGGGGAGGGAGTCAGAGTCCACGGGGGGGGGGGGGCTGGTTCCCCGCGGAGGTTGATGGCGTAACGGGGAGAGGAGCTGAGTCTGTGGGACCTGTGTAGGGTGCCCGTTTAAATAAATAAATGTATTTTATATTTTTAGGCCCGGAGGGCCTCGTCATTGCAAACTTAGTGCTGTGGATAAATAAATACAAAGTTGATAAATGCTGCTTTCCATGAGCAACCACATAGGCAGCGGGAGCGTTTAGCATGGTAGGCAGATAAATTCATATTCACCAACATATCGTCATTTTTAGAAGTGGACATTGGATGTGGGGCCAGAGGGGTCACGTGTGTCGTGAATGCGGTAGGTGAAGGGAGGAATGGCTTGTGTTGTAACGGAAGCCCAGGCCGAGATATCACCTCACTAAATTATTGTAACGCACGCCCAGGCCAAAATATTCACCGCCTAACTACGCCTCATGTGAGCTCCCAAAGCGAGAACACAACAGGAATTGTGCAAGGTGCGTCGAGGGGTAGAGCAACGACAGCCTCGATTGCTGCATGGAAATCATCCTTCAAGGGTGAAAAGACGGGTAAGGAAATTGGTGGCGTCTTAAGACCAAATCGTAACGTACGTGAACAGATATCAATGGAGCAGTTGAAATTAGGGAGATAATCAACGCCCAGTAAAATGTCCCAAGTAAGGAAGGGATTTACGAGAAAAATTGTGTTTGGTCCCAGTGGGGAAGCCTTAAGACAAGGGAATGGATCCTCAGATGTGCAAACGTTGGCCATTGGCCGTCAGAGGGCTAGCTAGAGGCAGTTGAGTATCAATGATACGAGATTGAGAAGTAGATAAAATATCAGAACAAATTATGGAAACTGTAGCGCCCGTGTAAAGTAAAGCTCGATAAGGGTGTTGGTTAACGTGAACGGTAGTGTTAAAAGGTAAAGGTTTAGAAGAATCAAGAGAGCAAACGAGGAAAAATGTATACCGGAATTTGATTCGCGGCCGTTGCGTGGATTTGGATTGAAGGAGGGCCTGTTGATGGCACCACGCGAAAAGCGGGCGTTCGGAAAACGCGCCGTAAGTGTTTGTGAAGATTGAGGACCGCGCCTTGAGCGGTTGGCATACGAGCGGTTTGGCGTTAATACACTTGTTTGTTGGGAGGCGGAAGCTAATCTGGTAGGAGCAGGTGCTTGGCTCCCTGAATGGCGCCCTATAGGTCCCCTGGTGGGTTGTTCCTGAGGGAGTAGTATACATTCTCTGAGTTAAGGCCGCTTTTGAAATAGTCAAGAACCACGCGGTCCTTGTCAGTGCCCGCGAGGGAGGGATAGGTGGCTGATGCCAAAAGCATTAGGTCGTCGGCAAAGGCCTTAGGGTCCTCCCCTGGGCGGTGGTGGCGGTGTTGAATAAGCTGGTGCACCGCGTCTTCAATTTCTGAAGAAGGCTTGAAAAGTTCAAGAAAATGATCACGTAAAATTCAAAAGGATTTGCCGTGTTTAGGTCCTTCCTTAAGGCCTTCAATAGTTTGTCCTCCGCGAGATGCGAGATCAGACATTCGCTGCGTTGATCTGTAGGGACGTGGTTGAGCTGGAAATGGCAGAGTTCCAGCCAGCTTGTGAAATCTCGGCGGCCGTCGAAAGGGCGGAGAGAAGGGGAAGAGGGATTAGGGCATTTAGAGGTCGGGTCCGTTGGCTGGGCTGTCACCAGTGTAACGGGCACGCCAGGGGTATCCTTCTTCTCAGGGTTAAACTCCTTCTTCACAGTATCGCTTCATTCTACAGTCGAGCCTTGAAGCTGCCGATGAAGATAACTTCCAGGAAAATATTTGTCGATTTAACTATTGGTCGCATAGATGGCTGCTGTCCTTCAATTTAAACAAATGCACTCTGCTGTGCCTGGGGAGTCGAAATTCGGTCCCTGATGCGTGACCCTACCATCTGAACGGACTCTAACTCCAAGGAACAGAAATGCAGAAAGATCTTGGTATCTGGATGACAGACAACCTCAAACCTTCTACACAATGTTGTTAGGCGGCTAAAACTGCAACTTCAATGTTGTACGCCATCAAGCGGCCATTCACGGTTTTTGACGAGGGCTGTTTCTCTAAAAATGAACACTTGTTAAAATAGTTTATAACTCTTGAGATTTTGGTGTGACAAATAAGGAGTTCAAACGCGCAAGCCTATTTTTTCCCTCAAATATACTGACTGACTGTTGTTGCTCTTTATCAAGTGCCTGAAGTCCCTTAGTGATGTAAAACTGTCCACAAGCAAACGCACACACAATGTGAAAGAATCCATGTCGTATGAAAGTTTATTTGATTAAAATCGAGAACAAATAACTATAATAAATAAATTATATATTTTTTGGGGCCCATGGAGTCTCGTCATTGCAAACTTAGTGCTGTGGATAAATAAATACAAGTCGATAAATGCTGCTTTCCATGAGCAACCACATGGGCAGCGGGAGCGTTTAGTATGGTAGGCAGATAAACTCATATTCACCAACATATCGTCATTTTAAATTAATAGCCAACACTCCCTGAAACAAATGGTGAACTAAGGAGGTAGCAGTGAAAAAAACTCCTACCATTAAAGTGGGGGCAGAGTTCAGCGGACTTTCACTTAAAAAAACAAAACGTAGGAGAAAAAATTGCTTCTACAAAATTAAGGAGATTGGCTGATAAGATTCATTGTAGTGCAATAAGACAGGACTGTTGATGAAAAACGCTGGCTAGAAACGCTTCTTGTCGTTGGAGAAATCATATAGCAGCAGAGGCTGACATTCACCACTGTAACACCACCCGACTGGCTTCATCCCTAATAGCACGCTTATTCGAAAAAACTGAGCTCGAATCTAGCTCGTTTTGGCCGCCTGTTCAAGCTCCAAGCGAGCTCGCGTTTTCGCGCTAGAAGGTCGAAAAATCGAACATCATTTTTCCTCTGGACAGGGATTACCTCCTTTACTTCTTAAACACCCCATTTTTTTCGAAACGCAGTGAATATTACTTTTTTGAAGATAATTTGTTTTGTAATATGTGAATGAATATAAAAAGCGGGCTTATAAAATATTATAATGCAAAAAATAAAAAAAGATTTCTTTGGCCGTTTTTCAGAATTCCTGGCAACGCGTACGCAGCACTGCGTAGTCCATGGACGGTGCTGGTAGCCAGTAGGGTCTTGGCACGTCATCGTCCTCACCATTGCGTCCTATATTTAAAAGGAGCACGGAAGGTGCGTTGAAAACGCGGACACGTTGGAAGAGCTTGGGTGGTGGCAATGTGCGTCCATGGATCGTGAGACCTGCGTGCCGTCCGTTTTGCCGTAGCGGTGGCAATCCGACTAGCTTCGTAGATTGCGGCGCCTGTTTTTACCGCTCTTCGCCACACAGATCGGTCCTGTGCTAGCTCCTCCCAGTTCGTCGTGTTGATTTGGAGACGCTTCAGGGAATTTTTCAGGGTGTCCTTGTAACGTCTCTTCTGTCCTCCTTTGCGACGAGTGCCTACGGCGACATCGCCATAGAACAGTCGCTTGGGTAGACGTTCGTCATTCATACGTACCACGTGACCGCTCCAGCGCAGTTGTATCTGCCTGAGCATGGCCTGGATGCTGAGAACTCCCGTTCTCTCCAGGATTTCCGTGTCCGAAATCCTCTCCTGCCACTTCACCTTCAATATGCGGCGTAGGCAGCTGATGTGAAAATTGTTCAGTTTCTGCGCTTGGCTAGCATAGACAGTCCAAGTCTCCGCTCCGTACAAGAGTGTTGACAGCACAACAGCCTTGTACATCTTCAATTTCGTTGACAGTTGAAGACCATGACGATTCCATACGGAGGCTTGTAGCCGACCGAAGGCTTGACTGACTTTAGAAATTCTGCGGGCAATCTCGGCGTCTATTTTAGTGTTGCGGAAAAGCGTGCTGCCGAGGTAAGTGACGTTGTCTACGTTCTGCAGTACGGCTCCATTGACGTTGATGCGTGCGCGGTTGAGGTCAGCACCTGGCGGCGGTTGATGCATAACCACCGTCTTGTCCGTGTTGAAGGTGAGGCCAAAGTTGGCGCAACCTGCTGCAAAGAGGTCCATGCTCCTTTGAATGGCTGCTTCGGTGGTGGTGTTGAGAGCGCAGTCGTCCGCAAATAGCAGATCATGAACTGTGGTTGTGAAGACGCGCGTGGGGGCCAGCATTCGACGAATGTTGAGGAGGTTTCCATCCATCGGGCCGGTTCACCGTGTCAAAGGCTTTTGTCAGAACTACGAACGTAGAGTAGAGGTGGGTCCGCATCTCTTGAAATTTTTCCTGCAGCTGACGCGCCGCAAATTTCATGTCAGTGGTGCCGCGGTGACGTCGAAAGCCGCACTGACTTTCAGGCAGAAGCCCTTGTTCCAGGTGGCTATTCAGACGATTGAGGAGAATGCGTGCGAAGATTTTTCCGGCAATATTCAGCAGTGAGATGCCGCGGTGGTTGTCACACACCTGGCGATTCCCTTTACGCTTGTAGAGGTGGACGAAGGTTGCATCCTAGAAATCCTGGGGAACTTGACCCTGTCACCACATCTCTTGGAACAGGGTGGTGAGATGAGTTATGAGTTGGTGGCCACCATATTTGTAAATCTCCACCGGGATCCCGTCGGACCCTGGCGCCTTCCCGCTGGACAGCTGCTGCACAGCCTTCATGGTCTCCTCAGGGGTTGGTGGGAGGTCGAGATCAGCATTAATTTCGACTTGGGGCAGCCGCTCAATGGCAGCCTCAGAGGTGGTAGAGAGCCGGTAGAGTACGCTTTGGAAGTGCTCGGCCCAGCGGCTCAGAAGTTGGGTCTTCTCAGTGATGAGGGTGGTACCGTCCGCGCTGAAAAGTGGGGCTGTGCCCCTCACTACGGGGCCGTAGACTGCTTTGAGCGCTGCGAAGAATTTCTTCCATTCGTTGCGATCCGCGTAGCCTTGGATTTCCTCACCCTTACGAGCCATCAAAGCATCCTGCATTTCCCGCAGCCGCTGCTGTACAAGACGGCGACTTTGGTAGTAGGCTGATTTCGTGGCGTCGGAAGGGTGAGCGACATATTCGTTGCGGAGGCGATTCTTCTCAGAGATATGAGAACTGATGGCTGCATCGTTTTCATCGAACCAGTCTTGATGTGGGTGGGGCGCGTGTCCAAGGATGCGTTTTGCAGTGGATTGAACAGCGTCCCGTAGTTGACACCATTGGGTCTCCACGGAGGTGTTCTCTTCTGCGATTGGGAGGTTATCGAGCTGATGAGTCAGCTCGTTGCTGAAACGGAAGCGGTTGGCAGGCAAGCTTAACAGATCAGTATTCAACTTACCTGGGGGTCGCTTACCTTGAGGTCTCCTGCGTGGTTGAAGACGGATCCGCATCTTGGAGATGATGAGACGATGATCGGTATCACCATCGGCACCAGGCATTGCCTTTGTCACCAACACGTCCTGCTGGTCGCGTCGCCGCACGAGGACATAATCCAGAAGATGCCACTGACGAGACCTGGCGTGCATTCAGGTCACCTTGTGCTGCAGTGGTTGACTGAAGTAGGTGTTGGTCAGTATGAGACGGTGCACCGCGCAGGTGCGAAGGAGGAGTAGACCATTTTCGTTGAGTCTTCGAAGGCCGTGGGGTCCGAGCACTCCTCTCCAGGCGGCGTGGTCTGTGCCGACGCGGGCATTGAAGTCACCAAGGACTATCAACTTGTCCGCCTTCGGCACAGAGGCCAGGAAGGCATGCAGATCCTCGTAGAACTTGTTCTTTGTCTCGTCAGAGCTGGTCATCGGAGGAGCGTAGACACTAACGATGGTGGCGAATTTACCACCCCACAGAGGCAGGCGGAGACTCATCAGGCGTTCGTTGATACCCTGCGGCGTACAGGGTAGTCGTCCTACGATGTCCTTCCGGATGGCAAAGGTGACGCCGGCGTCGCGTCGCTCTGCCGTCGGACGGCCCACATAGAAGAAGGTGTAGCCGGCACCCACCTCTTCTATGCAACTTTCACCGGAGAAGCGGGTTTCACTGAGTGCGGCGATGTCCACCTTGAAGCGCGCTAGCTCCCGGGCGATGAGCGCTGTTCTCCGTTCCGGTCGAATGCTCCTCGTGTTATCTAAAAGGGAACGAACATTCCAAACGCCGAAGGTGATAGGACTTACCTGAGCTCCCTGAGCTGTCGGCCTGTGAGCTCTGGGAGCTGTCCTGCGGGAAGTAAACGGGTTAGAAGGAGGGTGGGGAAGAGAGAAGTTTTGATTTGCGTTTGTAGTGTTTCGACCGCGTGTTTGCATTCTGTCAGCCACGGTCAACTGGCAGATGTCGCGACCCAGCTTATTTGGAATCCACCTTTTCTAGGTCCATCAATGCTCTCGCGAGGGGCAGCAGCGCTGTTCCACAAAGAGACTGCCCGTCACCCACAACTGCTGCCGAACTGCACCATGGGCCGTGAGTGTTTTGATGCCGAACGACCACTTGGCTGTGAGCCTGCCTTCAGCTTTGCTGAGG
>JAYGXS010000002.1:24494019-24508842 GCA_036362985.1 Ligula intestinalis | reverse complement strand
CATACATACATACATACATACATACATACATACATACATACATACATGACAGTTGCCCCGTCGATTTCGACGATGAGCACCACGCGCTCCAACAAGCCGCACCAAACGCTGAAGCAAGCCGCAACTGACACAAAGGTGAGCTGTGCAAGCAAAACGTAAGCAACAGCAAGCAGGAGAACGCAGAGAACTGGCGCCAGTGAAAACAGGAGTTTAGGCAGACTCGCGCAGAATCTACCCACTCGCTCGCTTCTCCCACCTCCGTATCCGGTGTAAGGACAATGTCAATAAGACCGTGGATGAGGGAGGGTGTAGGTGGCTGGCGCGATAAACACTCAACACGTGCAAACTTGACACAGCCACCTCGCAAGGTATGCTCCTGGTTTCGCGGGAGCGCCATAAAGGCCACATTAAGATGGAGCCATTGCATCCTGATTCTCAGTCCTTCCTCTTCTCCCGTACGCACACATAGACACAGGCATACAGAAGGGGCAGCTACGTAGGGGGCCCGATTTTTCCCGTGAGTGTGCAGACCCTCCAAGCCACGGCTTTTAGCGCACCGTGATAGATTCAGTCGCATTCAGATTTATTATAGGTAGGGAAGAAACGTGCCGAGGTCGACCTCACTCTCTCCTCCACTACATAGTGACCACCTAGATTTTTGAGGCATCCGCAGTGGGGCCTGGAACCCAGTGGGAGCGCGAGCGCAGTCACCAACAGGGAATCAGAAGTGAGAGAAAGTGCCAGCGCCTTCCAGGCCGCAGGGACCGTGGTTGGCTGAAGACTGACATTGCATGTGCATACAGACCATTGGATCTCAGAAGGGTGAGAGCAGTCCTGCATGAAGCTTGGGCCAACACCTTCCTGAGAGGGTTAATTAGTCAGTCAACGACTGAAAAGCACTACCCATGCTCCGTCTTCGGTTGGCGTCCGTGGGCAGGGCTGAAATGAGAGCAAGAGACAACTGGTGAGCTTTGCAATGGTGGGCGTGCAGAAGAAGAAAAAGTAAAAGAAGAAGAAGAAGAAGAGGAGGAAGATGAAGTAGAAGAAGTAGAGGAAGAAGGAGTTGGGGAAAGGACAAAGGGAAAAAAGAAAAGGGATAGGCATAAGAAGAGAGTGAAAGCGGAAGATAGGGAGAGAAGAGGGGGGGAACCCAGGTAGGCCGAGGGAGAGGGGAGGGAATTAGCTATAGAAAAGAACAATGAGAGCAAAATATCAGCTGACCCTGCAGCAGAGAATCTTCAGTAACTACTGAGGCGCAGTTGTATCTGCCTGAGTATGGCCTGGATGCTGAGAAGTCCCGTTCTCTCCAGGATTTCCATGTCCGGAATCCTCTCCTGCCACTTCACCTTCAATATGCGGCGAAGGCAACTAAAATAAAAGTGGTTCAGTTTCCGCGCTCTGATAGCATAGACAGTTCAAGTCTCGGCTCCGTACAAGAGTGTTGACAGCACAACAGCCTTGTACATCTTCAATTTCGTTGACAGTTGAAGACCATGACGATTCCATACGGAGGCTCGGAACCGACCAAAGGCTTGGCTAGCGTTGGATATTCTGTGGGCGACCTCATCGTCTATTTTGGTGTTGCGGGAAAGCGTACTGCCGAGGTAAGTGAAGTTGTCCACGTTCTGGAGTACGGCTCCGTTGACGTTGATGCGTGCGGGGTTGAGGTCAGCACCTGGCGGTGGTTAGTGCAAAACCACCGTCTTGTCCGTGTAGATGGTGAGGCCAAAAAGGGCGCAACCCGCTGCAAAGAGGTCCATGCTCCTTTGCATATCCGCTTCGCAGATAGTGTTGAGAGCGCAGTCGTCCGCAAACAGCAGATCATGGAATGTGGTAGTAAAGACGCGCGTGGGGGCCTGCAACCGATGAATTTTGAGGAGGTTTCCGTCCGTTCTGAAGTTTAGGGGTATTCCGGGACGCTCTTCATCGTAGGCGTCCATCAGCATGGCAGAGAACATGAGACTGAAGAGTGTGGGTGCAAGGACACAGCCCTACTTCACTCCATTGGTCACTGCGAAGGCTTCAGACAGCGTTCCATAGTTCGTGATGTACGCCATTCTCCCTTCATGGAGTTGCCGAACCATGTGGATGAAGTGTTCCGGACAGCCAAACTTCTGCATAACCTTCCAAAGTCCGGGCCGGTTCACCGTGTCGAAGGCTTTTGTCAGATTTACGAACGAAGTGTAGAGGTGGGTCTGCATCTCTTGACATTTCTCCTGCAGCTGACGCGCGGCAAATATCATTTCAGTGGTGCCGCGGTGACGTCGAAAACCACACTGACTTTCAGGCAGAAGCCCTTGTTCCAGGTGGCTATTCAGACGATTGAGGAGAATGCGTGCGAAGATTATTCCGGCAATATTCAGCAGTGAGATGCCGTGGTGGTTGTCACAGACTTGATAATTCCCCTTACGCTTTTAGAAGTGGATGATGGTGGCGTCCATGAAATACTGAGGAACTTGGCCCTGTCGCCACATCGCTTGGAACAGGGTGGTGAGGTAAGTAATGAGTTGGTGACCACCATATTTGTAAATCTCCACCGTGATCCCGTCGGACCCCGGTGCCTTCCCGCTGGACAGTTGCTGCACAGCCTTGAGGTTTTACTCAGGGGTGGGAGGAAGGTCGAGGTCAGCATTAATTTCGACTTGTGGCAACCGCTCAATTGCAGCCTCAGAGGTGGTAGAGGGCCGGTTGAGTGCACTTTGGAAGTGCTCGGCCCAGCGGCTCAGAAGTTGGGTCTTCTCAGTGATGAGGGTGGCCCCTCACTATGGGGCCGTTAACTGCTTTGAGCGCAGCGAAGAAGTTCTTCCATTGATTTCGATCCACATAGCCTTGGATTTCCTCACCCTTACGAGCCATCCAAGCGTCCTGCATTTCCCGCAGCCGCTGCTGTACAAGACGGCGACTTTGGTAGTAAGCTGCTTTCGTGGCGTCGGTAGGGCGAACGACATGTTCGTTGTGGAGGCGATTCTTCTCAGAGATGAAAGTAATTATGGCTGCATCGTTTTCGTCAAACCAGTATTGGTGTGGGCTGGGCGCAGGACCAAGGATGCGTTTGGCAATGGATTGAACAGAATCCCGTAGTTGACACCATCGGGTCTCCACGGAGGTGTTTTCATCTGCGACTGGAAATTTGGCCAGCTGTTGTGCCAGTTTGTTGCTGAAACACAAACGGTTGGCAGGCAATTTTAACAGAGCAGTATTTAACTTACCTGGGGGTCGCTTACCTTGAAGTATCCTGCGTGGTTGAAGACGGATCCACATCTTGGAAATGATGGGACGATGATCGGTATCACCGTCGGCACCCAGCATCGCCTTTGTCACCAACACGTCCTGCTGGTCGCGTCGCCGCACGAGGACATAATCCAGAAGATGCCACTGACGAGACCTGGGGTGCATCCAGGTCGCCTTGTGCTGCAGCGGTCGGCTGAATTAGGTGTTTTTTAGGTCAGGTCAGGTGGTAACATTTTTTCCGCCGGTTACTTAAACTGTGCCTTAAGAGCACACAAGGTACGCCATCTAAGTTGTCACAATAAGAGATGGCCAAAGTAAATAATAGGTTGTTGGCTTTAAGTCCATGTTTATCATGGGAGTATATTTTCGGTATTTCATGCTTCTTTTCACGGCAATACGTGGGCGGAATTCACAATCTATAAGCCGTATTAGTTAGTCAACTTATACATCTAACCTTGTTTCAGAAATTTGAACAATCTTTTACCAGGTACAAATTTGAAGATTGCGTATGTAGCAAAATTTAATGGAACCGTAAATTTCGCGAGCGCTCATCAGCTGCTTCCACTCGCTAAATCAACTTAGTAACGAATGAGAAATTACAGAAATGAATTTATGCAGAAAAATCGATACAAAAACATCAAAGTCACTAGAATCGGCCAAGGGCAGTCAATAAAGTAAGAAAATTCAAACACTGTGGACAGCAAAAAACGGTGTAAAAACGTCTTAGGCAAAAAGGTGGGTAGGGGGTGTGTAAACAGAGAGCCGGTGCTACCATGGCAGGGTTAGATTCACCACATGCTCCAGTTGTTTACATAGGTCAGGTTTAAACCCCCGTATGCATGCTGCCTCCAGGTAGCATAAGCTATGAGTTGGTCGTGCCCGAATAAGTACTCGGAAGGATGTTTTAAGGTGAACAGAATGACCGGTATCCAATATGTGTTCCGTAATAGCAGATCGAGGAGTTCTGTTCTCCTGTTTTAATAGCCAACTCGGCAAGTTCTCCTTAGCTCTAGTTACCAACTGCCTTTGTGTTCGCCCTATGTACATGCATCCACAAGTACATGTAAATTCATATTCACAATTTGAAGTGGCGTGCAATGGCAACACATCCTACGCAATTGGAATCGGCAGTTTCTTTTTCTAGTAACAGAATGTGAGCTCTGCAGCAAAGTAGGTGCTTTCAATAGTGTAACGCAAGCGTCTCCTTATTGTGGTTAAGATGTACGTATGTATGCACAGTAGATTACATATCTGATGAAAGGTTTGAGATTGGAGGATTTAACGCATACTTGAGGTTGTTGATTTAGTTCATTGGGTTGACTTGAGGTGCAAAATGTTGTTTACTTTAAGTTAATTCCGTTCAGATCAGAATACTGGGAGAAAATAAAGGCGAAAATGGGCAAAATCCAGCGTTTGCTGATATCCGAGGAATTTACTACGCTATTAAACTCTGCGAAAAAGAACTTCTTGTGCGTGCATGTTGCGCTTTAAAAGAACGTGCATGAAGAGTAGAAACTTATTTGAATTATATCTGTTCACAAAACGAAACATTTTGTTTTGCGTCCATGAAATTGAGGTTAGTGTAATTTGGAGATATCGCATTAATTTTGGGAAAAGAAGAGCGAAATTAGTTGAAAAATTATATTATGCAAAGCTGCCAAGTTTTTGCCATAAAATTGAAAAATAAAATTTTAAGGCTGTTCTTTGCTTACTCTGTGTTCATACAACGCCCTCTCTGGCTAAACTCTTTGAAAAACTGATTGCCAAAAAATTACAGATTTCTGCATAAACAATAACATTCTCAGCTCCTCACAGCATGGCTTTTTACCGGACCGATCTTATGAAACATGCCACATTTCTTTGCTAAATCTACTTACTTCTCTTCGTAATGATCATCTTTCTGTGGTAGTTATCTATTTTGACCTTAGTAAAGCATTTGATAAAGTTCCTCACAGGAGGCTCCTAGCCAAACTTGAGGCTATAGGATTTCGCAGTCCTCTTACTGACTTCATCAGATCTTATCTTTCAAATCGACAACATAAAGTCCTAGTGAGATCCTCATACTCTACTCCTACCGCAATTTTGAGTGGTATCCTCCAAGGTACCGTGCTAGGTCCTCTGCTCTTCTTGCTTTACATAAATGATATCTCATTGAGTGTTAAACACTCCCAATCTTATATTTATGCGGATGACCTCAAGTGTGTTTACTCCTTCTCTAACTCTAAGGTCGCGAGATGCCTCAAACAAATTCATTCTGATCTGCACGCTCTTTCGGCGTGGAGCTCAACAGGGCAGATGGAGTTCACCCTTCTAAGTGCCGATGCATGTGCTTTGGGCCTGAAAGGCTGCCACAACCTGTTATTTTTCAAGGTTACCAAATGACTGAATGTTCCAGCATCAAGGACCTAGGATTAAGCTACACCAATAAATTAGATCTTTCCCCTCACTCCGATAGAATTACAGCCAAAGCCGCACAGATTTTCGGCTTTATTGCTTATAATTTCTATCTTCTTGAAATGAAATTAAGACCTTATCGTATGTTCGTGCTTCCCATCTTAGAATACTGTTGCCCCTTTTTTGGTCTCATAATAATAATAATAATTTGTCTATTTAAGGCCCAAGAGGCCCTGTCGTTACAAACTTAGTGCTATCGTGAAAATAAAAATAATAATGATAAGCAGTGAACTCTTACAAATAATTGTCATCGGCAGTAAAAAAACTCTTAAATCGGTGGATGAGTTCAGCGGGCCACCAAGTTCAAAAACATTTTAGGAGAAAAAACTGCCTTAATAGGTAAAAGGGTTTGATGTGGTTAGTTTGGGACATGATGTTGAGGGTTCGGGACGTTTATGGTCATGGGAAAAAATAATATATCGTTGACTTACGAAAGGGTCATCCGGGAAAACAGGATAAAGCAGTAGAAGTCAAGGCAAGATCATCGAGTTGCGACCCACCAGATTCAAGAGCCAATCTCGAAGACCACAGCGAAGGTTGCAAAAACGGAGAGGAATTCGCAGCCCTTGGAAGTGATGCTTGACTCTGCAGAGGGAAATGCTAACATATAAAGAAACCATTTTAGTATCCTGGGAAGAGCTTCAAATGCCAGGAGGACCCTTTTCAAAATCTACAACTTGCGTGTTTGGAAAGGAAACAGACAGTAACGACTTTATTTCCTCTAAATTTAAATGCTTATATAATTTGCCTTTAAAAATCGACAGTGTAGAAGACAGTCTAATATCGAGAGGAATGTAGTCCCAAATAAAAGCATATTTGGAGGTAAAAAAGCGAGAACGGTTAGATTTGGAGCTATGGGGTGGTAAAATTATCATGGAAGAGTTACGAGTAGCGAAAGGTTGGTCTACTGGAAGGAGAGCATTAATTTGAGGGAGATAAGGACTATTGCTAACGCGAAACAGAAAGCATAGACCAGCTTCGAGTCTTCTTATCCAAAGAAATTTCATGTTTGCTAATTGACATCTATCTGTATAACACATACCAGACCCAGAAACAGAAAATATTTTACGAGTGAAAACTCGCTGAACCTTTTCAATCTTACTACGGTCATGCTGGGTCATGAAGCCAAAAAGCGGGCAGCAGCATTCTAGTATAGGGAGATCAAACATGTGGTATAGTTTTAGCCTCATTTCTGGAAGGAAAAAATTATGCGATGTAAACCCACATATCTTTGCGGCCTTGGCAGAAATTCGATCTGCATGAGGTGATAAAGCAAGCTTATTCGTGTAAGTAAGACCCAAATCCTTTATCGTAGATCTTTCTAACAGTGGACTATTTTGGAAGATAATTGGAACAGGAAGCCTTGCGGGAACAAAACTCAAGAAACTACATTTTGATGGAGAAAACTCCATCTGCCATGTAGCGCTCCAACTTGAGAGAGTACGCAAGTCTGCGTTAACTTTATCAATAAAAGTACTGGCCGTGTCCTTAGAAAATGAGTAAATACACTTAAGGTCATCAGCATAAATGAAATTTTCTGAATTATTTAGCACTTTTGTAATTTCATTTATGTAAAGAATGAAAAGAAGGGGACCTTAAACCGTGCCTTGTAATACGTCACTCGTGATCGGCTGAGACATCGAGTAGCTATTGCCTACTAAGACCTTTTGGCTGCGGTTAGACAGGTAGGAGGCAATGAAATCAAGGAAGGGAGGCCTGATGCCTAGGGCTTCCAGTTTCACTAAAAGGCGCCTATGAGGCACCTTGTCAAAAGCTTTACTAAGGTCAAAGTAAATCACGATGCTGATTGCTCTTCATTACGAAGTGAAGTAACCAAGTTATAGAATGCCAAGTGTCAGGTTTCGCATGATCTTCCAGGTAGAAATCCATGCTGTGAGGCACTTAATAGTTTATGTTCTACACAAAAATCGAGAATTTGATTAAAAATGATCTTTTCCAGAAGTTTGGCTAGGGCCGGGGTTTTATGAACACCTCTGTAGTTATTTACGTGTGAACGAGATCCTGACTTGAAGACTGGAAGAATAATAGATGTCTTCCATGAGTCAGGAAAGAAACCGTTTCGAAGAAAAGCTGAGAATAGGTAACTTAGCCATCTGGGGAAGCTAAATACTCTCTTGATTAGTGAATTTGGAAGGCTGTCATTCCCGAGGAGTGCAAGTTTTTTAGACGGATAATGTGCTTTCGAATTACTTCTATGGAAAAATCTATGGTACTGATAGTGTTGACTGAGCATGGCTGAAACGACGGGACCGGTTCAGATTCCGTCGTTAGGTGTTTTGCAAAGAACGCATTGAACAGTTCAGCCTTCTCAGACTCATCTTGTACAATTTTTTTATTTTCATTCAGTAAACGGGGGATTTCGTGACCTCGTTTAGCGGAGGACCGACGACGGTACAGTTGGGTAATAGATTTTGCAGAGGTTAACTCGCTGAGTGCGCAAGATTCCCTCTGTTTGTCACGTGCAGGACGAATCTTAAACGCTAATTCAAAAATATCTGCGATTCTAAGGTGCACACATAATGAACTAGTAGACTGGTCTTTCAACTGTCTTTGCAATTTCTTGAGTCTAGACAAAAGAAAATGAGGAACGGTGGGGTTGGAAGTATAAGGCTTAACAATTTTGATCGGCACAAATTCCAAAAGGCTATTTGAAATTGCCGTCATTAAGTCACCGAGAATTGTTACACTGTTCGTGGAGGAAAGCTCTTGCCAGTCTAGTGAGCCCATAAGGTTGTTAATTAAATAAATATCAGCTAGGTCAAACGCACGGTAGGTACGAGTGGTGCTAGCCTTTTTCGTAGAAGCAAGCGGAAGGCAACAATGGATCAAATTATGGTCACTTGGGATGAGGTTCTGATTGAAGTCAACGAAAAGGGGGGAAACGTCATTCGTGAAAATTAAATCTAAAATATGCTGATCCCTTGTTGGGGAACAGACCAACTGAGACAAGTTTGAAAAATTGATGGTATCTAGGAAGGGCTGAAATCTGGATGAACAACAGTTCGATGACCAATCAATTTCGGTAAAGTTGAAATCCCCAGCTATAACTTTAGCATCAAAGGCGGACAGTGAAATCAGCCTAAATATTGCTCAAAGCTTTTCATCATCTTCCGACGATGAGGTACGGGGACTATAAATGCATCCAATAATCGCCTTTTGACGGGGAGACAGGATAATGGATGCAAAGCAGTAATTGCCCGAGAATGACTCAGCATCTAGGTTGAAGGTGAAATGCTTAAAAATAGCTTTGATATAGAGAAGACAACCGCCACCACGTTTACTAGGGCGGTCTTGATGGTAGAAATCATACTCGTCTTTTATGAGTAAAACATCAGAAATTAGTTGATGAGTCCACGACTCTGTAATGCATATAACATCTGGCTTCAGCTCGAACGCAATAGCTCGAAGTTGAGCCATCTTGTTTATAACAGATCTTGCATTAAGCAAGATGATATCAAGTGAAGCTTGAGTAATCGAACTAAGGTTATCTTTATTTAGTAATAAAAATTTGGAGGTGGGTAATTTAGTTGGAAGTTTGCAGAATAGCTATCGACTGGAGTAGGACAATTAACATTAGAAAGCTGAGGGGGATAGCTAAAAGCTGCAGGTAGATAGCTCTGTGAGATCAATGGGCTGTTGGAATTAGTGCCGTGGTGAGCTTGCTGATAGTTACCGGAAAATTTGGAAAACCAAGACGGGAAATGGAGGCTGGTGGGCGAGGTAAAGTAACTATGAGGATTAAGCGGTGAGAAGCCTGGCCCAGTATGATGATTGTGATAAAAAGGGTAACTTATATGTTTGTTAGCTTCCTGTCTAGCCTTGCCTGTGGAACGTTCTTAGTGGACTGGGCAACAAGCCAGATGGACAGGCGCGCGTCAATTGGCTGGCACTCATGTGCGCCTTCAGTTGCGAGCAGACGGGGGACGCATAAGGCCGCCAGGACATAGCGGTCCTGTCGCAGCGGTTGCCAGACAAAGTGCGTAAGAGTTTGGTGGCGCCAATAGGCACTGAACCTTCGCGGTTTAGCAACAAAGCTAGCGTGAGTCAGCGAGGCAGGCTCCTGCACACTCTAAAACCATCAACTGACTGTGCCAAAAGTTCAAATAGGGCTATGAGCATCGTAAGAGCGATCAGAGGATCCTTTCTCCCTTTTGATGCAGAGCTTTTTTGGCGAGTATTTGGAACATTTGTCCAGCCAAAGTTATAACTTTGCGTTCAGACGTGGTGTTTGTGGATGAAGCAAAATCACGTGGTGCAGGAAAAAGTTCAGAAAAGGGCGACAAAACTATTCAGAAGCTTGCAATACACGCTGTACTTTCCTGGGATTATGGTCTATAGCCGGTACCTCCTATAGTAGGCGAACCAAGGCCAAATATATAGCGAGGTAACTTCTCTCAAATGAGAGTAGAGGCATCGCACATAGACTGGGGTCTTATTTTCTCCGGGGATGTCACTGAAGACTGGAATAAATTTAAAGAGCGGCTGTTGCATCTAATGCAAAGTCATTGTCCGCTATCAGTGCCCAAGGTGCATAAGCGACCTTAATGGCTGACAAGCGATCTAAAAAGACAGGTCAATAAGAAAGGAAAACTTTGGAAGAAGTTATGCAGAACAAGCCCTAGCGAAGGTTTCGAGGAATACAAAATCCAGCGCAACAAGGTAAAAAAATTGGTTATCAACAGACGACGGGACTTTGAGAGTGATTTACTTCATCGAGCAGTCAAAAATCCGAAGTTGTTACACAGCTACTTAAGGAAAAGCACACGTAACAGGAACCCGATTCCTGTTATGAAAAATAATGAAGGTCTCAAAACCTCCGACTTAACAGCGAGGCCAAGAATTTGCTGAGTTTTTTCGGTCGGTTTTCACTACAGAAACTGTCTTCTACGCAAATAGTGACGAGATCGCAGGAGCGCCAAATATCGAACACATTTTTTGAGAACAGATTATTTCCTAAGAAATAAAAAGCTTGGAGGTCCAAATGAGATTCTTGCGAAATTGCTCAAGGAACTTGCTACAGAGCTGGCTAAACCATTTTCGATGATGTGCCAGAAGTCGTTTGATACAGAAATCCTTCCTCCAGATTCGAAAACAGCGCACCGAATATCTGCGAAGGTTGCACAGATAGGTGGTTTTAGATCGCATATTTTCTCCCTTCTCGAAATAAAATTAAAAGTTTATCGCATGTATGTTCTACCCATCATAGAATACTGCAGTCCCCTCTTTGGTCTAATGAATGCTTCTGACCACAGTAAGCTTGAAAATGTACAGAGGGTGTTAACTCGAAAAATATTCGCTCTTCCTCGATCCAATATTTCTTATATGGAGAGATTTCAGTTAGCGAACATGACATTTCGTTAGGTCAGAAGACTCGAAACGGGTCTCTGCTTCCTTTTTTGCGTTAACTCTACCCCTAATATCCCACGAATCGACGCTCTTATTCCCGCAGGTAATCCATGTGCCACTTTTAATTCCTACAGGATTATAACACCCCCCTTAGCTCCACATCGAACCATTATCGCTTCTTTTCCTCCAAATATGACTTCCTCTGGAAGAATATTCCCCTCGAAATTAGGCTGTTCTCTAAGTTAGCAGTTTTTTAAGTCAAATTACGTAAACACTTTACTTCGGAAGATACAAAGTCCTTGTTATACGTCTCCTTCCCAAACACACAATTTGTGGACTTTGAAAAAGGTCCTCCTGATATTTGAGGTGGTTATATTCATAGGAAATTGTTTTCCATATATGTATATTTCTTCTTCTATAGAGGGATATTTATAACGGTGTTCTCTCCCCTTCTCTGACCAATCAATATTGACGTTCTCCATTCCCCATTTTACAACTCTGACGATGGGCTTCACGGTCTCTAGTCATGCTCTTGGCGGTTCTGCTCTTTTCGTCAGCTCGTCGCTGGACTCCGCAATGCACAAGGTCACATCTCCAGCGTTTCGGTGATGATCGCATGACCTCTGCCATTCCCTTATCTTGTCGACCCTGTTGTCCGCGATGGCCTCCTCCGGTCTCACATCTCTGATCGTTGACCATGAAGCTAGTCGGGTGGTTTTACAGTGGTGAACGACAGCCTCTGCTGCTATATGATTTCTCCAATTGACAAGAAGCGTTTCCGACCCTCATACGTTCTCATCAACAGTCCTGTCTCATTGCACTACAATCAATCCTATCAACCAACCTCCTGAATTTAGTAGAAGCAGTTTTTTCTCCTACGTTTTGTCGTTTTTAAGTGGGGGTTCGCTGAACTCTGCCCCCGTTTTAATGGTAGGAGTTTTTTCTCACTGCTTCCTCCTGAGTTCACCATGTGTTTCAGAGAGCTTTGAATATTATCTTAAAATGACTATATGTTGGTGAATATGAATTTATCGGCCTATATTAAATAAATAAATAAATCTTATATTTTAGGCCCGAAGGGCCTCGTCATTGCAAACTTAGTGCTTTGGAAAAATAAATAAAAAGTTGATAAATGCGGCTATCCGCGAACAACCACATGGGCAGCGGGAGCGTTAAGTACAGTTAAGTTCGACGAAAACCTAATTTCGAGGGGAATATTATTCCAGAGGAAGGCATATTTGGAGGCAAAGAAGTGAGAATGGTTCGAATTGGAGCTTAAGGAGGGTGCAACTATCCTGGAGGAATTACGGGTGGCATAAGGTCTATCTGCGGGAATGAGAGCGTTGATTCGTGGAAGGTTAGGGGTAGAGTTAACGCGAACGAGGAAACAGAGGCCCGCTTCGAGTCTTCTGACCCAAAGAAATGTCATGTTCGCTAACTGACATCTCTCCGTATAAGAAAGCTTGGATCGAGGACGAGCGAATATTTTGCGAGTAAATACCCTCTGTACATTTTCAATCTTACTGCGGTCCAAAGCATTCATTAGACCAAAGAGGGGACAGCAGTATTCTAGGATGGGCAGAACATACATGCGATAAAGTTTTAACTTTATTTCCAGCAGGAAGAAATTGTGTGATATAAAACCACATATCTGTGCAGCCTTCGCAGATATTCGATCCGCATGAGGCGACAATGCTAGTTTATTTGTGTAGCTTAGACCTAAGTCTTTTATAGTGGATCGTTCTAAAAGTGGAGTATTTTGAAAGACTAGGGGACGAGGAAGCTTGGCGGGACCAAAACACATGAAACTACACTTGGATGGAGAGAATTCCATCTGCCAGGTAGCACTCCAACGTGAGAGTCTAAGTAGGTCCGCATTTATTTTTTCAACGCATTTACTTGCCGTGTCCTTAGAAAATGATTACATGCATTTGAGGTCGTCTGCATAAATGAGAGTGTGTGAATTTGTTAGAACAGTCGAAATTTCATTTATGTATAGAATGAAGAGTAAAGGACCCAAGACAGTGCCTTGAAAAACGCCACTCGTGATCAGCTGAGCAGTGGAGTAACTATCACCTACTAGGACCTTCTGGCTGCGGTTAGACAAGTAGGAACCGATGAAGTCGAGGAGAGGGGGACGGATGCCAATGGCTTCCCGTTTTACCAGAAGCCGTCTGTGCGGTACCTTGTCGAAGGCTTTGCTCAGGTCAAAGTAGATAACAACCACGGATTGCTGCTCGTTACGGAGGGAAGTGACGTGGTTAAGAAAAGCTAAATGAGACGTCTCGCATGATCTTCCAGGTAGAAAACCATGCTGCGAGTCACTTAAAAGCTTATTTATGAGGCAAAAATCGAGAATTTGATTAAAAATTATTTTCTCCAGAATTTTAGCTAGGGCCGGGGTTTTCTGAACACCGCGGTAGTTATTTATGTCTGAACGAGATCCTGATTTAAAGACTGAAATAATAATTGATGTCTTCCAAGTGTCAGGAAAATAACCATTTAGGAGATATACTGAAAATATATGGGTAAGTAATTTGGGAAAGGTCGACACTCTTTTGATAACTGAATTGGGGATACCATCAGTTCCGGAAGAGTGTGAGTTTTTTAGACAAATTATCTGCTTACGAATTTATTCTATGGAGAAATCAATGTTTCCGAGAGTATTGTCTGAGTATGGTTGAAACGACGGGACCGGTTCGGATTCTGTCGTAAAATGCTTCGCAAAGAAACCATTGAATAATTTAGCCTTATCAGACTCATCTAGGGCAAATGTTTTGTTTTTATTAAGCAATGGGGCTATTTCAATTCCTCGTTTTGCGGAGGCCCTACGACGAAACAGTTGTGCAACCGATTTTGCAGAGTTTGACTCGCTCAGGGCGCAAGATTCACTGTGCTGGTCACGCGCAAGATGAAGCTTGGACGCTAATTCGAAGATCTCTGTGATCCTCAGATGCACAGACAGCGATCTACTCGATCGATCTTTCAACTGCTTACTCAATTTCTTTAGTCGTGGCAAAAGAAAATGAGGGACGGTCGATTCTGGTGCGTAGGGTTTCACAATTTTAGTGGGCACAAATTCCAGAATTTTAGAAGAAACGACCGACATGAGTTCAGAAAGATATGCAGCGTCGTTAATGGAAGAGAGGCTCTGCCAATCTAATGAGTCAATAAAATTGTTAATTGAGCTAATATCTGCGAGGTCATACGCATGATACGTACGACTAGCACTAGCCTTTTCCGTAGAAGGAAGCGGAAGGCAACAGTGAATTAATGTGTGATCACTTTGGAAGATGTCCTGCTTAAAATCAACGAAGAGAGGGGCAATACCATTAGTGAAAATCAGATCTAGGATATGATTCTGTCTTGTTGGAGAACTAACCAGTTGAGACCAGTTAGAAAAATTAATGGTATCTAGGAAAGGCTGAAATCTAGGTGGACAATAGTTTGAAAGCCAGTCGATTTCAGGAAAATTAAAATCTCCAGCAATAATTTTAACTTCAAAAGTGGATTCTGAAATAAACTTGAATATTTCACACAAATTTGCATCTTCTTCAGATGAAGAGTTAGGAGGATTGTATACACATCCGATAATCGCCCTTTGCCGGGGCGACAGGATAATAGAGGCGAAACAGTAATTTCCAGAGAAGGACGTGCTACTTAGATAGAACGGAAAGTGCCTAAACGACGTTCTAATATAGAGAAGACAATCATCACCACGCTAATTAATGCGATCGTGACGAAAGAAATCATAATCGTCTATGATAAGGG
>JAYGXS010000002.1:24383370-24472739 GCA_036362985.1 Ligula intestinalis | reverse complement strand
ATAAATGCAAATGTGATGCGTCCGAAATTATTTCAAGTGGTATCAATCGTGTGAGTCGCGAATTACTTGAGTCAGGGTTCACGGGCCCCTGTCTATAAGCAAATGAAATGACTTGTCCAATCCATATTCAGTGCTGTGGCTCAGTTTGGCTGAAGCAAGTTGCCACTTGGGAACGCACAGGTCGACGCTTAGGAGCTAGATGTCCAAACAATTTTCGCGTCCAATTCCATGGCGTTGGATGAAAGTTCAGCAGGTCATAGCTGCACGCTGGTTATCAAACAATTGGCGCCCAAGCGGATAATCATATTCGATAGGGGAATCGTTTATTTTCATAGGTTTTCAGTACCATAGTGACTGTGTCCCATAAATACTGCAAATTCCTGTGCATGCAGTATCCGTTTCGGCTACTGCTTCTGATAAGGTTTTTTGAAACGCTTTTTCTCAGCGATCACTTTTTCGTCTTCTTCTCCTCCCAATAACTTCCAGGTACTTGTATTTTCGATGGTGTTGGCAGAAATTTTGATTCTTTCTAGTCGATCCTCATATAGTAGGTCAGTCAGTATATTTGAGGGAAAAATAAGCTCGCGCATTTGACCTCCTGCATCACATCAAAATCTCAAGAATTATAAAAAATATCAACAAGTTTTCAGTCAGAAAAATATAGACCGTCACATGGTGCAGTGGTGTTTCAAGGTTAATTTGTCACATAGTCCACGTTGTGCTGTAACATATGTATATCCAGTCGGTGCATGAATGTTTCCACAGATTGGGATATAACAACCACCTCAGGTAAGTTATTCCACGGGTCCACGACCCGATTAGAGAAAAAATACTTTCTCGCATCCAATCGTCTATTGAGCACATACCTAGCATTCCGATAACCACCTGTCTTGCTTTCAGCAACTTATATAAACTTAAACAGTTTGTCTATTCTGAATCCCCGACTTTTTTCGTGATAAATCTTCTTGTTGCTTCGAAAAGTATGAAGGCGACACTTTCATTCAGTAGGAAGCCACAGAATTCCAGACCTAAGCGGTGTCTGCGAAAGGCAAACATCATTACTGATATCAGTCTTCAGCCTGACATCAGTATTCAGCCTGATCTGATTGCCGAGCAAATAGATTTGTCTGCAATGAAAAATTGCAGCGAATTTATGTTAAAATTTGGGTCAGTTCTCTCAATCCTGAAAAATGTTCCGAAATCAATTAGGCCAATGGACGTTGCAATGCATTTCCTCTGCTCCTGTGGATTTAACTATAAAATAGCAGAGGCTATTAGACTGTCATCTCGCAGTAAAAACCCACCCATTTTAGTCAAGCTATTTTCGCCCATTGAAATAGACGCCATTTTTAAACAGCAAGAGCTTGTTTTCAAATATCTGAGAAATGCAATGTATTTCCTCTGTCATGATCTCACTCCAATGGAGCGAAGAATAGCCTCAAGTTCTTCTAATAAAATAGTAATTTCACCGCAACCGGCTCAAGTTTCTGGTCGTAGCCCTAGGAAGCCTAGCGAGCCATGTACTTTTATTCCTGCCAAAACTAGATTACTGCTCCCCAGTACAGCAACTGTCTCATCCCCCTCAAGTCACCAGACATCCCCGTCTACTTCCAACTTAAATGCTTCCCTAGTTGCCATGGCTAGTTATTCTGGTAGCCCTCCTAGAAATTCCGAAAGGCCTTCTACGTCAGGTAGACCAACAGCTTCGATACTCGATCAAGTCAAGTCAAGTCAAGTCAAATTTATTAAAGGAAATATAGGCAAACGCCTTTGAACTCCCTCTTGGTACATAGGATTTAAGAAATGCATCGGCAAAGCCGAACATTCTAAAGAAGTCGTTGACACAATTTCAAACGACTACTCGCTTGTTTCAATTAAAAAACTCACACTCAGATTACACGAGCCAGCAGTGTAACTGAGGAAGAATAGCAGACAGTGAAAAAACTCCTAAGGCTGGCTCATAATTCAAAATGGAATGTCATTTTTGGTTTTTAGGAGAAAAACTGTCGCTCGTGGGGAAGCATGTGAATGATAGGGGCATGATGCTTCTGTGAATGTTGACGGTAGCCATGGCATCCATGAAGAGTAATATCTACACCCGAAGGACCATACGAGGAGGAGACCTCGGAGTCACGAGAACGTCCCGAAGACCGGAGATGCGACCATGATACGCCTTTGCTGTGTCAAGAGCCGAGGAACCTACCACGTTGTCAGCAGTCGGTCGATACGAGAAAGGGTGTGACAGGGCCGCATAGCCTAGGACCATAGGTGCGATAGGTGCGTCCTCAGACACGATCGGCGCAGATCGCATAGTGAGTAGAGACAACATAGGTAGATAATCGCAGAGTCTCATTTTGTTAATTACTAATAATAATAATACTACTTACAAATTACTATTAGTATATATTTATAGCATTTCTAGAATTTCAGGTTTTGGATGTAGAGCGCTTCAATTTTTAGAATCGGAATAGTTCAGTGATTGGATTTGGAGTACTTAATCGTGACGATACTCATTATATCGGTCTAGGTTTGCCTTAAAGACATCCACGGAAGGGGACATGACAATATCCGCAGGAAGAGCATTCCATGCCTGGATTACCCTCTTAGAGAAAAAGAATTTTCTTGGGTCAGAGTCCTGCCAAACCTTCTATTAAATCACCCAATTCAGATCGTCGAAAGGGTGGGATCCGGAATTCAACCGCGAGGATGCAGCCTTCCCAAACACTAACTAAGCCTATACAACAGGAAGCTAACAAACATATAGGCTACCCTACTTATCACACGTATCATACTGGGCCAGGCTTTCCACCGCTTAATCCTCATAGTTACCTTACCTCGCCCTCCAGCCTCTCTTTCCCGTCTTTCCCGTCTTGGTTTTCCCAATTTCCCGGTATCTATCAGCAAAATCACCACGGCACTAATCCCTATGGCACATCGATCTCACAGAGCTATCTACCTGCAGCTTTCAGCTATCCCCCTCAGTTTTCTTATGTTAATTGTCCTGCTCCAGTCGATGGCTATTCTCCAAACTTCCAACCAAATTACCCACCTCCAAATTTTTATTACTAAATAAAGATAACCCTAGTTCGATTGCTCAAGCTTCACAAGATATCATCCTGCTTAATGCAAGATCTGTTTTAAATAAGATGCCTCAACTTAGAGCTATTGCGTTTGAGCTGAAGCCAGATGTTATATGCATTACAGAGTCGTGGACCCATCCACTAATTTCTGATGCTTTACTCATAATAGACGAGTATGATTTCTACGGTCAAGACCGCCCTAGTAAACGTGGTGGCGGTTGTCTTCTCTATATTAAAGCTATTTTTAAGCATTTCCCGTTCGACATAGATGCTGAGTCATACTCGGGCAATTACTGCTTTGCATCCATTATCCTGTCTCTTCGTCAAAAGGCGATTATTGGATGCATTTATAGTCCACCTAACTCATAATCGGAAGATGATGAAAAGCTTTGCGAAATATTTAGGCTGATTTCGGAGTCCGCCTTTGATGCTAAAGTTATCGCTGGGGATTTCAACTTTCCCGAAATTGATTGGTCATTGAACTGTTGTCCATCCAGATTTCAGCCCGTCCCAGATACCATCAATTTTTCAAACTGGTCTCAGTTGGTCTGCTCCCCAACAAGGGATCAGCATATTTTCGATTTAATTTTCACGAATGTCATTTTCCCCCTTTTTGTTGACTACAATCAGAACCTCTTCCCAAGTGACCATACTTTGATCCATTGTTGCCTTCCGCTTGCTTCTATGAAAAAGGCTAGCACCACTCGTACCTACCGTGCGTTTGACCTAGCTGATATTAATTTAATTAACAACTTTATGGACTCACTAGACTGGCAGGAGCTTTCCTCCTTGAACAGTGTAACAATTCTCGGTGACTTAATGGCGGCAATTTTTTCCATATTTCTGGATAAGTACCATTTGACTGCAGTAACGAGAAAAGGTTAGACAGAAGTATTGGGGCATATGTCATATGTCTCAGTATGCAAGGAGGGATTCTATCCGTTCCATATGATGTGGAATTGGACAGTTGGCGGATAGCTTTCATCACAGTTTCTTTGTTAAACAATATCTCTTTTAATGCGAGTGCCGTCATTTCTGTTGGTTGGGGGATTGGTTCTTCCTCGACTGTATAGTTGGTTGAGAAATACTCGTTAAAAAGATTTGCTATTTGGTTGTCATTTGTTATTACTATTCTTTGGTCATCAAGCATGACTTGGGGGCCTTGTTTTTGATGATTATTTATTGGTTTCCTGAAGATTTGGGCTGTCCCTTCTGGGGACTCGATTGCCCGATGTCATGCTGCTATCGTCTTATTTGTTTCAATGTTCTGGGCTAACTCGTGAATCTGTAATGCGTCTGAGCGTAAATAGATAACTAATACATGGGTCGTGGAGTTGTTTTTTAAGTTTTTGTTAGCCGTTTGGAAAGGAAGTTTGGGATTAGTGATTTCTTACATGGGGATCTCTCGTCAATTAGGGTATCTCGAATCAAATTAAGGGTGGCATATAATATGTTAACAGCTTCTAGAGGGGATGTTTTTAAGAGGAAAGAGCTCCAATCTAATGACCTCAGGTAATTATTCATAGATTCAATGTCAAGATTTTTGGAATTTATAGAAGTGTAACTAGGATCAGGTCTTATTTTAATGTTAAGAGGGAGCACTGCTATTATTGTCTTATGATCATTATCAAAGGTTAAGCTGTCGCAGTGCGTATATAAGGGCCAGATGTCATTGGTGAGAATAACATAGAGTATATTGTTTCCTCTGGTTGGTTTGTTTATTATTTGCGTCCAGTTATAAAAGATAATTGATGATAATAATTCATCATGTCTGGATGGGGCTGATAGTTCTGCCCAGTTTATTTCTGGACGGTTTAAGTCTCCTGCAATTATTTTATATTCTGCTTGGATATTTGATAGAATATCTAGTAGATTTGTAAGGCCCATGTCATCATTACTCTATTCTGGTGGGGTGTACAGACATCCAATTAGAATGCTTTTAAGGGTCTTGGATGTTATTACAGCGAAACACGCTTCGCCATTGAACGTCTCCTGTAGAACCTCAAAGCCACTCTGTTCTATGGTAGATCTAATGTAGATCATACAACCTTCCCCTCGTTTATTAGCACCGTCCTGTCTATAGAAAGTGTATTTTGCTGTAAAAAGTGAAGCATTGGAGGTTGATTCGTTTATCCATGTTTCTGTTAAAAAGACTAAATCGGGATTTTATGTATCAGTAAAAGTCCTAAGTCGGGCAACTTTTTTTACTATCGACCTTTTTGACGGCGCCACTTATGGTGTCGGATACAAAAGCTGGAATCTGTTGTGAAAAAATGGATTCCTATTACTTGTTTGATTGTGTTGAGGGCTCATGTGCGGATATTGTGTGATTGGTGGATAATATGGTGGTGTTGGACTATTTGTGGCAAATTGTGCATTATTGGGAAAAAATGGTGATGAGAGTGATGGATTTCGATGGCATTGTGTAACTATCGGAGGGTATGGTGTTGTGCGAGGTGGGATTTAAGTGTGTGTGTTATATTGAAAAGGTTGTGTGTGCGGTGGTCGTCTTGTGTATGGGCTAGGATACATGGGTTGAGAGAAGGGGTTAGGTGTCATTTAAGGGTTTGCATTTCAATACGGATATTCGTTTTGATATGCAATTCTGTTTGGGAATGGTGGTCTATTTTGAGTTGCTTGGGGAAAATAATCTAACACTGGTTTACTATTTTGGTTCGTTGAGTTAGGACTAGTATTGCTATTTATGGAAATGTTTCGACTTGTGTTGCTATTTATCAGTGTATCGTGATTAGATCCAGGATGAGTGTCGTTCATGTCTAATGGGGTTGTACGATTTCGGGGTTTTTTGTTTGAACCTTATTCTTTCCCTAAATTGTTTCGGCAGGTTTATTAATTGCTTTTTGGTTGTCATTATTATAATAAGAAGAAGTCGCTCTCAAGTCATCTAAGCTGATGCTACGTTGATAGGTTTCGTTTTCCTTCCCAGAGGAGGAGTAACTCGTTAATTGTTCCTCTGAAGTAGCATTTTGTGGAGTGTTTCCGTCCTCTGCGACTATGTGTGGCTGACTTTGTTTACGCCCTTTGTCTTTGTAAAAAACTTGTCTGCGCTGCATCGGGGTTAAGTCAGGGCCTATATATGCTTTAAAGCTTCGGAAACTCCTATTTATTTCAGTATTCTGTAGTAGCGTTTGAGCTTCAGCGTGAGTAGAACAAGTAAGCAAAATCGGTTTGTTTTTACTTCGCGAATTTAGTCTTTTGATAGACACAATGCGTATGCTTATCCCTTATTGTTGAAAAATGTTTTGTATTGCTACCATTGGATTACTCTGTTGAGGAAAGTTGCGAACGATTATATTACAGCTACGTTTTGATCTATCTGAAACTTCTAATGATAATAAATGCACCACACACTCAATCTGAGGTAAATTTGTGAGGTTGCTTTCAAATGAATTTTAGTCCAGAAGTGAATTAAGAATCGTAAATACAGGTTCATACTTTTCAATAAAGTTCGTTAAAATTAAGAGGGCTGACAGATTGATTTGATCCAAAACAACTTTCGCGTCAGTCATTGTTTCGAAAAAAATTTTCAAGTAAAGGATGTTTAAATGCTAAATACATGTCTAAGTAACGTTTTTTTGACAAATAAACTATAAAATACTAGAAGTATAGCACGAATGGTTTGCACAACGTTCTATGAAACAGAGGACAATATCTAACCAAATCAACGAAGGAGTTTGGTAGCAGATTTTGGCTGAGATAGTCAACTGTTACTTACTGATAATTTATTGAAGAAAACCAAAGACTTTGAGTCATTTCTTCTCTTATGTAAATCAATTTATATAAATCTTTAACTTATCTTCGAATTTGAACAACCCGCCTTTGATTGCACCAGTCAGAGGTGCTATTATTAGAGTGGGAACGGAAACCGAATCTTGCTTTCACTCTCCTGACCCAAAGAAATCCTAGTTTCTTTAATTGGCATCTATTTGAGCAAGAAGTACTAGAAAATGTTGGATAAAGCACTTTTCGTGTGAATTTTTTTTGGACTTATTAACTTTTGAACGGCTAATTTCGTTCATCATACCGAAGAATGTGCAACAGTATTCTATGATGGGAAGCACAAAAGTCTTAATTTCATTTCAGGAAGATAGAAATTACAAGAAATAAAGCCGCAAATATGTGCAGCTTTGGCCGTAATTCTATCTGCATGAAGAGAAAGATCTAATTTATTGGTTTAGCTTAAACCTAGGTCCTTAATGTTGGAACATTCAGTCATTAGGCAACCGTGAAAAATAACATGTTGTGGCAGCCTTTCAGGCTCAAAGCACATGTATCGGCACACAGAAGGTGAGAACTTCATCTGTTATACAGAGATCCACGCAGAAAGAGTTTTCAAATCAGAATGAATTTTTTCTAGGCATCATTGCAGTGTGCCTCAACACGCCGATAAAGTATCCTTACGAAACTGTTTGTGGCGGATTGGGTGGTTGCCATTGGTGTTGATCTAGTTCCTGAACACTTTGTATTTTAGGACACTACACTCTTTGCGGTGGACGAAGATATCGAGTAAGGCCAGCTGGTTGTTTGCTTCCACCTCTATCGTAAATTTTATGTCTTTAAGGTGCTGTAGAGACGCTATTTGAACCTGAACGCCTGATCCCGTTCATAAACGATGAAGGTGTCGTCCATATACCGTGCCCAGAATTTCTGTCTGTGGTGTTGGAAGGCCAACGACTCTAATCGACGAAGGACTGCCTCGACTACGAGGATCGAAATCGCTGAACATATTGATGTTCCTCTCAAGTGTTCGCATCAAAAAATATTGCTCTGTCAAACGTGAAGTAAGTCCGGAGAAAGACCTTCATTAGCTCCCCGAACTCTGACTTTCAGAGCTCCTGAAGGTCTGGCTCCGGGGGTTCTTCACATTTGATGAAACAATCTTCTTTGAAAATAGTCTTCAAACTCGTCAAAGGAGGAGATTCTTCTCCTCAGAGGGCAAATTTTTAAATTTGCTAAAACGACACATCCCCGAGTACATCAATGCAAACTGAAGAAGCACCATACCAAACTAGAAGTACAAACCAACTTATTTTCCCACCTAGTCACTTAAGACCGGAAGAAATGACCTTCTTCAGGTGCTGTTGAGGCATTTAAAAGAAGAATCCAGAAAATATTACTTGTCCGAAACGTAGGCATGATTTGCCAGAATATATATTTGCATATTAGTTTCTACGGCTCTGTACATTGCCCTCATCTATACTACATTAGACAAAATCTGCCAAAACGCTCGAATAAAAACGAAGTATGAAAGGGTAAGTAAGGCTGTCCTGATCAGTCTGGATCTGATGTCGGGTAAGGCAAGTTTATATAGCTGTCTTTAGAGTTACCTGTTAAAGTGCATAAAATGAGCCGGAAACCCGATTACATTAGGCCATCTTCCTACTTGTGCCTTTAAAGTATTCCTATTTGCTTACCCAATGAAAAACTTAGAAACTGAACCTGACCCCGGTAGGTTAGCGCTAATTGTCGTGACAGGCGGCTGGACACTATTTAAAGCGGGCTTTGATGTGTATTAGATGACTTCACCTCCACCAGCGAAAAGGCAGCATACAAATATTTCAGAAGACTCATTTCTACCGAAGAAAAGAAATTGCATAGATCTTTACAGTTCAAACACAGTGAGTAACCTTCCTCACGACTGAATTGCTTCTGTCCCATACATACCTTTACGTAATCCAACCTTTAGGTGATGACAGTCAATGGTGAGAATGGAGTTGATGAAAGCCTGTACAGTCGGCAACTTTATGTCATGGGAACTGAGGGAATGCGGAAGTTGCAGCACACCAATGTTCTAATATCGGGTTTAAACGGTTTGGGTCTGGAGATTGCAAAAAATGTCGTCCTCGGTGGAGTTAAGTCTGTTACACTTCATGATCCCGAAAGTGTTTCCCCTACGGATTTATCTTCCAACTACTATGTTACCTCAGCCGACATAGGCCAACCTCGGACCTCCGTTTGTCAACCGAAAATTGCTGAACTCAACAATTACGTACAAGTCAATGTTCTTACCGTCCCGAAGTTGACTACGCAAATCGTTTCCCAATACCAAGTTGTTGTTCTGACACGGGGCTCGTCTGAAGAATGGCGAGAGTTGTCGGAATTTTGCCACAAAAATTCCATCAAGTTGATTGCAGCTAAGACTTGCGGATTGTTCGGGCAAATATTTTGCGATTTCGGCGAAGAATTTGTAGTAACCGACGGCACAGGTGAAGAGCCCCATTCCGTTCTAATACAGTCGGTCGACAGGGTATGCTTAGTCGAGTTTTATTATCGTTTTTAGTCTAAGGACGGTGTTGTTGTTTGTCTTGACGATAACCGACACGGTTTCTTCGATGACTCGTATGTCACTTTCTCGGAAGTTCAGGGCATGACTGAACTTAATGGATGTGAGCCTAGAAAAATCACAGTAATCGGTAATTCATCCGGTTTTTTATGTCTGTTTCCCAGGACCACATGCCTTTTCCATTGGTGACACGTCGGGTTTCAGTGAATATAAGTGTGGTGGAGTATGCACTGAAGTGAAAATGCCCCAAAAATTCCACTTTGTTAGTTTACTTTCTTTCCTAAATTTCTCCTCTAGAACGATTATTCAACTGCCTTTTTAACTCCTGAGTTTTTAACAAGTGACTTCGCCAAATACGATCGTCCCGGCCAGTTGCATATTATTTTCGAGGCACTGCATAAGTTCCAGTCGACACATCAGCGACTTCCAGCAGCATGGAACGAAGACGATGCAAAACTCTTTGTTCAGTGTGTTCGGGATCTTAATGAGGGGCTCAAGGCGTCACCCTGTCATCTCGAAAAAATTAACGAGACTCTAGCTACTACCTTTTCCTATATTTGCACTGGTGAATGCTGTCCAATGCAGGTACTGTTGTCCATGTGACCAAACTTGTGCTTTTAGTCTGTTATAGGTGGGATTGCCGCTCAGGAGGTTATGAAAGCCTGCACAGGCCGTTTTCGTCCTATCAGACAATGGTTTTACTTTGACGCGATTGAGTGTTTACCGGCACCTCTTTGCAAAGGAGGGACTCCAACCCCAATACTAAAAGATAAAATAACACCAAAAGACTCTAGGTACGAAGGACAATGCAGAATTTTTGGCGGCGAGTTCCAGGAAAAATTGGGAAGTCTTAAGTATTTCTTGGTAAGTAAGTATCTTCCTCTGATGCGTGCCTGATAGGTTGGTGCCGGTGCTATTGGTTGTGAGCTGCTGAAAAATTTTTCCATGATGGGCGTTGCTTGCGGGAGTGGCAAACTCTTTATAACGGACATGGATACAATTGAAAAATCCAATCTTAACCGTCAATTTTTATTCCGTCCATGGGATATCCAGAAGTGCAAGTCAGTTGTTGCCGCAGCCGCTGCAAAAAAAATCAACCCAAATGCAAGTTTCAGTTCTTGTGAATGACTATTGTAGATGAATATTGTGCCTCATGAAAACCGTGTTGGTCAAGAGACTGAGGCCGTTTATGACGACACCTTTTTCGAGGCCCTAGATGGTGTTGCCAACGCGCTAGACAACGTAGAAGCTCGCACTTACATTGATCGTCGTTGTGTTTATTACCGAAAACCCCTCTTGGAATCTGGCACCCTTGGCACGAAGTGCAATGTACAGGTTGTTATTCCACATCTGACCGAGTCTTACTCTTCATCTCAAGTAAAGTTGTTAATTAACATTAACCTTGTGTTCAGGATCCCCCGGAAAAATCTATTCCTATGTGTACCTTGAAGAATTTCCCCTATCAGATTGAGCACACACTGCAGTGGGCTAGGGATACTTTCGAAGGTTTGTTTTCTCAGCAATCGCAGGCCATGGATTCCTACATGCATGTAAGTTCAGTGTTACTGGATATATCCAAAATACTACTTGTAGCTCCACTAGTCACTGTTTATGTAGTCCTTCTTTACACATGTCACCGATTGTTTTTAATTTGGGGTTCCTATTTTATCGCAGTTTTTTTAAGCAGCATTGACTTTCCGAGACAGTGGTGGTCAATTTCGCCCAAATTCCGGCTGTGTTCATCACTTTTTTACTCAGCGGTCGGAAATACACAGAAAAACCATACTTACCCTACGGATCGGTCCCGGCGAAGCGCATACCATGATATATAAGGTCATTATGTAGTAGGTTCTGCTAATGCGGACGTCTATCTGTTCAGTCTGTTCAAGGCTGATTCAATCGATCACAGTGCAGTAGTGGAAAAAAAAATGTTTACAATATCTAGCTAGGGTTGCTGTGTCTCTCTAGACGTTCGCTGTTATAGCTTCCTCATATCTGATTTGCATGACGAGCCCAATCCAAATTTCAAACGTATTGCTGTCGTTACTTGATGTTCTGATTTTGATGAGCCTTCTATCATCCCAGCCTTAGAGATGTCCTATTTCTAATATGTGAACGCGGCGAATACTCTGCAATCAGTCTAGCGTATTTTTTGAATCTCCACTTTTCCCGGCCACATATTATCCACCAATTGTACCACCCTCTAAGCACTCTTAGTCCATAATGTTGCAAAGTGACATCCAGGTCTGTCAGCATTGAACTGTTCACTCTTCAATCTTCGTGCCTATACTTCTGTTTGTATGTGTGTTTATGTTATTCCTAGCATTTTAGCATTTTGACCTGTTTCTCCTGCCTGGAATAGCTCAGATATAACCCATCGGTGTGTCAAGTTTGTTGTCAGAACGGGCCGTCGCTATATTTGGTCTCCCTGGGGCGAACCACCTCCTGTGATCTACTCTTTGAGATTTGCTTATATTCCCATCCTGCTATAAATACTTTCGGGTCTATAAATCAGCCCTCGTCTTTATTCTGAATATCCCGCGGCTATCGCAACGGCTTGTTACATTACTCAAAGTTTAGAGGGAAAACGCAAGTCTATACTGTAACGTTTTTCCAAAGTAATCTTAAACACTTTTCATCTATACGCTGACCTTTTCTGCTTTCAAATATGGACACAGGTGGAAGCATCGAGCTCAAGTGCTAAGTGGGTTAATAGAACTTTACCTGTTGCACTGTTACGTCATAATAACGGTTTCTTACAAACTTTTTGTACTTGAATCATAAAGCTAAGATGGTAAGTCAACTACCACAGGTAAGTTGTCTAGACAGAAGACTGTCCCACTGTATTAAATCTTCGAAATTATTTTGTGCATGATCTATTCTGTTCACTTAAGTCATGGGACTGTTTTTTTCAGAATCCAACAGAATTCCTCGCCAAACTCTCTTCAGGTTCGGGTAGTCAACCCATAGAAACCTTGGAGACCCTAAAAAATAATCTAGTCACTTCCCGCCCAAAGAACTTTGATGACTGCATCGTTTGGGCCCGTAACTTGTGGCAGGTAAGGGTTCTTCTCTCGTCTTAATGTACTCTAAGTCTAGTTATCCTTTTAAACTTTCGACAATAAAGTACACTATGCTACTAGTGCAACGTATTTTTGTAGGATCTGCTAGAGCTCATTGAATATTTATCCAGACGAATACCTCCATGTGTAATGGGAAACTATTTGAATATTAAGTGTGGAGGATAATACTCTTACAGTTCCCTTAAAACTCCATACTCGTCCGCCAGTTTCTAATGAATAAATAAGAACAGTTAAAGCTTGTATGTAATTTGAAATAACCGTTCTCTTAGTCCTTGTGTGTCTAAAAAAACACTCACGAAAATAAAAATTTTGACTTTCCCTGCCATTCTACGTGCAAAATCATAAGGTATTCGCTCAGTACCTTTTTGGCCATGCGTACAAGCTGGATGTACTTTTACTTTTGCGTGGATTTTTGTACTCTACTGTTGTTTTTCCGATCCCCTCTGCAGTGTGGTCCGGGAATGCGTGGTACTTATTGAAATGTTTCTTTGGCAGACTGCTTTACGGAGGGGTCTTGAAATTGCAACACCAGTGTCGACTGTTCGAGTATGCTATAAACATAAGGAATGCATACTGGCTGTTAATCTTAGCCTCTTATATTATCCGTCCGAAAATCCATTCTGTCGTAGGTTATTGTCAACGGACTTTCGAACCATCCTAGAACACGTCGAACACTAAAAGATGACTATGTTCAGGAGCCTAATTGTATAACGTTAACTGTCATGTATGCATTAAATAAGCCGCCAATTCTTTAATCTCATCTTCTTTTCTACTTTGATGTCCATTAGTTGTTCAGGGGTTCTGCCCTTGGGCTACCGATCAACTGAGTAAATTTAATAAGTACATCAAGTTACTGTTTAATCTCCTGATAGTGTATGATAAAAGGCCCCAAAAGATACGTTTTCAGGCCACTCGGTTCGTATTAATGTATTAGTTTTACCCTGGTGCACCTCAAAGCGATATTCAACCACGGATTTCCATCTTCTTAGAACTGTTGTCTTCGCAACTTTATTTTCGTATTCAAACCAGACTCTCAGCACCGACGTGTCCATTTTTCCCTTTCTGGCGAGTCCTTTTAACCACTGTGTTATTCACTTGACTTCCCGTTGCTCTTTTTTCCACCACCTTTTGCCTCTTAATTTTTTTATTCTAGGAGTTCTACACAAATTCCATCAGTCAACTGCTCTTCAACTTCCCTGCTGATCACAAAACTACGACAGGCACTCCATTCTGGTTTGGCACCAAGCGTTGTCCGCACCCCTTGAATTTTGATGCCCAAAATGTTAGTCCGCATAATTTAGTTCCTGTGTTTTGATCAGTTGTCTTAACGCGCCTTAAATTCCTTGCAAGTTGCCCTGCTGGAAACTTATTATCATCATTCACATTTTTCTTCACCAAATATTAAGTGTGCTGGTCGTAAGTATTACTTCGTGCGACATTCTGTGATTACCCATGGCCGCTCGAACACCATGTCTACAAATTTTCTGTTGTTCGCTTTAAGGCGCTTAGTTACCGGCTTGTCTTAACTGACTCTTTTAGTTTCTACGTTGGGGTCAGGAAAATTTTTCTTCAGATCTTTATAGTCGTCATTGAGCACACAAGCACGGCAATTTTGACCTCATTTGCCATCACCAGTGAAATATATATATCCCACCCTCCGGCCGGCTAAACCCAACATTCGAGTTTACGTCCAGTTGACCAACTAAGTAGCTGCTGTCCCGCTTGAGTCCCCTGTTACAGAAACTCTAATTAAGTTCAAAGACAAAACAGAATGCCCGTACTCAGATCAGTCAGTGCCGTTACCATGATACTTTAAACATTCCTGAGGGCAACTAACAGGACTTGAACCCATTACTGAACTAGTAGGGTAATTGGCTCGTTGACCAACCGAATCCAGGTTGAAACCTTGGATCCTCCTGTCTTAGGTGTTAGAGCATGACAGACCGATGACGGCAAGTGGATCGAACATTTCGTCATCGTATTTGTCACTGCCTACCGACCGCTGATTGTTCGCCTGCAGGCGAGCTGGATCAGAACTGCAAGTCAAATCGGAGCGTCTGTACTCGAAATAAATAGTGGTGTGCATATTATTTACTTCAAAGAATGCCAGTAAAGGAATTTTTTGTCCATTAGAAGGATTTTGAATGCCGAACAGCGATCTGTGGACTGTTGGACGACATCTCAAGATAATCACAACCGAATTTTCCTCACATTTTTCAATGGAAAAGTTTCCGCGATGCTAATTTCCGCACTGCTTTGGTTGTATATTAACTACTGTTTGTTACTTCACGACTGTGACAGTTAAGCTATTTTGCCTTCTATAGCCCACCCATCTTGCCTTCATTGTCGCTGCGGCAAACATCCGTGCTTTCATGTACTCTCTTCCTGAATGCCGTGACTTCGATGAAATAGCTCGCAAAGCCGCTGCCATACATGTTCCCGAGTTTGTTCCCCGCAGCGGGATCCACATTGATGTTACTGACGCGGAAATGCAAAGCCACGCTTCTGGCAACGTCCAAAAAGGCAGTTTAGAGGAATTGCGCAACTCGCTTCCTAAACCAGGTGTGTGGTTGTTCCCATTTGTATTTTTTCCGTGATCCAACTCGATGAAGAATGCATTCCCCCCTGTTCTATATTTTTGGTAGTTGAGTTTCGTTCTATTCTGATCCTTCTGTATCGTTTTTTGAATGTTTAATGTAGAGGAACTATCTGATCTCAAGGTGAACGTTGTGGATTTTGAAAAAGATGATGACTCCAACTTCCACATGGACTTTATCGCAGCAGCCAGCAACCTTCGCGCGGAAAACTATGGTATCCCTCCTGCCGATCGCCTGAAAAGTAAGTTGATTGCAGGCAAAATCATGCCCGCGATTGCCACCACAACCAGCCTGGTCGCAGGCCTCGTCTCGCTGGAACTCTACAAAGTGAGTCAGCGGCATTCCTCTGAGGCTTGCTATCTCTTTCGCGTTTTTCTGGAACTTATGCATACCTTGTATTTTAGCTCGCACAAGGAAACTTGGACTTGGAACTTTTCAAGAACAGCTTCATCAACTTAGCTCTCCCCTTCTTCGCGGCTTCGGAACCGGTGCCGCCCGAGAAATGGAAGTACTACGATAAGGAGTTCACGATCTGGGATCGCTTTGACTTGGAAGGCACAATGACTCTCCAAGAGTTCTTGGATTACTTTAAGGTACAACAATTTTGTTATTCTAAGACTGGTTTTTAGGAAAAACACAAGCTGGACATAACGATGCTATCTCAAGATGTATCTATGCTCTATTCATTCTTCATGCCCCAGAATAAGCGAGCTGATCGACTGAAAATGAAGTGAGTTTACGGTTTTTACGCCCCCGCGTCAAATTTTGTCAAACGCACTGATTTCCAAATTTAGAAAGGTTGTGTCTTGAGTCCCCAGCACCCTCGTGGTTTTTTAGCTTTTCTAACCTTACAGCCTCGTTCCACCTAATTCGTTTGAATGGTACTCTTGTAGCTCCTAGAGTCTTTTATAGGAATATAGGTCCACTGTTCGTGGATAAGGAGCAACATTTATGGTGTGCATTGGTTAAAGACGAATTTGGAGGCTGCAGATCGTCACTCATACAATCGTCTCCATTCGATGTCCACACCGATAATCTATAGGCTATGCACTTTCGCCCGCCTTTTCACATCATACCTTGAAGCAACGGTATTATACCCATATCGGTAGCTCAAAGCCTAAAAGTTGCCGTAATAAAAAGCACTTAGTCGTAGTCCCAACACTTTCGGGCGTTCTTGCTGTTCCGTGGTATTTTAAAGTGAATTGATTAGAATTCATGTATAATGAAAACTAAGGTGCGCAGTCCGTATGATCCCTTTATTTTTCCAAATTTAACATACAGACTTGGGCAAGTATCCACCTGCTTCTGTTTCTGCTACTACTACTACTATCACCGCCACTTTTATTTTTGTTATTATTACCACCAGTGTGTGTCTCAGTTCGTCGAGATGAACCCTTCTCTAATAATACTGTGCTTTTCAGGTTACCACAACTTGTCGAGAGTGTCAGTAAGAAACACATTGCTCCACATGTTCGTGCTCTGGTTTTTGAACTGTGTGCTACGGATGTTGACGGTGAAGACGTCGATGTACCCTACGTGCGTTATGTGCTGAACTCTGACAAGTCAACTTAGCTACCTCTCTCTCTCGCCTATGCGCCTGTGTTTTGGCTGCTGTTCGTAGCGCACAGGCGGAGAGTGGTTGCACGCATGCGCATCTACACACACAAACTGCAAAATTTACGTGACGAGTGTGTGGAGTCCCCCATTTTTGTTTTATGTAAAAGAAAGTTGTCCTTCACTTTCCCTATTGTGTTCGTCCATGGAAGCCTCAAGCGATTGGTGACATCCGCCTGTCTACACACAAACCCACCTTACCTTTAATCCATTTTGCCACTGATTTTGTTCGGCTCTTGTGTATTGTGACGAGAATATAACCTTCGATTTCGCCCTGGACAGTTTATTCCTTGGTCTCTGTAGGATTCTGCGCTATCTGACCAACTTTTGACTTATCTGTTTGAAAATTCAGCCGTGGGTAACACGCTGTAATAAGAACCCTCCTAGCCTGTAGGGTAGTATTACAGTTATTCAGGGTTAAGGTTAGGATTGAGTTTGAGGTGTGGCGGGTGTTCGGATCAAAACTGGCTAATGCATAAACTTTCTGGGATTTTTGCTTAAGGTCGCATTTATTAGCAGGAGGAGTGAACGATTACTGTTCCCGTGTCTTTCTTAACCGTATAACAGAATTTCTGCCTGTTCCGTGCATGTTTCTCACCGATGTTGTTGCTTGCGCTCGAATTTTCCTAGTTGCTCGGTTTTATAGAGATGGGAACTAAGGTGTGGTCGTTTTGTAGGGAGTTCAGAACAGACTTTCCCAAGGAGACCCACTGCCCTAGATGCTACGCCTAGATTGGCGTTATCGTTCAGAATCGTGATTTTCAGATAACTTGAACGCCCGGGTAAGATCAGGGGGTTGCCGACAAAATTGATAACCTAGCTCTGTGCCAGCCATCAGCGGGGCAGGGGTGACGTCCAACTACTCCGATTCCAGGTGTGTGGCTAATCTAGTTGGAGCACCCTTTTATCCTGACTGCACCTAAGCTAGAAGCTACTGTCGCTGTTCTCTGTAAATGGGCTTGCGGTTAGTGCTTAGTCTTAAATGTAACCGGTTGTAAGCGCCATAGCTTGAACTCTGACGAAAATTGGGCCTCGCACGCGGCAAGCAGGTCACACCGAGCCGGGCTATGTTTCCAATAGTGCGTTCGCCGGAAATGCGAACAACAAATTGTAGGATTTAATCTAGCCATGGGCAGGTAATTTCTTACAGTGGTTGGAAAAAAATGCTCACGTGAGCTTCAGTAGTGGCCACGTGGCCTATTTTCAGAATCGAAACGCGTGCTTTGGAGTTGAATGGGCCGTCGATTTTGACGATGTCCACCTTGTACCGCGCAGAATGTTTGATGTAGGCGTGACGGCTTGCGCATCATCTACTGCGTTTGATGTTACGGCAGAGTCAAGGAGAATAGAGGCGGATTAGGGTGTAGGTAACTGGCACGACGCAAGCCCGCGCCCAGACGTACCACTACACTATTCTTTGCGGTATTTTTAGGGGTGCACATCCCCAAATAACGCCTTTCGTGCCCTGATCTGACTCCGGTGTCCCTCCAGCGCATCTACCGTGTAGCCTATTTTAAGAACCAAAATGAGCCACACAAGAGGCGCGAGCCCATTAGCCGAGGAATTCATTGACCCCAATTGACGTGGGCACTTCGTGTCTTGTTTTGGCTTTTGTACAGTCTAAGCCTCCTGAAGGCATTTGTCTCCGGGGGGTTTAGTTACGCTAATTCGATAGCCTACTCTTACTACCAGTTCCGAAGCTTCCATGCTCGTCGTAACTCGAAGTTAGTAACGGCACCGCCATCAGCATTTTCAAAACTTATGCATGCTGATTAGTTAGTCTTTCACACGAACCTGGGCAGGGAACCACTGCCTCGCCTCGTACGGACTGGGGCCGGCCGACTGACTCGCGTGCTTGAGCAACACCCTGCCTGCTATAATTTGCTCACACGCTTGTGCCTACTTTGAGCGCCAAGGCAGGCAACAGCACACCAGTGATCTGGAGCCATTTAAGTTTAGCAGTTCTGCTGATCCCGTGAGAAACGGGCACCGTCGACGTTGGTTGGTGACTGCAGTTCTTCGCGTACTCTCCTTCGTATGTATTCCCTACTTCTGACATCCCCGTGGGTATTGGTAATCGTCACGAGGAGCAGAGGCACAAAAAAGACGAGGGGCTCTGACGACCGCGGCTGAAGAAAACTTGATACCCAACCACGCAGTTTAGTCCTTTCCGGTCCATCTTGGAGTCCATAAAACTGTTCGTTGCTGAGGTACCATCTCGCTGACCGCATCCCATCAAGGCCGGTAGGTTTGTGTGGAGTATTGTTCTGTTCTGATGCCTAGATTGATTTCCTAACACGCGTTAATGGGGGCTTCTTGTCAGGCCACCTGTTGCGTGCAAGTCTATCTCCGGTTGTTTCGACCTTGTCTTGCCATTGAAACACGACGGATGTAGGAGGGGGTGGATTCGATGTCGGTAGTCGCGCCATTTCTCCACGCTAGTGCTGATCGTGTTCGTGCTCGACAAATAAACACTCGGCAACCAAGTTCAGTTGCATCTCACACTTACTCAGCCAAGCTTATTGGCAGCGAAAATATGATCTCAAGTATTAGTTGAGAATATTTAGATGTACTAGCTGGAATAACAACTTTATTCGCCTGACGTTTCGGATTCATGCTCAAACCCATCATCAGGGAAAACATTAGATACGGTTAATTCATGCATAGGGAGTTACAGCATTTATAGGGTGTATACCAATGAGACTTAATGGCTCCCTTTTCCTCGGAGATGATTGCCCTCTGGTGCGCTTATTACTTGACGGCAAGTATTTAAGTCGTGAATTTTTGAACTTTAATCACACGTGTTGAGCATAGACGTGATGACCGCTGGGCTATGTGGCCAGCATGCGAGTTAGTTAATGAAAAAGCGTTTGAGTGATGGCTATATGACTTATATTCTCGACAACAGGCCTTATCTGCGCAGGCTTAAATCCGTTTTTGGTAACAAATATTTGGATTCGATTGAGCGCATATAATCGCATTTTCGGTGAAGGCCATCATGCTGACTAAATCACAACTTTAGCCTCCTCTACTTGAACTTTGTTCTGCCTTCACCATCACTGCCGTTCAGGGCCTTAGTGTCTTAAACACAGTAACAGTGCCAGCTAATTTCTCGCCACAGAGACCGGCAACTCCAGGCCAACGGCTATTCTACCTTCATAGGGTGCCCAGCCAACGGTTGAGGCGTGGCCTTGCGATATTTCATTCGACTAGGAAGGTGCACAGAGCAATCGGAATTACGGCAATGCCCGGTGAGAACAGCAAGCTGTTGTTACCGTGCACCGCCTTCAATGAGGTTTGCTAAACTTTGGCAGGTTACCAAAAAGGGTAGCAGTGCTAGGCTGGAGCTGCAGAAATTGCATCCACTCGGAGCTAGTCGGCATTCTCGCGCGCACAGACATATGCCACATACACACACACACACACAAGCCTTCTACGAGCAGCACACGTGAGACAAGCAATAGGGAGATCAATAAGTCAGTGCGTGCACCAGTGGGAAGGCTTAACTTTAAAGCAGACGCAGGCCAGGTTTGCTCGCCAAAGCAGGAGGCGTGAGCCAGGCACAGCATCTGAGTCGATTTTTCGCGGAACTTCTCTGCAACTTGCCTCATCCCAGTTATGGAGAAAAGTTGAGGTAAATTTTCGCATTGTAGATAGATGTAAGAGTTGGGTGGGTGAAGGCTGTTGCATCATCGGAAGCATTTTCAATAGGAAATCTGAGCTTTCTAGCCCCTGCTGGGCTTAATTGTCAGAGGTAAAAGTGGCAACAAAACAAGGAACAGTTCGAGGGAGCAACTGTCAATCAAACACTTATGACGCCAGTCTGGAGACGACTGCTCAAGGCTCTGTATGCCGACGCCGGATCGATAAATCGATTGACTGAGTTCTCATTAGAGGCTCAGGCTTCAGCCAATTCACGGCCTCTCTTGGTTCTGGCCTGCACGATTAGCTTTATAGCCAAGAAGTTAACCTCGTAAACCTTTCTATAAATGTGGATAGCTACTTGTGATAATAAGTCACCGCGTTTTACAGGCAACTTAAGTTCGTATATTCTGTTCCGTGTAGCTGCAAGGACAGTTTAAGCACGGGATGCGACAAACTGGACCCGACTGCTTATTTGGATTCAATCATTCCTCGATTTTTTTGACCGCGCTGTGCATGGTAGTGTTGAAGCAGTGTGCAATTCCGACGCCTACACCCGCAGTAATGCGCTTGATCGCCCTTGACACGTTCTTCATTTATGGCAGCGCATACCATGTCATAGGTGCTGTTTTAGTCGGGTCAGCCGTGTGCGAGCACGTAGGCATCGGCTTATGAAGTCTTCAGAAAGCCGTTCCGCATAAGTTGGCCACAGATATATCGGTCCTCATGTGCTTTTTCTTTAGGGCTGTCCCAGTGAGTCTGGATGTGCTCGAATGATGTTTTCACAGCTTCGCTTGTGAGCCAGCAGATGGCTGCTGTGAAAATTGAGAAACTGAACGGTGTTTATCACCTGCCGGTAGACCGCTTTCTCTCTTTCATCGTTGAAATTTCTTCTGACTATAACATCGAGGAATAGCAATTGCTACCCTTTTCTCCTTCTTCCCTTGCGAATCCTATATCTGGGAAGAGTAAATTGACAAATTTGTGGGAATTTTACTGCATGCTCCTCTTGACGATGAATTTTGGTAATTTCAGTACTTTTTACTGATTTCTAATCTATAGAATATCGACCTCAGTCCCAGTGATTTTGCTAAACACACAGTTGCTTCATCGAGTTGGACACACAATATGAAAAACCAGTGACTGGCATTAACAGGAAATATTTTACACAGAGTACCTGGTGCGGTCGCAAAAGTTTGATGTCCTTATGAGAGTGGTTGGTTGACGAACTGGATTCGCCATAGGTACGCGAGAACGTTTCAGTAATTTCTATGTAGATATCATGCGTTTAAGGACATTTATAACTATGCTGCCAGTATGGCAGGGTAAGCAATATTGAAACCTTGCTTTATTAATTCGCCGAAATTGGCTTACACGTTGACAGGGAAGAAAACGTGTCAAGCACCGAATCTGTTAGTTTATTATCCCGAGCTTTCGAACTCTTACAGGAAGCCATCGTCAGAGCTGAGAAGTAGCAACCAAAATTAGGGTAATTATAGTGGCCATAGGCCAATCAACTGTCAGAAGTCATCAGTTTTTCAAAGGGTTAGAAACAGCAATCAAGAAGGCTGGGGGGGGGTGGGCGATTATAGTGGTGTGCGCTAATTAGCTGTCAGTAAAGTCGGGGTCACTCGGGGTCATGAACAGCAATTAGTGTGGTGCCTTGTCGCCACTGTAGAGGGTCCTGGTAATCCTGCCTCCCCTTTCAGCAGGTTCCTCGTGGGGTCCACTTCGCTTGTCATTCTTACTTTCGGTTTGGCCTTGTTCTGTCCTTTGCTCACGTAATGGCGTAAGACTTTGTAGGCCGCGGGCAGGTCTAGATGCCTGTTGAAAAAGTTGGCATCTGAGTACCATGTCTCAAGCGTCGGCCTTTCGGATTTTGAGGTTGCTCGGTCTACGATGGTCGCTCCTTGAAGATCTAAGTCGTGGCCAGTCTCTGCGATGCGCGCTCTAAGTTTGGGCCTAGTCTCCGAGCCGCTAGTCTGTGTTCATGTGGGTGGGTCTGCAATTTACGGTCTGCTTCTCCAACTTAATTACAATCTCCATCGTTGCAACATATCTTGTAGAAGAGAAGAAGAAGAATAGTGCTATATTGAGGATTTTAAAACCTTGAACTTTCAGCAAAAATGGCTCCATTCACGGAGGGCAAAGGATAAGGTAAATAAGGGGTCATGTTAAAAGGTCAAAGGTAAAAGGTCATGTAATACTAACAAGTCAAGTTTTACACGGTATCCACATGAACTATGGAGACAGATCGGCTTTACACTTCTCAATTTCCGCTTCTTCACAGGTGAGGTAGCGTGCTAGGAATCGGAATACCCAGTGCTGATGCGCGGCAAGACATGACGGAAACCTCGACGCATGGGACGGGAAGACTTCGCAGCCATTAGTTCAGAGTGGAATGGGTGAGCGACCTCATTAAGTATGCGATCAGCAAATTGCTTGACCGTTTTAAAGTGGCGCTGCATTATAATGTCAGCTAAAAAACATAGGAAATACCGGCAGCTGAAGAGAGCATTCGGAGGCTACGTTTCAAAATGACTAGGTCTCTTTTAAGTTAGGCTGGAAAAACAACGGGAGAGCAGTAAAGAATAAGGGGGGGGGGATACAGGCATCTATAAAACGCCAGATTAGGGCTTGCGGTGTGTGATATGAACACAAGCGGTGGATATAATGTAAAAGTTTACGGATTTTGATAAAAAAGGCCTTCCATATGAAGATAAAATGTAAGGTTGGATGATAGTGTAACACCAAAGTATCGGAAAGAGGATACTTCGGTGGGCAGAATGTCGATAGTTTAGGGACTGAGAGAGGGTCGCAGTCGAAAAATACACTCGCTTGACTTTCGCCCGTTAAGTAGAAAGCCATTTGCTGACGATCACGTTGAGACATGATCTACGCCATCCTTCAGTATTTGAAGATGTGACTGAATTTTCAGGGGATGGCCAACAACCATATCATCAGCATATTTAACAAACGAGCATTTGTTTGGCGATCGTAGGTCGTCAGTGTGGAGAGAGAAGAGATGAGGGGATAATATAGCCCCTTGAAGAACTCCACAGTTGTTGGGAAGGACCATGTATTTCGCTTTCCGCACTGAACGAATTGAATGCGGGAAGTGCAATAGTCCCCGAGCCAAGACACAGCCCAGCCGGGAGAGCCGCATGCAGAGGTTTTGGTAAGAAGTAGATGGCAACTGCAAAGATTTCAGTAGGAGGCAGTCTGTCTTAAGGTTTCATCACACGGCGACGTATTGTCGCCTGAGGTGGATGGGCTATGCCTACGCCAGCAGGTTGTAACAGTCGTGAGACTGCTTCGGAGATTCCTTTTATGTAGGGAATTACCCTCCCGTCTTCGGGTTGCTGTTGTACCATCCGTCGTCTGTTCACTCGGCGCTTGCTTCGTTTGATAAAAGAGTTCGGGTATCCATTAGCTCGGAAGTGTTCATGAAGGTCCTGTTGTTCAACTCTTCTGTTAGTTGGTGTGCTGCAATGTGCTTCAACTCTTTGGAAAAGAGTACGAACGCAGCTTAGTTCGTGGGACATGAGTTGATTTCTGTTTAAATGAAATACTTGATTCGTGCTGGTGACTTTTCTGAATGCTGTAGTTTGCAGTAGTACAGTTGAACACTGGCGCACAAGGACATCGAGGAAGGGAAAGTGGTTGTTTCTTTCCGCTTCCATCGTGAATTGGATATTTAGATCAACCGATTTCAGTAACTCTTTGAGGTGCTCGATGTCAGATGTTTTGACAATGATGAAAAGTTCAGAAGAAGAGGATGCGATCACTCGAACAAGAGTTTTATTTTCCTGACTTTTCGGATTCTGTCGGGAATCCTTAATCATATGTGATGGTAGTATAGTCATAGTCATGCGCAGATAGGGTTGAAACATGCAAAGATTGCATGGCAGTTATAGTTCATAGTGGTCATTCGCATGCATGTAACAGTTATTCACTTCTGCAGCCACCGCATCAATTAAGACCCAAGCGGTGTTATCATCATAACGAGCCCCAAACTTTGGTTGATACTTGGTGAGTACGCATTTTCTAATTTCGGGGGAGATTTTATGAGATAGGCAGTCTATTGCACGTGAACCCAGGCTAAGTACGCCGCCGTTCCTGCTTCTCATTTACTGTCAAAGTGGATCCATTTTTCTTCGGGTTGCGCGTAATGGTCTGCCAGTACAGAAGATGATGCATGTTAATTTGAGCTGACTGACTGCTGGGCTGACAGACTGAACGCGATTTCGCTCGTGTGTTGTCAGGCTAAACACCTCCCGATGACTCACGCGCCGCAGTCAACCAAGACCAACTCATGCGATTGCGCCTACTAGGTGCAATATCGTGTCCCGACGTAGTGGCGCCGAGCTTAGGTGTGCAACCTTCAGCTTTACAAGTTGTGATGGGAAGTTGACAGTATGTCTACTGAGAAGAAGAAGAAGACTCGATCGCTGGGACAATATGTTTATTCGCCTGACGTTTCGATATCCGTCACGGATTCGTCATCAGAGACATGAGTAGCTAGTATGTCTAATTTTAGTCTTCACAAGCTGCGTGTAGGATATAGGGGAAGGGAGGGAGGCTTGCGTGTGCATGAGGCAATCGTGGTTTTAAACCTGGTGAGCTCATGGTATGAGTAGTAATTAGCAGTTACAGAAATGCCAAGCATAACTCAGAATTGAGGCTGAGGACTAACTCATATTTTTCTGGTGCTCTCTCCCAAAGGTTTAATGCCAAGATCAGTCATTCACAGTCATGATTGATGCACGACGGATTTCCAAAAGTCAGGTGAATGAAATTCTTCTCCCACCTATCACACGCGCTTCTTCTCATTCGTATAGTTTTCCAGAAACGAGTTCAGTTGGTAGAATTATTTTTTGCAACGTAATGACATGTTTTGTCCCAAAACGCGGTAATAGAATTGTCTGACCGTATTTTATTTTACTACACCGAAGATTTAGAGCCGTAAACTCAAATACGTGTAGTCTACCCTGTAGAGGGACCATGAAATCAATCTTGCTAAATATAGAGTATTTGGCAAGATACTTTATGTAAAATAAAGTTTCCATTAATGCGTAATGTAGAAACAGAATGGACATAAGATTATGAGTTTTCATAAAAGCTTAGTGTGCGCGAAGATTCTAGGTCCAGACATCATATCGTGTGCATCATCTCCCGCAGAGGAAGAAGGAGAGGGAGCAATTTAATGGACCAAAGTATATTTTGACTGACGTTTCAAAAGCTCACTCGCCTCCATCGTCAGAGTACCGTGCGTACTCTTCCATGGGCATTTGAATATATTCTACCACTCTTTGAGTCATCTGAAATCTTAGAAGGGGACCTAAAATTACGCAAATATGCTTAAAAAGCTCCAATATAAAGAGAAGGACGCGTTTCGCTGTGTTCAGCAGAGATTTTATCAAGAATTTCCAGAAAAATAAAAAATCCTGTCAAAGTTTCCCGTGTTTTTTTTCGACGTTACCACCGGTAAAGGTTAATTGCGCAGCTAAATGTCATATGGATATCTAATGAAAGTACTTGTTAAAAAGGAAAATTATCATAGACTTTTTAAAAGATCATAGATATAATACTATCCGATTTTTGTTGTGGACGTTGTTTTTGATTGATATTGAGTTTTGGTTTGCCTACAAATAGCCGTCTTAATAATAACTTAATTCTAAAATGTCCTTTCTTTAGAAAATTATTTTCAGAAAGACGTTATGTTGAAGGTTTTGAAAAACGCATCGAACAGAATTCACGTTGAAGGAAGAGAGTTTGAAAATAATGAAATGTATGTCTTTATTTCAAGGACGATATGAACCTAATTGTAATCCACTACCTGAAGTATCTGTATAAGGGTATTAACGAAATGGAGGTTCTTTGAATACAAAGAAAATGGTATGGTCATGCTTTCACTTGACAATCGTATTTATATATATAAATATCATAAAGGGGGGTATTGCAGCGTCTGGTGGTAACTTGATACAGAACTGCTTCGGGCTTATTAGCCTTCATCAGCCAAGCATAACCCTGAACACCAGCTGGTCAGACAACACAAACTTACTGCTGTTATGACTTGGCCGGAATCGGCCTGGAAGGCTGTCACCCGTTGGGCACCTCTGACCACCATATGAATTTTGTTTAGTTCGGGAGCCCATATGATCGGTGTTCGCACATTTCTGAGTGAATATATACCTGATCTGCAGTGACAGCAAATGGCAGGTGGCGAGGCGCTGATGGGCTGCGGTTCGATTAAGCGCTTACGACCCATCTGGTAGACCCCAGTGGTGGACCAACTGCGCCGTCTGTAAGAGCGTTTGTTTGTGTTGTCTGGCCAGCTGGTGTTCAGGGTTATGCTTGGTTGATGAAGGCTAATAAGCCCGAAACAGTTCTGTATCAAGTTACCCCCACACGCTGTCATACCCCTCTTGCTGCTATTACGACTTGGCCGGAATCGGCCTGGCAGGTGGTCACCCGTTGGGGACCTCTGACCACCACATGAACTTTGCTTAGTTCGGAAGCCCAGATGATCGGTGTTCGCACATTTCTGAGTGCATATATATATTCACTCAGAGATGGGTCATAAGCACTTCATCGAACCACAGTTCATCAGCGCCTCGCCACCTGCCATTTGCTGTCACTGCTGATCGGGTATATATTCACTCAGAAATGTGCGAACACCGATCGAATAGGCTTCCAAACTAAACAAAGTTCGTGTGGTGGTAGAGGTCCCCAACGGGTGACCGCCTGCCAGGCAATGTTTTACATTTTCAGAGCTTGAGGCTTTTTAAAGCAGATAAATCGACCCAGGTGTGATGAAGTTCACGGCATTATATATAGTGTATTAAATCGAACCCATCATTAACACTCATCTAGCCTCACCTCCTAATAATCCTTGGAAATTACCACAGAGTCCTGGAAATATGGGCTTGGAATTCTATCCTCCGTGTCTTGGTGGTAAATTTCCAAAAGGTCTGGATTGACTCCAGTCTTGGTCTTGGCCTTCGGTCCTCTTGACCTTCCCATGAGACCAATAGAGTGCGGTAGATGATGCGTTAGTCTACCATCACTATAAACCAAAACCTGCGCAAGTCACCGTCCCTGCGCTGAACGTACCGTGGCGTCAGAGGAACCAGAGGATTACTCCCATCGGGACTAGGCTAACACGTGGCAGTGGCGGTGAGAATCAACGCAAGCTCTTGCGTTGCTGATTATTCGACAGGAACTGGCCATATTTTCAAGTTTAACGGGACTGAAATCCTCACCGAAAGTGACAACCGCGTGAGTCGCGAGCTGCTCGAGTCCTTGTTTTCAGACCCACAATTTATCAACCCACGCAATTACCTCCCGCTCCCCTACCCGGCGCGGAGACTTTACCTAGACAAAGGAATCAGCCTAACCAGAAGGACAGGGGCGACCAACACTTCGAATGACATCGAGTCAAATTGCCGAGTAATAATTTCGTCAGCATACAGCAAGGATGAGGAAATCGCAGCAATGGAGGACACGGACACGAGTGCCAAGCCATCATCACATCACTGACGACCCCCCTCCTGGCGGTGATTGCGAGGGCTGCTAGTTAGCTTAGTTCCTTGGTCGTGTCGATAGGTGGCGAAGTCGACAATGGAGGGTTCTCCAAGTCAGAAGTCAGGGAAGACTGATAAAGCTGGTCAGTGTTTACCCTGAGAAAAAATTTACAAAGGGCTCTTGGGAAAAAAGTGTCGAGCGCAGTCCTCTCAGGTCAGCTGTTGTGTGCGCCTGTATATGCGGGATTACGAGAACCTGGGACATGGCCTTTGTTACCTGCAGCCAACCAGGTGCACACGGATTGGCTTCACACTCTCGCAAGTGTAAGGTCAGAACTAGCGGAGCTGCGACTAGAAGCTGAGACGGACAGCGTGGGTGGCTTTCACAACGGTTTGAACGAGAGCATGCGTGGTAGATTGTCACGCGCGAATGCATGGCTTGGCAGATGAAGACATGCTAAATCAGTGCGCTGACGCTAACTACGGGTTGCCACAGTTGCACACCAACTAAGAACTATAAATAATAACTCCTTGTGACTCAACTCATCCTTATCTGAGAGGGCCTCTGGTTATGTGAGCGAGAATAGGAGATGATAGGTCTGTAATGAGCACATCTTTTTTCGAAATATTATAGTCCTCACCAGAACAGTAACAGTTCTAGGTAGACTGTTTTAGTGTGTAGTCGGAAGTCCATTGAGCTTCAGTTTGCACAAATGGCTAGAGGATTAAAGAGCACAGCGGTTTTGTCCTCCTGTGGACGGCAGAGTCACCTGCTTTTGATTCTCCAAAACGTCGTGAACTTCTACGACTGCAGCTAACTTCGTGCATAGCCTAACTCGCACAATCATTAGTAAAGTTACCCATGTATTAACCCCAATTCTATACCACTGTGGTTGTATCTATCTGGTATGCTAGTTCGACCATCGATTTCGATTAAGTAAACCATGTGCTCAGGAGCACGGACGGTGACTGGAGACAGAGACGAGATTTAAATCAAATAGACGCGCAGCTGTCTACCACACTGTAAACCCTCTCTCCGCTTGAACCGCTGACAAGAAAAAAGTCAAGATGACCGAGCAGGAATCGGGCGTAGGCCGCTTTCACCAATGCAGGCCAGAACACCGCCTACTTGGTCTTACGTGGCAGTAATCGTTTGCGCTGGTGCTGTAGCGGGTCGTGCCTGCCTGACTAGCTCGCATCAAAGTGCACTTTCCCAAACGCTCACCGATGTGCTTTCTCGACGTCTCGATCAGCCAATCATAGTTCTCGCATCTATGAGGCGACGAATGAGGAGCTTGCACGCGTGCCCGACGCAAGTTGCCTCTCTGCCCAAAATCTCCAGGCCGACCTACCCAATGAAAGATCTCCCTCTATCTGTCCTCTGGCCCGACTACTCTAAGACTTCACTTGGGCCCGGTCAACCTACTGATCAGACGTATCTCTCCCAAGTCAATCTCTTCCGTTGTGTACATAATAAACTCTTCCATCTACTCTGGCCTTTAAAGACTTCTCTCCTCAGCACTAAGTAACCACGGTCTGAAGATCGCAGTTGCACGGTTAGACTCACTTAACCCCCTGCGATAGTACTACCGCACTATTTATCCTCAATCACCTTCCGTAGGTGTCAAGTCAGACTCAAGGAAACCAAAGCTGGTACTGCCATTGCTACTTCTAATACTACTAACTAGGAGTGTGGCTGAATGATAGTATTGTTGGTACTACTTATGGCTGAAGTGACACTGATTAAAGTCAGCACTGGGCTCATATCCCCTCAATCTCAACAAGAGGTGTAGTAGTACTGGTACTAACACTGACGCTAACATTTTTCAGAGATGACGCTGATCAAGCCAACGCTGGGGCTCATACCCCTTGATCACAACAAGGAGCGTGAAACTTGGTTTCAACTTTCCCAAGTAAGTACATTTTTGGGGCCGTGAATACAGCAGGGCTTGCCTTGGTTTCCACTCTCTCAACTCTATCCATCAGTCTATGTCAGTTTCTGTGCGGTTCGGACTATGATACTGCTGCAAGAAGTAAGTGCCTATACTAAAGTGCTAATTCTAGTTATCATGCTTACTAAGGTCAGTGAATATTAAACTTTAATACGGCGTGAGTGTGTGCTTTTTAAGAAATCGCACCCAGTATACACTCCCAATGTGTATGAGGTAAGGTGATTAGTTTATGGGTTAAAGAAGCGTTATTAAATAATAGCACACGTTTTACCATGCTTTTATGTTGTAAAGTTTGTCGTCTATAGACTACATATAGGCCTACTAGAGTATCTATCTGAAGCTTGGAATTTATAGGCCATGGTAGCAGGGCATTAGCCATTCCGAAGGCTTATCTCAACAGTGGGTGAGGGTGTTGACGCCTAGACGATTACCGCTCGAATGAGCAGAGCAGGTTTGCTACGTCGGGGGGTGTGGGTAGATGTGACACATAATCCCACATTTTGGCCCGCTAAAGTGGGCTGTGAACTGGGGGTAATAGGTCCTCCGGTGTTCGCATGCCTAAATGTTATCCCCCGGCAATTTGAATACTTGCTATATTAAAATGATGTACTATTTCGACCATCTATTTCAATGAAGTAGTCCATGTGCACGGGAGCAGGGACAGTGACTGGAAACAGAGACAAAATTTAAGTAAAATAGACGCGCAGCTCTCTAACTCACTCTGAACCCTCTCCCCGCTTGAACCAGTGAAAAGACAAATGTCAAGATGACCGAGCAGGAATTGGGTGCAGATCTCTTTCACCAACGCCTAAGTCGCACAATAATTAGTAAAGTTATCAATATATTTCCCAAAATTCTATACCGCCGTGGTTGCGTCTGTCGGTCATACAAACGGACAAAATATTCTGTAGCTATTTTAGATGAAAACACACAAGGGTAAATTCAATAAACTACTCTGCAAAATTCTGCACGTTAATTCTAATCGAGGCTGCAGTCTAGCAAAACAATCATTGGTAAAATTATCCATGCATTTTCTAAAATTCTATGCTACTGTGATTGTATAAACGAACTTGCACGAAATTCACTGCTATCTCAGACGAATATACACAGGTAACTTCAATAAGCTATTCTTCAAAATTCTCTACGTTCATTTCGATCGAGGCTACACTTTACCGGAGACCCAAGTCATCCTCAATTAGTGCAGATCTAGGTGATGAGTAATAGAACAAAAACTTTATTCAACAGTCTTTACCTTCCCGCACTCCCGTATAATCAATAACATACATTTCCGTGAGTAAACAGGAGCGTTGATCGACCACTGGAACAGTTTTTTGATTAATCCCGAGCTTTTGAGCCTGCGCAATAGTCCACCATCAGAGATAATAGAACAGCAGAAAAGGCTAAAATCAGAAGAATACAAGCCAACCAATGATCAACGAAGCAAGTCTGGAGCTGACTGGACAGAGTCTACCCAAGATCGATAGATCGATTTAAAGAAGTTCCATTTCTGAGGGGGGAATAGCGAATGCGACGTGCCGTTTGGGCAAGCCCACATCTGCTAGGAGCCAGCGAGACCCCGCGTAAACAGATCTGGGGGAAGCTTTGGAATTCCATCTCTAATAGCAATTCTGACGCGTGATTTTGAGAGTACGAAAAGCTTAACGTGAATAGGAACTGTGGTTGGGCCAATTCGGAACTGGAAATTTGGAACTTAATTTTTATCCTAGCGGCAGCATTCCCAATTCCTTGGTAGCGTCTCGGTAGTGGTTTTACTCGGATCACTAAAATCCTCAGGTTATTGGTTAAAGGCAGAAAGTGCCAACAGGAGGGCTTTATTGTGCACAGTACCCTGCATTGCCGCCTCAGACAGCAGTGGCCGCTAGTGAAGCCAGGACTGGTGTTGACTGCGTCTAGTCACGCTTGAGAGTGTGTGGATTTTGCGAGAGAGGGATAATTGCAGCTGCTTTTAGATGATCGTGAATGAAGTTCAAGTTGAATGCGAATGGTGTGTTGTATTGCCCGAGGTGTTGTCGCGTATTGAGGTCCCCCTTGCATAGGCCGAGGAGTGGCGTGTTCAGGTGTCCCTGAGGAAGCCGCGACTATTGGTACGCGCGTGTGTGCGCGTGGATATCGGTCAAGGGTCTTCAGGTCAGCGATTCTGAAACAGCTGGCTGTCATGATACATGAATTTGGGACAAGGAAGGGGGACAGCATTGTTGGCTGCCCGCCACAACTTACCTACCGTCTCCTATCCTAGCTGCTCGATTTGGCGTCCTTACGTCCATTCTCTGTTATCTGTAATGGGAGCATTGTAACTATAGAAAGGCATACGGATTTATGATAAACGTTGTTTCAAAAACTATCATAACAGCATTTCGATTGATCTAATTGTGAAAAAATCGCGGCCTCGGTGGGAGTCGAACCCACGCAACAGGGAAGGCTTCTGCGCAGCCAACGCTCTACCAGTTGAGCTACGAGGCTCACTATGCGCCGTGAATTTGATCACGCTTGGGTCGATTTGTTTGCCCAGCTTTAATGCATGTATGTAGTCCACCAATATGGACGCAGTAAGCTGATTGCCAGTATGTACAGTTTGTAAAAACAACATAAAATTGTTATTTTAAGCTAAAAAATAGGTACATTAGCCGTTTTACGGACCAGATTCACCATTTTCCGTCTCTTCACTTCTTTTTCTTGAAAAGCAACTACTAAATTCACTTCTAATTATTACAATTATGGTTACCAAGATTGCTCTTTCTTCTCACTTTTAATTATACATCAATTACACAACCATAAGTCAATCGTGCTTAATTATAGATATTAACAGTGTTTAAATACAGTAGCTCAGTACTGTATGTGAAGAACTATGAACACTATTCTGAAGAGCTGTCCTATCTGCAGCATGGGGTAGGCTTTCTTGGAGGTGCCCTCTGTCCACCTGCTGGGCGTTGTTTCATCTTTTGAAAACCTCTGCACCTTTGTACGTGGTAAGTGAACGAAAAATGCCTGCCTTATCCAGAACTACGACATAAACGGCTAACCCAAAGAAAGCGTGCTTGACTTGTTGTGTACCGTAAAATTTTAGATGGTGCTTTATCGGAAAACAGCGCGCCGAACGCGCAATCAGTGAATGTGTTGATGCGGTCGCCACCGCGGAACTAGGTGTTATGTCACAGGCCACTTATCACCTGCTGCTTATCTGCATGGCCTGACAGCGCGCTAGTGAAGGCATCGAGGTCTAGCGCGCGCTGATCACGTGATTGAATATGGAGCCCTACAGGCCGGGGTGAGGAAGCAGGACAGCCAATGAGCGTTTCGCGAAAGCTGAAGTTATTAAGGGAGATCCTAGCCGCCAGGCATTCAATTCTGAGGGGAGGACCGAGTTACCCGGCTTCCCAAGTCAGGAATTATTTTAGCGAGGCATGCCTTGAAGCAGCGTGAAGATAGACTCCTCTCAACATCGACCCTTCTCTTTCTCCCCTCTCTTATGAAGTGTGCAACTGGTTGAGCTTGTCAACAAGCGGATAGTGTGATTTCACGCCGTGGTTGATGCAGCGCGAAGACCTGTAGTGACCGCTAGCACTACCTGGAACCCATGATCAGCCGCACGCTGAGTTATCGCGCTCCACAGCTGTCGATTTTGTGCCCCTGGAACCAGACGCACACGTGCCCACCTTGCCTCTCCCGTCTTGGCCTCAATCTGTCTGGACAGACCTCAATGCGGTGGCTGCCGCTAGATCTCACTTCGCGCCACGCCGCCCTTGCGGAAGGATGGGCGCTCCGACAGTCAAATTTCCTACTATCTACATTTCAACTCCTCTACTCTACTCCTTCTACACTTTCCCATTACTTCTCTCTTCTCCTAAGGAACCGGGCCTGGCAGATCGTAGCCTTTAGTGTTAGCATTAACACTTCTCAATTGCTTCCTGGGACACGGATGTTCGCTTGTATTGGCAAACTTCTCGATAGGTTCGAGCCTGGGCCTACAACTACACAACACCTTCCCTCCAGTGTATGACGGTACTTATGGGTCCACGTGAACGCTGCGCCGTCAGATAAGCACGTACCCCGAGTAAGTCGAAGCCGCCTTTTCGGCCCAGTGTAGCTGCAGTTCAGCCCGCCGTGGATAAGAACCCATAGTGGCACGCTAGAGCCACTTCCTCCGCATCACGCCATACATGACGTCTCGTGATTGCAATCCTCGGCCTACCGTTTGGACAGCTGAAAACTCTGCGAGAACCCAGTGACCAATAAAATATCCGCATGCGTAGGCTGACCTCAATCTGTTCGCCTTCAAGGCCGACTCAGATGTGGACTTTCACGCTCTTTCTCGTATCAACCTAAAAACCGACTGCTGACGACGTGGTGGGTTCCTCTGCTCTTGTCACAGCAAGGGCGTATCATGGTCGCATCTCCGGTTCTTGGGGATGTTCTCGTGACTTCAAGGTCTCCTCCTCGTATGGTCCTTCGGATGTAGATATTACTCGCCATGGACCCCATGGCTGCTGCCAACATTCACAGAAGCATCCTGGTCTTATCATTCACATACTTTCCCCACGAGCAATATTTTTCATCCTAAAAACCACAAATAACATTTCATTTTGAATTATGAGCCATGCCTTAGGAGTTTTTTGACTGTCTGCTCTTCTTGCTCAGTTACACTGCTGGTTCGTGTTTACTGACATCACCAAATGTGAGTGTATTACTTGAAACAAGCGCGTAGTCGCCTACAGTTGTCCCAGCGACTTCTTTGAAATGTTCGGCTGTGTCGATGCATTTCTTAAATACTGTGTACCAAATAGGGAGTTCAAAGGCCTTTGCCTATATTTCCTTTAATAAACTTGAGTTGACTGCGATGACTGTCTACGCTCTGAAGCCCCGGATCCGGCACCCTAGCAACCGGACTACATTCGTCTGAGAGTCAATTTCCTCTTACCTATTCTCCATTCCTTCTGTAAAAAAATTAACTGTTCCAACCACTCTGGTCACTTTTTCTCCTTCCCCAAGGCACCGGACCTGAAGATCGCAGCTGCTAGGGTTTAACCAATTAACCTTAACTCCTCGATAAACCTAGATGCACAAAAATATGTGAATGTGCGTATACGATGCGGGAATTAAGAAGGAAACATTAAAGAAGCAATTTCTAGTAAAAAATGAGTTCAGTACCATATAATTTAAAGAAAACTCTACCGCAGGAGCTTAAGTTATCAGTGAAGGCTTTAGCCGTTACTGCCTTCCGATCCGGTTCCTTGTGAGAAGAGCAGAAGTAAAACGCCATTTGGAAGGACAGTGTACAGAACTACTAAAGAAGAGGTTGGAAGATGTTTACAGCCAGAGGAGGGCACGCCCAGAGCCGCGATGGTGGTTTTCAAAGTGCGAGACAATGGCGGAGTTGTTACAACGCCTCGTCAGTCGGCCTTGACGGTGATTGGCCCGTTTGGACCGCCGGGATCGACCGAAAATAAGACAGCCCTGGGTCCGCACGCGCAAGTTGTCGCGAGCGCTTCCGCGTTACAACATGCGCAACATAAATGTATACTGTGGAAAATACTTTTTATCTCGGCTTTCTTTCTATTGTCTTTTCACATGTACCGGTCATGTCTTTTGTCAAATAGTATGCTTAGCTTAACACAGAAGTTTCCGCGCTGACAGCGTACAGAGCTCAGCGTCGAGACTTGCGTAATTGATAACTGATTAACCTGCACCTCCAATAGTTGTCGCATTTTTTCTGCTGCTGCTGTTATCTCTGACGATGGACTCCTTTACGCGCTTAATAGTTCAGAATAATAAATAAACTGACGTTGTAACTTACCATACTAACAGCTTAGGTACTTGCTAAAAGGCTCAGACACGTGTTTCGCTGGTATTCTGCCGCCGCTTGACACAGCTACGAGGGCTCCGGCTCATCGCCCAGCTTTCCCTATCTGCTTTCTGGTTGATATACCGGTTTTGAAAGTTCAGCTTTTTTAATCTCCAGAGAAATTAATTTCTGATTGCGGTATATATCAGTATATTTAAGGTCTATAGGCGTAGACCGAAATTGTAAGTGTATATTCGTGTTGAAACCCGTCAACCCCTGTGAAATATACACATGCTGCCATCAGAAAGTTGTAAGTAGTATAAATTGACGTTGTAACTTACCATAATAACAGCCTAGGTACTGTTGTAACTTACCATACTAACAGCCTAGGTACTTGCTAAAAGGGCCTTTTAGCAAGTACCTAGGCTGTTAGTATGGTAAGTTACAACGTCAATTTATACTACTGACGACTGTCTGATGGCAGCATGCGTATATTTCACAGGGGTTGACGGGTTTCAACATGAATATACACTTACAATTTCGCTCTACGCCTATAGGCCTTAAATATGCTGATATATACCGCGATCAGAAATTAATTTCTCTGGAGATTAAAAAGCTGAGCCTAGGTACTTGCTAAAAGTCCCAGACACGTGTTTCGCCGGTATTCTGCCGCTGCTTGACACAGCTGTGAGGGCTCCGGCTCATTAGTAGGTCGCCCAGCTATCCCTATCTGCTTTCTGGTTGATATACCGGTTTTGAAAGTTCAGCTTTTTAATCTCCAGAGAAATTAATTTCAGATCGCGGTATATATCAGTATATTTAAGGTCTATAGGCGTAGACTGATGAGCCGAAGAGGGAAGAGGGAGAGAGGTAGCCGTTTTATTTTGAAAGGATCCTTCTACAAAAAATCAATTCACTCCTTGCGGATAGAATAGGGTAAGTAAAACAACTAACACCGGAAGACCACAAATGGCCGAAAGCCACAACTGTCAACATTAAAAATACTCGCCAATAAATGAGTCACACATTTTACGGCAGATTCCACATGCTTCAAAACGCTGATCACGTGGTGGGCATACCACGTCCTGATTGTAGTCCAAATAAACAAAAAAAGGGTAAAATGAGTATAAAGCCGTAAAATGAACCAACACATGGGAATTAGTAGCGGCAAAAGAAGGGCGGCTTAGGCCCGCGTGAATGTCGAATTCTGACTGAGATGTGATAATACTGTTACAGACGACCTCACGGTTTGGCGCGGAGAAGCTGAACTACTTTTAAACTTTACTAAGTACCTATGCTGTCATACGTGCGTATGTGTGTGGGTGGCGGCACGCCTAGGGTACGGCTGCCACCGTGCCAATCACCTCTCCCGCCCCCGCTTTTCTTGACTCAGTCACGACACCGGGCCCAGGTTGGGGACGGGAGGGAAAGCGTGCGTAAGATGCAGCGCAAATATGGTCTCACTGCAATTTCCTTCACGCTCAAGTCCCCATCTTGCGCCCACGGCGTTCTGGGACACGCGATGGACCTGGTTGAACTGTCATATGCGACTAACTACCTGTTATTCCACAGTAGTTGATGGATTTCAGCTCAAATATTCACTCCAACGATTGGACCCAGCCTGAAGAGCTTTGGTCCGAGGGATTTACTTCAAGTTCAAGCGTTTCCTTCTGAGGAAATTGAATAAAGGTGAGCAGGCATACTGGCCTAACAGCCAGAAAGCATTTGAGTAATGCGGGCTTGGGCAGACTATCGACGAGACACATATATGAGATTTTGGTAAGTACCTGTGCCCCCAGTACGGTGTATCACCTAACCTCCTAGTCTGATCACCTGTTGGCAAGGTAACGAATAGTAAACGGTTTTTTCCTCTAACGGACACCGAATTCTTGATCTATCCTTCGAACGTGGCAAGGGTTGCTAAACCTAACAAACGCAGTGGATAGGGTTAGGCTTGGGTTGGCCTATAACAGGGCCACTGACCGATCAGTTGTTTCCGAAGTGAGGTGGCACTTTCCATCTTTGCTTCAGCTATGCATTCCTTTGGCGAAAACTGGGTGTCGGTGAATGCGCTAAGTGCCCGTTTCTAGGATGATCACCTACAGTGCTGTAGCGGTCTAAGTAGTGGGTGTACTTGGATAACTACAATCACCAAGTCGAATCCCAGGTTGAAGGTCAAAGACATCAGTCACCAGAAGGAGTGATTTATTGTGTACAGAACTCCCAATTGCTGTCCCAGGTGACAGTGGCCACTGGCGAGTCCAGGACTAGAGTTGGCTGCGTCCAGCCAGGCCTGAGAGTGAATGAGACAGTGGTGGCAGCTGCTTAAGGAGGATTGCGGAGCAGGTTCAAGTGTTTTGTTATTGGTGTGTTGCAATTGTCCGAAGGGATGTCGCCTGCAAAGGCCTCCTTTCTGCGTTGTCCACAGAAGTGGCCTGGTAAGTGACCCTTAGGAAAGAGTGCTTATTAAGACGCACTTGTATACGCGGGTGTGCACGTGACTGCATAAGTTGGGGTCAACTGTAGGGGCCGCAGGAAAGCCGAAGGACAGGGAACGCTGGCGTACCTGTTAACAGTCAGCCAGAAGTAGCTGCAAGGTATAGCCTCGGAGGCGGGGGCGCAAGTGAAAGAAAGCATTGGAACAGTTGTTTGTGACGACGCATGATTTTGGTGCAGCGGCCCTTGGAGGACGAAGGGGGAACAGGCCTTGTGGCCATCCGCCACAGGTCTCCGCCTATAAGCGTTATTTTAGGCCGATCTGCTCCAGGTTAACGATTAAATTATGGAGAAATTAAAAGGCTTTGGACAATCAGCCTAATGTACCAGGATTGTTGGAATCCATACATTGCAGTAGGCTGGGCAGGTAACTTGACCTGATTGGGATAAGCTTGCGGTTCCCAGTGTGGGCCTCGTACCTCAGTTGACTAGAGCGTTGGCTACATTAAAAGACTCTTCCCCTTGCTTGCGCGCGTTCGAATCCCAACGAAGTCGCCGAGTTTTTTACAAACGTGGGTCAAATGAATTGTAATAATCTAATTAAGGCTGCCTGGTAATCATTTGTTGGATTCTAGATTGATTGCTTAGGAAGTCCAGTCGGCCTACTGTATCAGAATTGGGCGAGTCCATACGTTGCGTTATTTTAGGCCAAGTAACTCCAAGTTAACGATTTAATGATGGAGAAATTAAAAGGCTTTTGGCAGTCAACTTAATATACCAGGATTGATGGAGTAGAAACATTGTAGTAGGCTGAGTGGGTGCCTTACAGGTAACCCAGGTATCAGTATCAGTTTATTGAGGGATATGCAGGTAGATTGCATTTGAGTTCCCTATTTGTACATATGTGTCGTTGTAGCTGAAAAATGGTATCTCAGTTTGTTGGTGAGGCCAGTTGTCCTGAGCCATGAGGTTGTACATAGTTTTTTTAAATGAGCAGACAGTGAAAAAACTCGTAAGGATTTTTTAGGTGAAAAACTGCTGCTCTTGTGGGGGAGGTGTGGAGTTTGGGAGAAATAAAAAACGTCCGCTCCTGGGGGGAGGGTCCAATGGTAAGGGTGGCATTGTAACTGTCACCAGGATCATTACCGAGTGTGGACGATGCTGCCTAATACTTCCTTGTTGATTGCAGAGCCTTTTGTGACTAGTTCGGGTCGAAGTGAACTTTCCTGAAGTCTCGCAGCTGTTGACCTCAACGTCTGAGAACAGCCAATCACAGTTACCGCATTTGGGCCAGTAAGCCTGCACGCGTGAACGCTTGGTCTCTGGGCCACGGGGATTTTCTGCAACTATGCTGCACTTTGGACCACGCCGCTCTAGCAGAAGGTCGTGCTCTCCGTAGTTAATCTTCTTCCTGCTCATTCTTCTTTCCTCTGTGTACACAATATACTGTTCCTAACACTTTGGCCTTCCCAACACTTCTTCTCTACTAGGCAACCATGGTCTGAAGATCGTAGTTGCTCGGGTTTAACTTACTTAGCACCCTGCGGTAAGTCCGCCGACAAGATTAGAAAAACAGAAACAGTCCACTGCGGGTTGAACCAAGGCTGTGCTCAGGCCGTCAGGTTCTGCTGGTGCGATCGCTGACGGAGTCATCACGGTACGCAGATGACCAAATAGGGAAGACCGCGAAGACCTTCGCGTGGGAATAATGGTATGATTAAACTCAGCTCGCAACTCAGTTTGCTAGAGTTTTGGCTGAACTACGCTCTTATCCTTGCTGGCGTGGGTTCTAATCCAACCGCGACCGCCGAATTTTCAACAAGTGGGTCAAATAAAAGTAAAAAGCGGCAATTTAAAATTGGAGTAACACCCAAAAAAGTCGACGGCGAATGCTAAGGACACACTCATGAGTCAAACCACTCATAGCTATGTTAAGTAACGGCACAAATGCGACAGAATCCGTGTCGTTTTTTTTAAACAGCTGTCTGTCTTGTCTACGCCTACAAACGTTATTTCGGGCCGAGTTACTCCAAGTTAACGACGATTTTGGAGAAATTAAATAAGGATATGCATTCAGCGTACTAATGAAGGAGAAAGTTTGCGTTCAAGTTATTTGCATCGGTAAAGAAGAAAGAGGGTCGAACATCGGAACGATTTGTTTGTTATTCTGAGCTTTCGAACTCTTACAAGAGTCCATCGTCAGATAGGAGTCCAAAAGCCTAGAATAACAAAAAAACCATTCCGGTTTTCGACCCTCTTTCTTCTTTACCGATTCAGCTTACTAGTTTATGATTGGTGGATTCCATACGTTGCCCTCTGTTGCCCTAGACGAGACACTTGCTGCAGACGAGAACGCCGTGACGCAACGATAGATGACTTGCTGGCGAACACGAGACAAGTCGACTGACACGTGCAGAGCTGATGTGTACGCAGGAATTGTTATAGTAAACTATTCTTGGCTACCCTTTTCTGTCTTCTCGTCCTAACACGTACTGGGGGACATAACCAGCGTTGACACAGGAACACATTAGGTTACAACATAGGCTGAGCGGGTAACTTGACCCAATTGTTATTAAGCTTACAGTTCCCGGCGTGAGCCTTGTAGCTCAGGTGGCTAGAGCGTTGGCTGTACTAAAGGTTTCCCCTGCTGGCGTGGGTTCGAATCCCACTGAGGCCACCGAGTTTTTCACATGTGTGTCAAGTGAATTATTCCAGTCTGTCAGAGCCTACTACTTATTAAGTCTGCCTGGTAGTCATCTGGTGTATTCTAGATTGATTGCTTAGGAAGTCTCGATTGGACAATCAGCCCACTGTATCAGAATTGACGGATCCCATACGTTGCAGTAGGCTGGACGGGTAACTCGATCCAAGTATGATTAAGCTCACTGCTCCCGGGGGGGAGCTCGCAGCTCAGATAGCTAGAGAGCTGGCTGAACTAAATCCTTCTGCTTGCTGGCGGTAGTTCGAATCTCACCGCGGCCGCCGAATTTTTCATAAGTGGGTCAAATAAAATTTAAAAACAGCAAGTTTCATGGGAGTGTCTCCCAGAAAGTCGACGGGAAGAGCTGGTTAACTCACCTATGAGCCGAACCACTCACAATCATGTTATGCAACGACACAAACCTGAAAAAACCAGTGTCGACGTTTTTAGCTACCACCTGTCTTGCCATTATCGTGAATCATTCAGCCACTGCGATACTCCTCAGTAAGACCGATGTTCAGTTTAAAGTCCAAATGGAGGATATAATGCCAAGCAATAATCGGTCCACGAGAGGCGCTGTGGGGCCGCTCCGAGTAAAACTGGAAAATCTGCATGCTTAAATTGTCTTCGCAACTACGACGGCTGCGATTGGTGGAAAATGGTCGTCAAGGCAAGACCGGTGGTTGAGTTGCCGAATATGAAGGTTGGATGGACGTTGACGACAAGTTTGTGCTATTGATAATCGAATATCGTCTAAGTGCAATAGGGCACCACTCTGATGACTACGTTGAATTACAGCTTTCCTCAACTGAGTTAGGTTCTTTGTGTGATTGAGAAGGCCTGGCACTGGTAAATGACATTCAGCTCGATTCGTGAAAATACGTCCACTACAGCGTTCTTCCTAGCAGGTACATATGGAAAAACGGTAAAATTTAATTATAAGTTGGAAATGCTGATACTCGTGCTGAACAAGTCGCAGCCACAGCTAGCTGGTACATGCGCGATAACGGCACGATCGCCAATATTTCATGCAAATATGGGCAGTGAAGACCGATTCTCAACTCAAAGGCTGCAGGAGACGGAATTCAGAGAACACAAGCCTTTTTTTGCCACGGCAGCTCCTGCAGTGGGGCCTGGCTACCTCAGCCAAACGCATCCGCACATTAGCTTCACGCGGGAGTGCGAAGCACTGCCTCTGGTCATCTGGCGCGTACTGAGCGCGGCTGGAGGCTTGTCAATGCAGGTCATACGTTGTTCATTGATCGGCCTTCGAGAACGCGCCAACCAATCATACATCAGTCGGGGCTGCCTCCTGCTTTTGGTCCACTTTTGCCGCACCCTCCTCCACCCCTCTCACGCATACATATGCAGGGCGTCCAAAAATGTATACGCATTTTAAATAATTGTCGACTTGGTTTTTATCATAATTTTATCATTTCAAAAAAGAAAACAATGTTTACAGGCATCATTTGATTGTTTTTAATGCATTTTGACTATTGCAACAGTTGTTGAAGGGAGAGAAGTTCAGTTCAGTTTTATTATGGAAATATAGGTAAATACCTTTGAACCCCCCTTTTTGAACATAGCTTTTATGCAGAACATGTGGCGTTGCCAGTAATGGAACTGCCGGGGGGGCAGACATTAAAAAACTCCTTAGGCATATTTCAAAAGTCTAGTTTTGAATGCTATATGTGGGATTTTAAGGAGAAAAACTGTCGCCTGTCATTGAGCATTAATGCACCCGAATACCACGAGAATTGTTTCATGTTGTGTGCGATTCCATTGCTTCACATTCTCAGCAGTTTCATGATACAAAAGGACGTCAGGCTGAGAACATTCAGTGAAAAAGCAATAAAATGATACCTGTAGATATTTTACATTTTTGAAATGCTAAAATTATGGTCAACACCAATTTCACAATTATATAAAATGTGTATACACTTTTTTGGAACACCCTGTGTATGCGATTGCCGTCCTGCGACCCTGCTTGCGTGTATGTCACAGCCACGGTAGACATCACCTCACACCCCGACATGAGATCGGAGAATCTATAGGATTTAAGGCCAAGACGATAAACCCTAACACCTACGAGCTTCGAGGCCCGGTTCCTTAGGATACTGGAGAAGGCTTGGGAAGACAGAGTAGACGGAACAGTGTATTGTTTACAGAATAGTTAGGGGAAAGTTGCCAGTCCGTCCGGCATGGCTGTTTGGCCGGAGGGCGCATGAGCGTGCGGCCTCCAACCCGTCTCGCTCAGAGCCGATTTTCAAGTGTCCTTTTGCGGCCTTAATCGAGCATGGCCGGTCCAATTTGTCGAGATCTCGTGATGGTGATTGGTTGAGCGTGAGACACACAGGCGCCTGCGCGCAAGCGGCTGTGGCTGGTGTCAGAAGAGCGACCGACAGACAGACAGGTGAGGACATCGCGTGATAACTCGGCAAGAGCGAGCCCCACGTTATGTGGCCAAGATTATCGTCTCGCATTTGAAGCGGTGGGCTGTAGAACCGCTAGAGGGGCTCCCCTCAGAGACCGAAGTCTATTGATGAAAGAAATGGAACGAAGGAAGGGTAGTAAAGGATAGGGAATGCGGAACGTACCAACGACAGGGTTCGAACAGCTGGTGTTCGTGTGGATGGCTTGCGATAGCCAGGTTGAAGGGACAGTTGTAGCCTGCATGAGCTTCTGCGGCTGGCATGCGAGAGACTGGGTAGTGCCGCCAGTGCCGCTTGGGAGGAGGAAATGTCATCTCGCGTCCGCGTGGGCAACTGGGTCTGCGGTAGGAGGAGTGTTCTTGACTACGCGTGCATCGGCATCTTGTAGGATATTAGTCATCTCGACTACGTAGGAGGGAGGTCGGTTGACTGCATTGAACTTCGACAGCAAATCATGATGCTGTGTTAGTGTTCGCTGAGAGGAGGAAGGGGTACCATTGGCAGTAGAAGAAGGATCTGAGTTTAGAAAGGAGGTCTGAGTATTGGCACTTATAGGGGGAAACTGCTTCATGGGATGGGAAATGAACCAGAGCCTGAGGTCCGTGAGCTGTGAGCGATTGAGCATCTCCCTCTGGCTTCACGACAAGGTGTCGGTAATGAAATTCTCCATTTCGTGGCCAAATGAGATGACACAGGAGAAATTCAGTTGAAGGTGAGGGAGGACTGATGATGATTGAGCTCGGCCACATCAGAAGTTTAGTTGAAAGTTTATCTCACGATTGGGGTCACCAGTTATAGGAGCTAAGGCTACGATGGTTTTGGCCTTAACACCTAAAATCTTCCAGACTCTGATTCCTTAGGAGATTGGAGAGAAGACGGTGGAAAGGCGAGAGTAGACGGAACAGTGTATTGTTTACAGAATATTTAGGGGAAAGTTGCCAGTCCGTCCGGCATGGCTGTTTGGCCGGAGGGCGCATGAGCGCACGGCCTCCAACCCGTCTCACTCAGAACCGATTTCCATGTGTCCTTTTGCGGCCTTAATCGAGCATGGCCGGAAAGGTCCACTTTGTCTAGATCTCGTGATGGTGATTGGTTGAGCGTGAGACACACAGGTGCCTGCGCGCAAGCGGCTGTAGCTGGTGTCAGTAGAGCGACTGACAGACAGACAGGTGAGGACATCGCGTGATGACTCGGCGCGAGCGAGCCCCACGTTGTGTGGCCAAGATTTTCCTCTCGCATTTGGAGCGGTGGGCTGTAGAACTGCTACAAATCCGTGTTAGAGACAGTTTCTTTTGGTTGACCTCCATTTCGATGGCTTTTCGCTCAGTTCCAGGAAGGAAGGTTACTCTTATATTTCGAATTTGGCTCAAGGTTGGGTCAAGGGACTGGGTAGCCTTCCTGTAAGTTAACTAAAGGTCACTAGCATTACGGGAGTTCATGATCTCATGCCTTCGTGCAATATTTTCTAATTCTAAGTAAGAATTTTTTTGGCCAAATCTCAAATACTACTTATCAGCGTGGTCACCATGTGTGTAATAGACGTCTAAACAGGACACGGGAAAAGCAACCGCTCTCAATGTGTGTAACTTTGCACCAACTCCGGGGAGATTATTTTGATGATGAAGGCGAGGGTGGGGGTTAAGCTTAGGATTCGGTTTGAGGTTGGGTTTGAGGTCAGGGCTTAGGAGGGGTTGGGTTCAGGTTAAATGTACGGTTAAGGTCTGGGACTAGGGTTAAGATAAAGGCTACGGTTTGGTTTTACGTTAGGGTTAAGACACAAGAATAGTTATCCTTTCTGAAATTTATCGCAAAAACATCTATTTTAGGTGAGCGAGGTGTTCCTATTCCTGTGTTTAGGCGGTCATCCAAGTAATCCTAATCACTTTGTTACATCTGATGCATTGGGAACTGGGCGGAGGGGCGTAACCAGACAGACAGGCTTGATTTTTCTGTTTGCCACGTAAACGTAGAGCAGCGACCAGGAATGATTGCACTTTTCCCGGTAGAGTAGAAGCAGCAACTGATGGTACTTATCAGATCGTACACGATAGTCAACGATGAAGGTGGTTACGTTGATCGATTTTTTTTTCAGGAATTGTACGTCCGCGAGCGTCAAAAAATATTTCAGCCGTTTCCGAACAGAGGAGTTCTCCAAATGGATTTCTCGGGGGTCAGGCCAACCCACGGAGTGAGTTTTTAGGTTTTTATATAACTTCTGGCTATAAATGGATACAACTTTCACTATGCGTTAGTGAATCATGGCGTCATCGAACCGTAAAAAATGCTTTTCTTTGCTTTTTACAAACCACTGCTGTGATTTTTTTTTTAATTTTTTGTTCTTCAACTTGGCCACCATAAGTACGTTTCCACTGTTCGGTTTCCTTCTTTCTGTTTAGTTGAATAAGCTATACGGACTACACCTCTGGCGATGCGCGAGGTATGAGGTCACGTGATAGCAAGTCTCGACTCGCCTCTGTGACAGCTAATCACAGGTGCCGCAAACTGCCCCAAAACGCATGCATTAGTTTGCCTCTTCACCGGTCTGGCCAATCACCTTCAAGGTTAACTCACACATAAACTGCTGTCTGTGGATGCTGAGATGACTATGAGGCTCAGACAAGTTGGATGCTATTTTTCTTGGTAGCGGAAGCACACTTCTCTGAGAGTCAACGTCTTCCGACCTAGTTTCCACTTCCTCCGTGCAGAATAAAATGCTCCTTCCACCTGGCACCTGAGTTATTCTCTCTCACAAGGAACCGGGCCCGAAGTAGCAAGGGTCCTACCTATTAACCTAACCCACGGCGATAAAGCCATCTGCTTCTCAAATGACTCTCATCTTGTATTGTTCTCCAGGTTTTTCACTTTTTGTTGTTTGCTGCTGTCTGTCCTTGTTCTATCTTCCTGTTGTTCGATGTATTGTAACGGTGACTTCAGTGGTGTCATCCTCTAATTACGCCCGTTGGAATCCTCAAGAAAGAACACCATAAGAATGGTGTAACTTTGGAATCCACCCGAACGAGGGTTTATTGTGTACAAAAGCCGGAGTTGCTTTCTCGGGTGGCAATTGCCGCTGGTTGATCTCCAGCTGGCTGTTGTCCCACCTCATGGCTAAGCCCCGGCAGTGGCGAGAGGATTGGCGGTGTCCTTGCAGTTCGTGTGCAACTCACTGTCTGAGAGGTGAAAACGGCTTATAAGTGATCGCCCACCGATTGTGGCCTCATTGGGTGCATTGGGATAAGGTCACTTGCCGTGACGAACCTAAGTGGCCCTTCAGGAACTGCGACTGTTTGGGCACGCGCCTAGATACTTGTGCGTGCGTGTCCGGTTTAAGGTCATTGTGTGTGGACAGTCATTGCGTGGGTATAACTATGGCGAAGGGCCATGACCTTGAAAGCAGTCCTCATCAACAAAGGAATCATTGTGGCAGTCGGCGACATGCACGACGCTTTAGGAGAGCCTGCAAGGTTGCTAGCCTTTGGTCAGGCTACACTCCAACTTATTTTTTCTTCTTTTTGTTGTGCAGTTGAGCTTCTGCTGCCCCTCGTTCAGCGAATCACCCTTCAGATCCCTCAAATTTTTAACTTGTCCTTTATACTTTCAAGCTATTTAGGAGTCCAGGCGTCACACTTGGATGAGTAAAAGGATCACCCACTGGCACAAACTCGTTCAGCGCGGAAGCTCTCACGGCGATATTTTTCAAGTAACTTGAATACAAAATGCGCCAGTACAGAAGAATTGTAAAATCCCACGAGTTTTTCTATCACAGTGTCTAAAAAAAGAACAGGTTTATGAAGAAGTAGACGCGAGCGCAGGAACAAGAACTCGATTCGCCTGAAGTTTCGGATTCAGGCTTGAACATGTAGCGGTCTAATTAATGGTTGTGCTTAGGGGTACTACAAGCATCCGATGGAATTGCAGGTTGAAGGTAAACGGCAGAAGTCACAAGAACGAGGGGTTTATTGTGCACAGAATCCTGAGTTGCTGTCTCGGGCAGCAGTGACTACTGGCAACGCCAGGGCTGGTGTTGACTGCCTCCAGTCGTGGTGTCTGCTGTTGTGTTGTGAGACAGGTAATGCTGACAGCTGCCTTCCCATGACTGCAAAGCGAGTTCAAGTGGTTTGCTATTGGTGTGCTGTAATTGCCCGAAGGGAAGAGGCCTCCTGCTCTGTGGCCGTGGCTTGGCGTGTTCAAGCGGCTCTTGAGAAATGGCGACTAGTTAGGCACGCGTGTGCGCACCTGTGTGCACATGTGTCTGCGAATGAATATCGGTCAATTGGTCGCCAGGTTAGCGAGTGGGAACAGCTGTCTGCAAAGGTGATGGAAGGCGTTAGGGGCCGCGGGCATTGAAGAACGAAGAGGGGGACAGGCATTGTGGCCATCTGCCACAAACTCATAATCAGAAACGGCATCAGATACGTGCAATTCACACACACAAAGGCGGTTGCAGTATTTGTAGCATGCAGTCACTGTGCTACCGCATACCTATAGCAATTAACGGCTCCCCCTGATCAATGATGCTTGCTTCTTGGTGAGCCAATGGCTTGGTGATCGGCATTGGAATAATTAATCCTCGAAATTTTGATCACGCGTATTGGAGGTCGGTGTGGTGCTCTACTCGCCGACACTGGAGTGGACAACTGTGTTCGTCTGCGCGCCCACCGAGTGAATACTTACTTTGGCCAAAGTAAATCTCAGTACCGGATATGGGTTGGACAGGTCATTGCACTTGCTAATGGACTGGGGACCCGTAACCATAACTCCAACGGCTTATGGCTCACGCAATTGTCACCTCTCATGAGAATGTCGGCATCATCGGACTTAAATGCGTTGCCAGGTCTCATCGAATGAGCCGCGACTTGAGAATTGGTGCTGCCACGAGTTCGGCCATTCCCATCCAGGACAGACTTTCAGTTAATTCGACATGTTTGCTTTATTCGCAACTGCAACAGTTCCCATATATGACTCTTGGCGTTTCTTGCCTAGGCAGTAGGTCTTTTGGTCTCACTGACTGACGCCTAATATATCATATTAGAAACCTGATCTGTCTAAAGTATGGTCTTGTTTCATTGCATAAATAATTATAGACACCGAATTTCTGAACAGTTGCGTCTTGTGCCCGACAAGCGTATGCTGTCTAAGGGATCGTTAAGTTTAACGCTCAATAAAGTGCCCATGGCACTCGGTCTTCAGACGAAATCTGGGAACCTGGTTCCGTTAGCCACGTTTATGCAGCCGTTAAAGAGAAAGTGTCCCTACTTGAAGGTGATTAAATCCATGTTTTGCCGTGACCATTTAAAATAGCAAAGGAAGAGTTAGCATGGACATTGAAGGGCTTCATGAAGGTCAACGCCCTATATTATTCCCACCCAAACAGATGGTTCTTTCTAGCAGGCATATTTCACACGCAACCGAGTAGCAGAAGCGTTCGCCTATTGCCCACTCAGGGCAACGCACGTTGAAAAAAGCTATCATCAACAACACACCAGGAAACTTATACGCCCGACCTTGGATTGGTTCGCGGTAAGCCAATCTGCGAGCGAATTGGGCTATTGGTCGTCTGCGGCGGTGGCAAAAAAACTACATCGCACAGCTGATGTGTGGTACCTCAGCACTCCATTAGACTGCTAACACCTATAGACAGCGATCCGTTTTGATAATACAATGAGAGAGGCAGTGGAATATCACGAAGTAGACGAATCAGATATTATCGAAAATAGGAAGATAATTAAGGCTGGTTTATCGTCCGGTTTATCTCATGTACTCAGTTAACTTCGAAAAAAGGGTGCTCCAGTTTTGCAGATATTCATCATACTTACTAGCCTTTTCCAGGCGTTTCTCTAGCCTTTTCATTGGCTTGTGGTAACTCCGACTACTTTTCCCTGGTTACCTTGCGCGAGAGCACCCATATTGATGTTTCTATAGGGCGTTTGCTCCGACAGGGACCATTAGTCATTCTCCTTACGTGACCGCTCAAAATAACATAACTGTTAGGTACTAAATTTGTTCCAGGACCCATGCATCCCAAACCGTTCCTAAAACTTCAATTTACATACTGCTTTCAGATATGACTGGTGCGAATGCTCGCATTCCCGAGGTGTGTAAAAGTAAAGCAAAAGAGGGTCCTTCGCTCGCTGGAAACTCGCTTTAAGACGGAGTGAGGCATTATCACAAGCGGCTGTCCATATCTACGAAATGAGTCACGAATTTGACGTCGTAGCCACGTTGATAATCGCCCATACCAGAAGCAAGACAAACTGGGCATTGATTGAAGTTCGAACCCCCGATGAGAACTCAGTCGATCAATTTATCGATCTGACGCCGGCATACAGAGCCCTGCGCAGTCAAATTCGGACTGGCATCGCTGGTGTTTGATTGACTCCTGCCCTTCCCCCATTATAGCTGCTGCTTGTTTTATTTTCGTTGTTATATTTGACATTGGAGTTTGAAAGCTTGGATGAGTAGTCCTGATTCTGGCGAGTGAAGAGCCTTCTTCTTTACTCATGACTGAGCCTTCTCAGTTGGCTTTGGTAGATCATCCAGGTTTTTTTTACAAGCAACGTTTACAACCTTGTACATCCTGACTGATGTGCCAAAAGGTCTACCACGACCATCCTAGCCTGAGTATTATAGCCTGCCGAAAATGCGGCTGGCTTTAGAGATATGGGCTGCACCTTCGCGATTTGGATTGCTCGGCGACGGATGCTTCCCAGATAACATAGCCTGTGTACTGCTGCGGGACGAAAACCACTGAAAGACAGCGTAGATTCAGTCCATAAAAGGAGTTAGCGCTAGTTCGTGTTTGACAACTATGACATTTAAATTTCACAAAAGCATATAGAATCCGTTAAGCTTTAAGATGTCAAAGGCCTTGAGGTGATGTACGAAATGAATTCCTATTACGTTTATTTCGGCTCTCAGGTAACGATAATAATGCAAGTGCTTCCAATTATTTCCAGAAGCTACTCGGGTGCTAGACTAGAGGACGGAAGGTGCAACCCCTTCAGCGTATAAAACGTGGCAAGTGATAACAAGAGTTTTATGGGCGGGGCTAAATGAAGTAAATTAGGACGTCAACCTAGCCCCAAACTCTATCCATTGTGTTCGGTGGGGTTAGTATTTTTTGCCAGGTTCATAGGCTTGTACAATAATTTGTTGCTCCGACAAGTTTGCGGCTTGCGAGTGCTGACAACTACGCGTGATACCATTCCTAACTGACCTGACCCACTTTTTACGGGCTGTTAACGAGAGTAAGAATGAGGCCGACTCTGTGCTTTTTTTAATTATTACAGTAAAACTGATGGCTTTTCAGACTAAAACAGCGTCCTAATAGTCGCCGCTGAGAAAGATGCCAATTGACCCGATAATCTGTTCCTCTAACGGACACTGACTTCCTGACCTATCTTACGAACGCGGCAACGGTTGCTAAACCTAACAAACGCAGTGGATTGGGGTTAGGCTTTGGTTGGCCCATAATAGAGCCACTGACCGATCAGTTGTTTCCGGAGTGAGGTTGCACTTTTCATGCTTGTTTGAGGTATGGATTCCTTTGGCGAAAAGCAGATGTCGGTGAATACGCCAAGTGCCCGTTTCTAGGATGATCACCTACAGTGCTGTAGCGGTCTAAGTAGTGGGTGTACTTGGATAACTACAATCACCAAGTCGAATCCCAGGTTGAAGGTAAAAGACAGCAGTCACCAGAAGGAGTAATTTATTGTGTACGGAACTCCCAATTGCTGTCCCAGGTGACAGTGGCCACTGGCGAAGCCAGGACTAGAGTTGGCTGCGTCCAGACAGGCCTGAGAGTGAATGAGGCAGTGGTGGCAGCTGCTTAAGGAGGATTGCGGAGCAGGTTAAGGTGTTCTGTTATTGGTGTGTTGCAATTGTCCGAAAGGATGTCGCCTGCAAAGGCCTCCTTGCTGCGTTGTCCACAGAAGTGGCCTGGAAAGTGATCCTTAGGAATGCGTACTTATTAGGACGTGCGTGTATTCGCGGATGTGTGCGCACGTGTATGCATGACTGAATAAGCTGGGGTCAACTGTAGGGGGCGCAGGAAAGCCGAAGGAGTTGGCGATCCATGTCTCGCGCGCCAGTTTGTGTCTCGTCGGAGGCACGCCTAAAAGAACATCCGCGCAAGGTTCTGCTCTGAGCGACCATGTCTGTGACGTCAAGAGTTATACGGGAGTCAGGCAAAAATGACCACCACATCATGTAGAACATCTCGACCATGCATTTCGCTCCACGAGCCACCGTCATCCTGCAAACCATGTGATTAGCGTCCGTTTAACGTCTCCTTACCTTTTGAGTACGTAACCAGTACTACCCTAAGTACTGCCGCGTGGTGGGTGGGCTTGACCAGCACAGGAGCTAGTTTGGAGCATGGCAGGCGATGTAGAGGTTGCGCTCCTATAAAAATGCCGAAAATGGTGGAGGAGGGTGGTGACACGTGCAGGTGCAGACTCAAGTATCAGACATTCGTGGCCCTTATGGTAGGCCCACTCCGTGGGGTCTGAATCAAGCATGACAGCTTCGGCCACCTGCACTCTCTTCGGCCACCGGTCTCCTTGACCCTGTCTTGACACCAGGCTTCTGCGGGTGAGGAAAAGGGGAGCCAAGCAGATGCCGCGCAAGTCTGCTATCCATTTAAAGTTAATTCACGCGTAAGTCATCGCTCCTGCAGCACCAGGCTGTGGAGCAGACGGCTGACCTATCACAGCGCATTAATGTAATGGGAGGAGACCCTGCCTGCTGCGATCTTTAGGCCCGGATCACTGTGGGCAGGGAATTGGGACGCCAGATGGGAGAAATAGTATATTCTGTACAGAAGTAGGGGAGAATAGGTGGGAGGAAATTGGTAACTGGACGAGCGTGTATCCGCAGCCGCGAGGGCAGGCTTCCACCGCGTGAGGGTTGAGAAGTCGTCTAGCACTTTCAACGAGGTCACGTGCGAGTAAGAGAGATGATTGGCCAGCCCGAACTGGGGTCAGCCTACGGATGCGCACCTGCTAGCAGCTGCGAGAGGTTGAGTGCTGCACTTGGAGTTTGGCCGCTACAGATCTCGTCGGAATCAACGGCCGGACTGCCAGTACTACCCTAAAAGGTACTACTCGAAGCGATTATCACGGTTTTAGTCATTACACAGGAAATGGCATCATGGAAACACAGATAAGAACTGCGTGCCAGATAGGGTCTAAGCAGAGCAACCACCATCAGCATCACGACACCTGATGTGGTGTGTCAGTCCAACTACATAAAATTGACTATCTAACTGTGTTATTTCGACCATCGCAAGCGATGATGGCCATCATTTGCCCGAGAGCACGGACGGTGACTGTGGTCAGGTATAGTAAAAAGTAGACACGCCGCCATCAACCCCACTCTAAACCCTCTCCCAACTTGAAACGGTGACAGGACAAAGTCGCGTTGACAGAGCAGGAATCAGGCGTAAGCCGGTTTCTGCAGATGCAGACAGAAACTTAGTCTTTAGTGCCAGTAGACTTTGCGCGGGTACTACTGCACTGCCTACCCTCACTTTACTATAGTATGTGTCTAGCCAGACTCTAGGAAGCCAGGACTGGTACTGTTTCTACCACTACCGTTATTTCTAATACTAATAACTAGGGTGGAGTTGAGTGATAATATTTTCTGGTACTATTACTGACTGTATTGTAAGTCAGAAGTGATGCTGGTTCAAGTCAGCACTGGGCTCATATCGCCTCAGTCACAACAAGAAGTGTAGTAGTACTGGTGCTAGCCCTGGTGCCAACATTCTTCAGAGGTGACGCTGATAAAGCCAACGCTAGGGCCCATATCCCCTTGGTCTCAACAAGGAGTGTGAATCTGGGTTTAAATTATTTCGAGTAAGTGCATGATTGGGGCTCTGGGGCACAGCAGAGCTTGCCTTGGTTTCCGCACTCTGTACTTTATCCATCGAGCCCTTTATTCCTAGGTACGGGCTAAGATACTGCTGCTAAAAGTGCTAATTTTTAGTAATCATGCTTACTAAGGTTAGTACATGGTATACTATAAATACTGCCTGTGTATGCTTTTTAAGAAGTTGCACCCAGTATGCACTCCCAATCTGTGTGAGCTAATAGTAATTAGCATTTGGATAATAATAGAGCGTCCGTAAAGTAATGCACAAGTCCTACTATGCCCTTATGTCGAGCAATTTTCCGTCAATAGATCACATTTAGGCCTACTGCAGTATCTATATATAGTATTGTGATAATATAGTATTAGGTAGGTATAGTAGTACAGTCTTAGTCAGTGCAACAGGAATTGGGCAATAGTAGTGATTATGTTAGCATTAATTATAGTGGTGATACTAGCACATCAGAGCTTTCCTTGGTTTCCGCCCTCTCAACTCTATCCACAAGGCTGTGTCATCGTATTGTTAGTGGAGCGTTATTAATTAATATCGCAGGTTCTGTCATGTCACATAGTAGTAGGGTAGCCTTTTTCGCTGATACTACTTCATGTAAACCCTCACTCACACACAGTAAGTTCCCAGAAATATTCGAGGCACCCGAGTCTCGTACTTCTACTACTGCAACTATTGTTTATACTGCTGCTTATAGCGGTGTATCTGAGTGATTTTGTGCTGCTAATGTTTGGTCAGAAATGAAACTGATTGCAGTCGGGTCTGGGAGCGTGCTCCCTTGATCTCACGTAGGAGTATTGACCTGGATTTTTGCTATTGTCAGTAGAACAGGTGTTTGGAGATTGGAGCATATCAGTTCTTGTTTTGGTTTTCTCCTAAGTTTACTCTGCTAGGGCTAGGATACTACCGTAAGAAGTGCTGTGCCCATGCTATAACTGCTACTGCTAGTAATCATACTTACTGAAACTTGTACGTACATGTAAGACATTTTAAACTAGTGTGCAGTCTTAACCTATAAAGGAATATTAGTACGTTCAAGGTTAAACAAAGGCAAATGTAATAAGAGCTGAAGATCTATCATGCATTAAGGTCGGAAAAAAGTGACATTTGGTATTTTTCAGGATACTTCTGTTAGAAGTGCTGTGCCTATATTAAAAGTGCTAGTTATAGTAATCATACTTGCTAAAGCCAGTAACTGGCAAGCTGCAGTGCAGCCTGTACGTGCATGTAGAATTTTTATTTAGCCTAGTTGGCAGTCGTAGCCTAGATGGGCATTCTAGTAAGCTGACGGTTTAAAAAACTTGTATTTGATAAAAGCTGAAGATCTATCATGCATTTTGGTCATAACAAAGTTTCTGGGACTGCAATAGGCTAAAAGCTTAGATAGGGCTTTGAGGACTAGACTGCACTATCAAAGCTAAGCCAAGCTAACTAAGAGGCTGGACTGTGTAAACTAAGAGGTAAATTTTTGTCTAAAATGAGTAATGAAGCTACATCCAGCTAGATTGTAAGGTGTAGGCCCGACTTGTACGTTTGTTTAAATTAAACGCAATTTTTGGTTTTAACGCATGCCGCACAAAATACACTTTTCGATTACCACGGCGGGTGCAGACTTCTCAGCACGCTTTGCTTACACTACTTCACCTCTCACGATATTCCAACCTCACCGGCCGCCGTTTTATCGCCCTTCAACGACACCATTCTCTGGTGATCATTCCCGGGCTCAGGAGCATCTAACGGCAACTTGCAAGCCAGATTCCTCTCGACTCTCCCGGTTTAAAATCGAGGAACAGAGATCCCAACATTCACGAACCCATTCTTTGGCAAGTCCATTTCTTAGCTACTGCTGACAAGGATCGTAGGGTATCTAAGTGAGTCGTATCATTCTTATTTGTCATTTTCACTTTTGTATACAGTCCTAAAACCCTTTTTCACTAGTGTAGTGTGTTAGATTAGTAACTACTAGCTAGCTCTACACTAGAATTGTTTCGTTGAATCTTTGCTAAGATGTTTATATATATATCTGTAGAAATTACCGCTACAAAGGCAAGTTAGATTAGAATTATACGTACCTATTAAGGCAAATTTACTGCGGTGGTTAGGAGAACAAGGCTATGAAAAAAAATTAAAAATAACAAGCTTACGCGCGTCCTAGGCTTCATCCGAGCTAATATGTTAGGCACCCGACGAGATTTCATGTCCACGAGGCAGGTACGAGTGTCATCAATACTACAAGTACTACTACTACTGCTACTATTATAACTACTACTAATACTAATACTACTGCTATTACTACTGAGGTTGAAGCAGTCGCTCCAGTCCCGCCTTTTCCGGAATTCCTCTGTGGGTAATCGACGGACGCGATAATCTTGCCAACCTACAAGCATGCTCCACCAACCCACGTCCACACGCCTCTGAGCCGAGTCACGTCTGCTTTCCAACCGATCTCAGCCATTGTGGTTCTACACCTCCGACTCTCACCTTTCAAACGACCAATTGCATGTCCAACACTCAGCCAGCCACACCCTCCTAGTGACGCCGCTCAGTCAGAAGCACATATGGACGTGATTACCGATCAAATTGGCCTTTATGACGCCTTTATGCAGGTGAGGTCCCAGACATACATACGGACCTCTGATAATGCAATGAGGACTAGATCCTGTGCGGCAGCCAATAACTTGCACGTACGGTAGTCTTCCTAATCTAAGGCGTGTAGGGGGAGAGAAAAAGAGTTTGATACAGTTGACGGAATAGATAATACGACCGCATAGAGTGAGAAATGTACTAAATAATGACAGAGGGATCTGTTTTTTGCAGAATGTGAGAGCAGTGGCCCAGGTGGTTATAGAAAACGCATTGCTATATTTAAACTCATATGAGAAAATAAGACTGCTGCAAGGTAACTGCATGACAAAGAAACCTTTGGGCAGAAGCCATAACGACATTCAAAGCAAACAAATGGAACAGCAAATCTTCCGGGGGGGGGTTCTCACTTTTGTGGACGCTCTTCACGCGCCGAGCCAGGTCTCTTCTCCGTGTAAAACCTAAATGCAGTGCCCACTTCAGTAACCTAGTATACTACAGGTGGAGCTTTGCCATTGATGACATCTATCGTTTGCCAAATGACAGTGACTTGCGCATGAACTAGTTTATAAAAATCGAAGTCTTCCTCAGAATCTACCGCACTCCCTCACCCTGCGACAAAAGAGAATCCGGACGGCCGGCCAGAGGTGGACTTAGGGGCAGCGGCCGACAAAACAAAACAACCCGTCTACTCATACGACCTGTTACATGCAAAATTTATCAGGCTTTCACAGGGTCGGTTGGGATCTCATATGTGCGAGAGTGCTATAGAGACCTCTTCAGTTATCCCGTTAGTTGGCAGCAATCTAAGTCACGATCTGTAGTGCATCGTGACGCATCCCATCGCGTTGGATTGGATAAAGTGAGAAGTGCGCTCATATTTCATGGAGATGGATGCCTCACTGTAGGCCTCATTTTTGCGCTCCTATTCCATGCACAAATCAGCTGCTAGAGCCTGTCAACCATCTGCTGGGTGCTGTGGCTGATATATCATTTTCACCATCCCCAAAGAAGAGGAAGAAGACGGTACGAAGACATGGACCGTTTTATTTTGAGACTAACGTTTCGGACACTCTCTCGGTTCCATTGTCAGAGTAACTGGGTGGTTTTTCCTGTTCGCCAGGACTGTTGCAGCCTTGCCGCGTGCCTGTCATTATTATCCGCGCTCGGCGCACGAACTTTGACCTGCCTGATCGCTAGTGAGCTCGTGTGATCTCTGCTCACTTTTCGGCTGTCGCAAGTCAGCGTACTGGTTGACGTTCTCATCGTCGACTGACCAATGTTCCTGCCCGCCTGAGTTGATCTCAACTTCGTGGGCGCGGCTGTAATGTGGTTCCTGGCCGGCTTCTCCCCTTTCTACCTCCGAAGCTGGTTCTATTTCACACTCGAGTTTATTTTGCTTTCCTGTTGGCCTTGTTCGAACTGACTGGAGCCTTGTACGCAACGCCCGATAGGCGGGATGGATGTCCATGGCTCTGTTGAGTGTGCCAGTCGAAGAACAACTTTCCAGCAGCAATCTAGCCATTTTTTCATTGGCTCGGGCAAGGATCCTTGCTTTGTCAAAGGCGAAGGCGTGTTTCTTCTGCTGTGCGTGGTCATAGGCCACAGACAGCTTATCCTTGCAGTCGATTCCCTCTGTTAATGCTCATGCAATCTTGTGCCCAGGTGTCTGCCCGTTTCACCAACATACCTTGTATCACAGTCTTGGCATGGTATGCTGTAGACCAAACCTGATTGTTCTGTCAACAGTAGCGGGTCTTTGGGCCGCATGACTTGTTGTTTGATGGTTGATTCCGGCCTATGAGCCACACCGATCCCGAATGGTCTCAGGATTCAAGCAGCTGTCTCTGATACATTCTTCACATAAGGGATTGCGAACTAGAACTTGGGGTTCTCTCCTTTCGACCGTTCAAGGTGGGGTCTCTTAAGACACTTGTGTACAAAGGACATAGGATAACCGTTGGCCTGAAATAGAGCATGCAGATACTTAATCTCCTCCTTTTTCTCACTTTCGTCGCTGCACTGTGTCTGGGCGCGTTGGAAGAGGGTTCTAACACAACTGCGTTTGTGACAAACGGGGTGTGGCTGATATAACATGGAGACCACGTCCATGTCTGTCACAAGCGCCCCTGTGTGTGGTGTCACGACTCCAGGAAACTCAATTTGCTTGTTTGAATGAGCTGAGAGTTTTTTACGTGTGGGTCTGGAATGGAAATGGCGTAACTCGCGTGTCGGTGAAAATGACCGGTGCCCCTTCCCTTCAACTGCCGATCCCTTTCCCGCAACTAAATAACAGACATGTCCCCTCCAACGACTTCTGGCTCCCAAAGTCTTGCCAGCAGTTGCAACGTGGACTGTGTTCCCCACCGGTTATTTTTCAACATCGCCCTCCTTCCAGACAGGTTATCTAACGCTGTAACTCATCTGTTTGTACACATTTCATTATACATTTAATTTATATGCATGCCTTTTATATGGTTATGTCTCTCATTCGTAATATTCTCATTTATTGTCTGGATAAGTGTTGATGCGTTTGACAGTTCCATTCAGTTCAGACTTAGTCAGGATTTATCCCCGGCATTCGGCCTTATTCGGTATATACCAGTATCCGCAACATCCTCTCGCCCGGAGCCTTACAGAGGTAGTAGTTAAAGTCACGCGCGGACAATGCGTTGGTTGATTAACGCGAGCCGTGGTCCAGTCTGACCTCAGTTTTGGACAAGTGCTTCTACAACGTGGTCAGTTGTTGTGGGGCCGATAATATCTAACGTGCATGTAGACTTGTGGAAGCCTACCTCGCTGACTAATGCCGGCTTCATTGCCAAAAGCCGCGAAAGTGCAGTGGCTACGCGCGCCGGCTAAACCCCTACGCAGTGTCTGCCTTTGTTTGCCGCACACTCGGCAACCATCGCGCGAGACAGGGACTCCCCCATTGGTGTCTGTCCTTGGCGTTCACCAATCACCATCAAGGCCATCAGACAGACAAAAGTCTTCGGCGACTGACGTTGGAGTTAATCGGCCTTCCGCCTCGGCTCGAGACGGACGCGACGCTGCAGTGCTCTCTCACGGTGCTGATGGTCGAACTCAACGCCAGGCCGAGTCAACCACTTTTCTAGTGACTATTCTCCTACTTGTTCTGTACAGAATATAACCTTCTCCTACTCTGGTTCTCTAAGACTTCTCTATCATCTCCTAAGGGACCGGGCCTGTAAGATCGCAGTAGTTAGGCTTTAACCGGCGTAGCCTTAACTCTTATGCGATAATGGTGAGCCCGACGTGATCTGAACTCTCAACTTTTGATCTATCTGAGCTCAATCAACATCCAACATCCCTCATCTTCAACTGATTTTTTCCTGTATCATCCCTGTGACCGCGAAAAGGAGAACTTCATTACCGACACCCTGTCGCGAAGCAAGAGATGCTCAATTGCTCACAGCCCGTCTACCCAGGCTTTGTTTCCTTCCTCATCCCGAAGATGTGTTCTTGCTTTGAGTGCTCATTTGCTCAACTGATTTCGCAACTCTGCTCCTTCTTCTACTGCCAACGGTATCCCTCCTCCCTCAACTCACTGCAACCCACACTGACATGGCATACGGATTTGCCGTCGAAGTTCAACACAGCCAACATGGCTCTCTCACACGTAGTCGAGATGCCCAATCTCCTACACGACTCACGCATGACAGCACGGAAACTCATGCAAGTCACAACCGTCCCAACAACCTGGCTCTCATAAGCCAGCACAACACCAACTCTTCAAACTCTACCGTTGGTACGTACATACTTTTTAATCTTTTACTAATCTCCCTTCGTTTGTTTCCGTTCCTTTCTTTACGGTTCGCATCGATCCTGCCTTCGGCGTCCATTACCGCCGCCTTCGGTCTTGCCGGGGGGTACTGTGGGAGCTGACTCATGCCGGCTTCGTTGCCAAAAGCCGCGAAAGTGCAGTGGCTACGCGCGCCGGCTAAACCCCTACGCAGTGTCTGCATTTGTTTGCCGCGCGAGACAGGGACTCCCCCACTGGTGTCTGTCCTTGGCGTTCACCAATCACCATCAAGGCCATCAGACAGACAAAAGTCTTCGGCGACTGACGTTGGAGTTAATCGGCCTTCCGCCTCGGCTTGAGACGGACGCGACGCTGCAGTGCTCTCTCACGGTGCTGATGGTCGAACTCAACGCCAGGCTGAGTCAACCAAGACTTCTCTATCATCTCCTAAGGGACCGGGCCTGGAAGATCGCAGTAGTTAGGCTTTAACCGGCGTAGCCTTAACTCCTTTGCGATCGAGTCACATAAAACTACAGTATTCGCTGGTTATTAAGCCCACCTCGGACCCAGACCAAATTGGGCTTAATAAGCGGCGGGCGCACTAACCAGAGAGTTTTTGATTAGCAAACGCAGGATAGGCACTATACATTACATACGTACTGTATTATGTGTAGAGCTTGGTTATGCACAAGAAAAGAATGCTGTTTGTCTGTATTTTACGTAAGAGCAAAAATTTAAAAAAATGATTTGCGACACGTTTAAAAAAAGCGGTTTAGTGTCAGTTGTTTTGGAGGAAACTTCCCTCGCAAGTGCTCTTTGATGTCCTTCTCCAGGCATAGAAATCGTCAAATTTTGTGAAAGCTGATGCCTGTAGACCGCGTTGCAGAGTGTAGAGAGATGAGAATCTCACTCTATCCTGTTGGCAAACTGGGCTTTGAAGCCGGGGACTGGGCTTATTAGCCAGCGGATTTTACTATGTAAAATTCCGTCCCAAGCTGATTTGGGCTTAATACGCGGCTAGGCCTTTTAACCGCGGGCTTAAAAACCGGCGACTACTGTACTGTGAGAAACATCTGCGGCTCGCTGTATGAATTAATCTGAGGATCTGGGACACTTTAACCATCTCTGAAGGACAGTCAACAGTGCTATCCTTCAATGCCCACTGTCTCAACCCTTTTCAACTTCGCAGACAGCAGTTTCCGACTCGCTAACAGGCAAACCCTTGACCTACTTTCATTCAGGCACACACGCTCATGCGACTGCTTAGGGGCCGCTTGAACATACTGCAGCGACCAGAACCGACGACTCACTGTTCGGTTGCAGACCTCCAGACCCGGCGATCGACTTGCCGGAATGCGACTCTGGACTGCACTAGTCTGGAAGTCACTTCTCCTATTGCTTACATACTACGCTTGTTCCTACCTTAGTAAATTCTCCCTGACAAACAAGCCAACAAAGCACATTGTTGACCCCGACGCTTCTATATTCAACACTCAACTCCGATGTTCATTTCACTCTACTTAACTCTACACATTCGATTCTGACGTTCTCAACACTATCGCAATGGTGACCGGATTATCTTCTTCGCGCCTTCAACTTTATTTACCTGCTAACAATTCCAACACTCACTCACTCCCACCAACGTTCTGACTCACTGGAATACGTTGACAGGATCTCCTTCCCTCATACCTACTTGCCGATTCACTGGTAAGGGTGACTGGATTATTCAAGGACATACTTTTCTCCCAACAAAGCACGGACTTACTGGCTTTCGTTGACGAGCTATACTCTCCTCCTATCAACCTGCCGATTCATTGGCATATATTGTCGACATTACACGTTCGATGAAAATCCTTTCATTATGTGGTAAACCCTTCTTATTCACTTATATATCCACAACTTACCTATATTACTATTTATACTCAATTTTTCTACACTGATCCTATTTGATGCGAATATTTGAGACCGTTACCAATTTGTACTCTACCCTTAACATGCCCACATTTTCCTCCGATTAACATTTTTGAACTCCGTTCTCCTGGGAGGGGGAGTATTGTAGCGACCCCCTTTCTTAGTCATGCTGTCCTCGGACGCCGCGCGGACTAGGTCATGTCTGGCATGACCACCACGCGTCCGCAAGACACCATAGTCAAGGCCTCCGTTTAAGGTCACTCTTGTCTGGCTTTCTCAAGGCGGTCTAGTCTCACTAGCCAACCAATTCTCAAGGTTAGACCAGTGCCCGAGATTCGGACGATTTGTTTACGCTCAGGCACTTCCAGAGCCGACGACTCAATGTTCGGTTGTAGCTGTCCGGAATCCAGTGATCTATTTTCCGGACTGTGCCTCTGGACTCCGGCCCACTCATGGCTGGACTATACTTGTCTGGGAGTCACTTGTATATTACTCATATTCTACTCCTTCTAACCTAAGTAAATCATTCATAACAATCTGGCCTTCCACGTCTTATTCTATTCAACTAGCTTATTCATGCTGGAATAAGTTCTATCGCCTATTATCTGGCTGGACCACATCGTATCCCACGACACCATCTGTCAGCCGAAGCAGCATGAGCCTCTTTACTCGATACCCGTTAGAGCAATGTAACACACCAATTGGACACGACCTGAACTTGCTCTACAACCACGTAAAAGCAGCTGCGACCGCTGTCGTATCCTCTTTTTCGCTCGCCCTTTCTCTCAGGCAACGCTGACAATGACTTTTTGGCAACCTGAATTCGGTAGTGCTGCGCGTATTCCTCTCCTTCTCAACCTCCATACCTCTGTCTACCTGCCCGCCCAGCGCTGACTCATCCTCTTACCTCCGCGCGCTCTTGTACCTTCGCGCCCCCGTTGTCGACGTGCCTTCGTCCGAAGTTAATCCATTCCTCGCGAGCTCTGATGCCAACACCTGCACTCTTTCCTGATTGGCTGATGACTGGACAGGCTTCGCTAAACCCGCGCGCATAGACACTTTTACATCGACTCGACTGGTTTCTGTACGCGGCGCTTGCAGCAGCTACTGTAAAGCTATTTGAGCTCAGTAAAGTTGTTCAAATTAATTCCGTTTTCCCAGACTTATGATTTTGGGATCCTTCTGGTGTCGAGGCAACAACTAGCCCTCGACGATTGGTGACCCCGACGTGATCTGGACACGCAACCTTCGGACTCCAACTTCGCCAATAGTCACTGCTTTTTGAGACAACAACTCACGGTTTTGTGCACAATAAATTCCTCACTGTGGTGCCTTCTGGATTTCACCTACCACCTGGACTTGATCTCCTGACTGTACTGCTCTGAGTACGACCAGTACTTAGGTGCCACAGATTGGTGATCCCAACGTGATCTGAACCCGCAAACTTTCGATATGGGGTCACGCAATATGCAACACTATGAATGCGCAACAATGGATCTTGCGCAACACAAATTCTCTTATTTAGAAGGTAACTTTTACGCCTACACATGTTGTTCACTTGTCACGTCCTGACTAGTTGACCTTTTGGCGGCAGTGTAGGTGTGGAACCCATGCGAACACGTTCATCGTGCTTTAGCGTACTCAAAACAAAGCACTGAAGAGCTGGCTCGCACGAGGGATGTTCGAGAACACTTTAAAGTCTGCCAATACACGCGAACAAGCGAGTCCCTGGAAGTAATTGAGAAGATGATGACTCGATCGCTGGGACAATAATTTTATTCGCCTGACGTTTCGAGATCCGTCGTGAATTCGTCATCAGAGACATAGTCAGAGAGCAGTAGCAGATAGGTTAGCGTATGCACACGAGTTTGCAGTATTTATAAGATGCAGTCATTATTGCAAAAATACAACAGCAATTAACGCCAATTGCCTTCTTGGGTGTTAATAGTTTGTTGAACAGCATGCGGCATCTGACCTGCTGAACTTTTATCACGCATGGTGAGCTCGGGCGTGATGATTTCTCGGCCATCTGGCCCTCCGGTGTTGGCGTAGGCTAACGCGGTGGCCTGTCTGTTCTCCAATTGGTGGCTTGTTTTGGCCAAATCGAGTCTCAGCACCGAATATGGATTGGGCAAATCTTTGCACTTGTTTATAGATTGGCGACCCATGAACCATGACTCAAGTAATTCTCGGCTCATTCGATTGTCACCTCTTGCAAGAATTTCGGCCTCATCAAATTTGAATGTGTTACCGGGTCTCGTCGAATGAGCCGCAACTTGAGAATCGGCAGCATTTCGCCGCACTGCTGTTGCCTGTTCAGCAATTCGCATCTTCAGAAGCCTGCCAGTTTGTCCGACATAGTTGCTTCGCCCGCAACTGCACCAGCTCCTGTAGACGACTCCAGGTGTTTCTTGCCATGTCAGTGAGTCTTTCGTTTTCATCATCTGACGCCTCTTGTTCGCCTCTGGCCTGTGTGCGACTCCCACTCCAAGTGGTGCGAAAAGGCGGCCGACAGCCTCCGAGACGTTTTTGACGTATGGGATCGCTCGCCAAATTTTGGGCTCGGTGCGACTTTGTTGACCATCTCGTTTGCGTAGGCACCGGTTGAGAAAGTTGCGCGGCTAGCCATTTTCTCTGAACACCCGTCGAGGATATTGTACCGTGGCTACTTTATCTTCTGGTTCGTTGTAGTGCGTCTCGACACGCCAATAAATCGTCCTTACGCAACTGCATTTGTGGCTGATTGGGTGGTTACTGTTGTAATTCAGTAATTGCATCGTGTTTGTCGCTTTCCTGAATACTTTAGTCTTTAGGCCATCACAATCTTTGCGACAGATGAGAACATCAAGGAAGGCCAGCTAATTGTTCGCTCCCTCCTCTATCGTAAATTGAATGCCCAGGAAGACTCTGTTGAGACGGGAAGGATTGTCGCGAGCTCGGAGCGAGGCTTTCAGTTGACGATGAAAACGCTCGACTATGCCATTGAATGAGGGGTGGCATGCTCTCGTGCGTATGCGAGAAGATCAGAGGAGGTCGGTAAGGCTGTTAAAAAGCCTAGACTTAAATGTTTGGCCTCGATCGGTGGTAACCATGGAGGGGGCGCCATAATTTGAAATCCAGTGTTCCAAAAAGGCGTGCGCAACCGAATCCGCAGTTGCATTAGGTATTGGTGTTGCAATGGGCCATCCGGTAAGACGGTCACTCGCCGTAAGCCAATAGGTGCAACCCCGGGATTCTAGCAAAGGACCCACCATATGGGCAAAACGTGTGTCGCATGCAAGAAAAGTGTCAGTGGAGGCTTTGTTGTGTTGTCCGACTTTGACCTTCTGACGAGCCAAACTTGAACGGGTCTACTGGCAGATATCAGTGTTTATGCATGGCTAGGCGAAAGGCTCGCTGATGAGGCGTTGGGTGGTGTGGATGCCAGATTGAGCACATCAGGTTGGGAGGCACCGCGCAATACCATATGCACGATTTTACCGGGGGTTGGGGACAAAGGAATGGCCTGGAGTGGAAGACCAGTATGTTCAGAAGAAGAAAATGCGATCACTGGAACAAGGACTTTATTTTCCTGAGGTTTCAGATTCCCTCGGGAATCCTTACTCATAGGTAATCGAAGAACAGTCTGAAACATGCGCAGATGCGCAGTATGTGCAAGACTTTCAGTGAAAGGCGGCTAGTTTTGCAGTTCTGCTATGCACTTAACTTCGATAGAAGGGCGGACGATGGCATTAATTCCAGGCCGAGAAAGACAATCGGAGACTTGATTATAAAGTCCTTTAATAAATCTGATATCGGTGGTGTACTGAGAAATAAAGTCAAGTTGGTGGACATCATGGGGTGACTAATTGTCGGAGGAAGTGGAGGGAGGTTTGTGGTCAGTACAAATACAAAAATCGCTGCCTTCCACACAATTACGGAAAGGTTTACCGGCTAAATAAAAGGCAAGAAGTTCTCTACCAACAGTGCTATAGGGAGCTTGTGGGGTGTCAATTTGGCAGAGTAGAAAGCCAAGGGGTGGATGCCCGTGGGCTTCTGTTGCTGAAGGATGGCACCTATGGCGCAATTGGAGGCATCGGCAACCATGGAGAGCGTAGCATCAGGTATAGGGGGAATGAAGGCAGTTGTATACGCAAGAGCCTTTATTACACCTATGAGTAAGGATTCCCGAGGGAATCCAAAACGTCAGGCAAATAAAACTCATGTTCCAACGATTGAAAGTGTCTACAACTGTGTCAGGCAAAGAAAACTCGCGGTTGCTACCACCTACAGTTTTAGTGAGTGGTCATATGAATTGAGCTCAATGAGAGATGAAACGTCGATAGAAACTGACAAGGCCCATAAAACGGCTCAGTTGTATAAAAGAAGGAGAAATAGGGAACTCGCGAATAGCTTAAACTTTGGCACCTATGGGATGACAGCGAGGGTACACCTAAAACGCATTAACAGAAACATCATATTGGCTCAGTTGCTCAAAAATGAGATCGATATGTTGTAGGTGTTCGTTACGGTCCGAGTAGAAACACTGACCGAGAGAAAGGGTTGAGAGTACGCTATTATGTGCTAAAACGTGTGAACACCAGTGATAGGCTGGCTATTTGATATGACGTGTCCGGTAAAAGTTCAGTTAGTGAGGTGCGATCGGTGGGGGGATTAAACGCAAGCCTAGTATTGGATGACAATAACGCGGCGTGAATTAGCCAATCGAAACGGCCGAGAAAATGCATCAAATGAAATAAAGGGAAAGGATCCGCGTTTAAATTGCTAACAGGTAAGTGAAATCGAAGGCGCGATTCAAAAGTCGGGTCACCAATGTGGGATGCAAAGCACTATATCCAAGAATCTAAGATAGAAGCATCCGAACAGCTATAAACTAGTAAATAAGAACAAAGACGTTGTCTGGTTAAAACAACGTGCTCATTAGCGTCTTATTTAAAGTTGTGGCAAGTTACTTACAAGGCATATTTAATTGAGTGAAACAAAAGGCTGTTTAATGTCACTTCATTGTGATAAAATTAGTATTCCGTAATTATTTTTCTGTCGCTGGTGGACTTCGACACAAATATTCAGTCTGCGCCTTTAGACCCTAAAGTATACTGATTTGCCCTCAATTTGGGGATAACTTTCTGATGAACTTAAAAAGTAAACAGTTAAAAACTAGAATATTTACCAGAAAGAATATGGAAATGCTGGGGAATCCACTGATGAGGCGAACCCCTCGCAGCTGTGTACTTCAGCCGCAAAATATCGAGGAAACACATGCCTGGGCTTTTAGCTACTACCTGTGCTGCCAGTATGTTAGGTAATGACGTTAATCCAGAAGTGGCCATTCCAGTTTTCGCATATATGCCAGTTATTCATACAGTTCCAGGGTAAGACAGTACAACCTTAATAAAATCCATTTGGCCAGACGTCACTTCTGTTAGGACGGCCAGCACGCGAGTCATCACTCGGGCCATCCTGAGGGCAAGAAAACAAGGGAAAAGCACATGTCAGCGGAGGCAGTCAGAACGGGACAAAACGCGATCTTCAAACGGCCGACATGCGAGGACGCAGGGACAGCCGAAGGGCGGGTTCTGAAGTCAAACCTGGCCAGGGGCAAAGCGCGCGCACACAAAGTGTCACACTAAGGGCAACCCATGATGGCTACCTAGCAGAGGGACCAGTAAAGAACAAAGGCTGTTGGTCCTTAAATACGTCGCCGCCGCTGGATGTGGCACTCTGCTGCTGGGGACACGAGATTTTGCTGCTAGCGACACGAGACTCTGTTGCCCTAGGCGAGATTCTTCTACCGAGACGAGACCGACGACAGAACACACGCTGCTGACGGACACAGGACAAGCTATTGGACACACCGAAGACAGAAGTGATGAAAAAGCCGGAACAATGACAGGAAACTATTATCTACTATCCTGTCTGTCTTCCTTTCCTAACAGTGTCGACGCCGGCAGACCCAAGGTTATAACAACTTCCATAAGACATAATATACAAATGGAGAGCTGGATTTAAAACACATGAACAGCGTAGACTATGGGATGGTTTCAATAAAGTAGGCTTATTAAGAGAAATCCTCTCCAAAAATTTGACTTGTTTTCCGAATAGTATTTTAAATCTCGGAATGTTGCCGGGAAAATTAGACAACTAAGAAAATAAGAAAAATTACGAGCAGCTTATTAAACAACCTGTTGCTTTCCCTTTGCCAGGTAAGGTACCATTGTAATTTATAATTGTATATACTGCAAAGTATAATTAACTTTAATATGAGCCCTAAATTGTTCATTTAAAATCCATGTCTAAGCCCCATTCTTTCCGACCTGGGGTTTCAGTGTGTAAAAGATAAATACTCACCTTTGTTCTTTTGGTACCTTTTTCAAACAAGAACAATGCGTCCAATTGGAGACCTGTGCTTATCAAAGCAACGTGTACAGTAGGTTGCCAAACTCATGCAATTCTACGATTTTTACAAGTAACTCCCTCTTACTCAAATGCAGCCAAAGCTGTGGCCCCCAAAGTCTTACAGCAATAGAGTTATTATCATTCTTCACAATAGGGCATATAATGATTTATGAAGGAATATAACCTTTTATAGAACCACCAGCCTTTTTAACAAAGTGGAAAATTCCGAAAAAGTGGAAATCGGGCGTACTAGGTAAACTTAAGTTTTGCATGTAGAGGAAGCCCGTTCATGCAAAACCACCGAGTAAATAAAGCAGCACACGTAAAATTACGTTGGAAAATAATCGTTTTGTCAGGTTTTCGAATAAATATGCTTCCATATTACGTAAAATATAGTGTATGGGTGTTACCGAAGAGCCTAAATTTCGAGTATGTATTCTAACACGGTTTCACGAGAACCGCCAGTTGTTTCTTTCATTGATGCATCGCCTGACTTATGTTGGACTAAGGTAACCACGTTTTCGCTTGATATGCCCCATTGGGAGATCATAGGAGTAATATATTTCTTAAGCTCACTTGCGGACATGCCGGTCAGTGACTAAAAATTTAAATATAATGGTCTGGAAAAATTTTAAACGTATCATTTTTTACACTATATTTCCGCTATATTTTTTGTAATTATTTCGATATTTGTATTACGAAGATGTTCAGGTCTTCCATGAAATTCTAATAAAGACTTTACAATTTTCACTGGCTTTAGTCAATTGACCATACATAATGAGTATATTCTATGTGCTTATCAAAACCTTCAAAATAAGATATATCTTAAAAGCTTTTACATAAATAACCAGCTTTTAAACATTTTTTCTCATGCAGCTGTCTTTGTGTATCCTAGTTTCAGGACCACCCAATCATGTGAACTCATTGCTGAGAAAAATGAACGTCTGCTACAAAAGTCGCCAATAAATATTCTCAAGATTGATTTAGGAAAATTCTAAAAAAAGTTAACTCTTGAAAAAAAGCTTTACTTATATATTTTGGCGTCTGATGTCTGCATACATTAATTTTTTTGATGATAAATTCAAGGTCAGAATGTGACATTTTGGCCAGTGGATTGATTTCCCTAACAGTTAGGGATATCTCTTCTGTAAGAAATGGAAGAGCTACTGTCTTTTCTAAAACGGAACACTTTTCAGCATATTTGGTTACATCTAGACTAAGTTCTTCAATAACAATGCAAAGCAGAGTGGCAATGATATCAACAGCAATTTAAAAAAACTGTTTTGCCATGTCCCATGACCACTCTGTCAAAAGTTTGTTATGTTAACTGTCTCCAACTTCATATCGATTGTACAGTTAATTCGATTGCCATATGCTAATAAAGTTCTCAAACGCATTCCTTGCCTGTAACCCCTCAAATATAAAATATAATTTTAATACGGAGGTATGCAAAGAACAACTTCAAAAGTTTATTATTCAATTTTATGGCACGAAAATTGACAGATTTGCAAAATACAAACTTTAAAACTTGTTTCGCTCTTCAATTCCCAAAAGTAATGCGCTATCTCCTAATTACACTTACCTGGATTTCATGGATGCAAAACAAAATTTTCCGTTTTGTGAACAGATACAATTTAAAAAATGTCTGCTCTTCATTTATGTTCCTTTATAGTGCAACATGCACACACAATAAGTTATTTTCCGCAGCGTTTAATAGCATAGAAAATTCCTGAGATATCAACAAACGCTGGATTTCACCCATTATTTCCTCTATTTTCTCCTAGTATTCTGATCTGAAAGTAATTGAATTCTAGTTACCAACATTATGCGACCCAATTCAACCCCATGAACTAAATAAACGACTTCAAGTGTGCGTTAAATCCTCCTATCTCCAACCTTGCATCAGATATTAAATCTACTGTAATATGGTGAACCTCTCTCGTGGTTCATAATCCAAATCTGACCTATAGACTTCTGTGCCGCCAAGAAAACAACTTTAGTTTATCATTGCTAGAGTGACCTTATAAACTGATAAGCTCAGCAAAAACCACCAAACGGTAGTTTTGGGAAAGCCTACATTTCCAAAAAGAGTCACTCGTTCCCGCTGGAAAGCACAGCACGTTCTCCACAGCGCTTCGGAATTGGTTGCGATCGCAGTGTGTCGTTGAAGCCTGATTGGTCCATGTCTGCGAGAATTTGTCTGACTATTTTGGCCTCTCTTTATAGTGAAAAGTGAACGGAATTCTACCCAACCTGAACAGGAGGCTAAAAATATCAGCTGTTTGTTTTTAGTAGGAATGCCTCGTAGATGAGCAAAAACACATTTTGTCCTGGATGATCGTGTTGCCCTTTTTTGTGTTGGTGGCTTGGGGCGAAAGGCAAGCGAACACAAGGAGCTTATTATTGCAGAATACCAGGATAAGGCATAACAAGTGATGAATTCAACGTGGATATCTCCTCCAAACGTACTAATCCGTCAGCAGAAGTTAAGGTCATTTGATGTATATGCATGTTTGCCGATGATATAAAACTTTGGAGCGCACTTCGAACTGCGTCTGACGAAGTGCACTTACTAGAAAATTTAAATAGACTTCAAAAATGGTCGACGGACTGGCTCTTACCGTTCAATGAGAGCAAGTGCACCACCATTCGAGTCGGCAAATCCAGTTCTTCAAACGGCACGGCTTACCGACTGAATAACATACCATTGAAGGAAGTGAACGCCCAGAAAGACTTGGGAGTCTGGATCACGCCCTCGCTTAAACCCTCCCTGCATTGCACAAAGGTAGCCAAGTACGCGATGTCGATCCTATACCTCGTCAGACAATGAAGAGTGCTTCACAAAATTCTTCGGAACCTTCGTACGACCGCACCTAGAATCCGCTATCCAAGCTTGGAGACCCTGGGCCACGAAAGACATCAACATCCTGGAAAAGGTACAACGGCGCGCAAACAAACTTGTTATGGGGCAGGGCTCGCAGCCTTATGAAACATGGTTATCGAATCTCAACCTCTTCCCATTGCGCTACAGGCAGCTTCGGGGGGACCTGATACTAGCATTGCGCGTATTACGTCTTCAAGACCGCTGTCTTATATCAGGGGATTTTTTTGAATTAGCAAAGACCACGAATCTGAGGGGTAATCCTCTCAAATTAAAGTTGACAGGGGCCAGGCTGGACGCTCGGAAACACTTCTTTTCAAAAAGGGTGGTCGGAGCGTGGAATGCGCTTCCTCAGGACGTCGTTATGTCGGAATCGCTAGAGGGTTTTAAGCGAAAACTGGATCGATATAACAGTGCACGATGGATCGCAGCTGACAATTTGCAATAATAATACTACTTCCAATTTTCAGCAGTATTAGTTTTTATATCCATTCACGTTTGCTATTTATAACGCCCTCCCACGCATAGCCTCATGCGAAGGTCTCCGCGGTCTACCCTACTTGGCTATCTGCATACCGTGATTACCCCGCTAGCGATCTTATCAGCCAAACCTGATGGCCTTAACATTCACCCTTGGTTCGACCCAAAGCGGACTGTCGACGATCTGGACGGATGCCTCTGTTTTTCCAGTTCCGTTGGCGGCCTCTGCAATCAGCAAGGAGGAATCAGGACGTGGCTTCCTCATGGTGGTGATCCTGGGAACCTTTGCAATGCCCCCCCCCCAGTTGGAACCCCCTTTTTTCTCCTAAATCCCACGTATTACCCCCACAAGAGCGACAGTTTTTCTCCTTAAAATCACTGAGGAGTTTTTTCACTGTCTGCTCCTATTTTCATTCTATGACACAGAACAACTGGCCTCGCCAACAGTCTGAGAAACAAATTTTCTGCTACCACTGCACACATGTACAAGTAGGGTACTCAAAGGAATTTTTCCTACACATCCCTCAATATACTGATACTGATACTGATGCGCAGCTAATTGACTCTCTGACAAGGGCTGAAGAACAGTCAGCACGCTGAAATGACAGAGGCCTATGCACTATTTCTGACCGGAAAGGATTAACCAGTATGTCCTTAAGTCCAAACAACCGTCAAAGTAGCAGCAGCAGCAACTTAAAAACTGAATTCCAAGTGATCAGAAGTCAACTTGAAGACGGACAATGTCACGTTGGCATTGCTCTGAACAGCAAGTTCACGTCCAACGTCTGTTTCCGAAAGCCGATATCTTTGACGTTACGAAATGGTTGGAGCAAATCTTCTGGTTAGTGTTCTTAGGTTCGTGAGGGTGGCACTTCGGTCGTCTCTGGCGATTCTATCCACAACAGTGGGGTGGAAGCCAAAACAATAACGTAAAAATTAGTTGATAGTGATCGTAGATTTGCACTCCATCTACTGCACTCTCTCCTCCTCCAACAGGACAAGGTAGCAAAGCAGAGTTGAGGGATCCGAACACAGGTGGCTGGCGCAGCGGGAAGCCGCATCTAGGCGTGCCGTCACTCGCTCTGGTCTACACAAAAAGAACCACGATTGCACTCAACAAGAAAGGGAGTCGGCTCGAATCTACTGAACCAGAATGTCATAGGGACCACATTGAGCAGACGTCTGACTCTCTGTCCTGATAGTTGGACCGAATTATCCCGTCAGTTAGCAGTCTTCCGAATCAAGGCCTTTATTGCGACTGCTCCGGATCACGCATAAAGGATTACTAATGGAGTTTATTTAGGCTGAGTGACAGAAGGGAGCAGTGACCAATCGAACAACTGGCGAGTGAAATGACCCAGAAATAATTCGTTGCTTCATTTTCGCAAGTGAAACCATTAAGACAGAAATACAACCCGAAACAAGAGGACTGAGTTAATTAGTCAGCGGATAACCTTCCAAGTCATGACTTTTAATGCACCCTGATTAAAACGCATCATGTTTATTATAGTGAAGAGGGCGCTGAAGTGTCGTGGGACTGCAGAACCAAGAGTCAAACTTATACACTCCGTTGCACTCCATCGATTGTCCGAGCCGGTCCATCAGTCCTCCTCTCCGTAAAAGCACGGAATTACGGCGAGGTAAGAGTTGCCTACGTGCCAGGCCATAGGCTTTAGCGACCCGGGCTAGAGTAAAACGCGCCACATTTTTTATTATGAGGAATGAACGCTTAATACACTCAACCTCATTCTCTTTCCAATCTCCAATTAATAAATCAAATCCCTCAGGTATCAGTCTACTGCCCCAACCAATAAGCTGTCTAGTGCAGGCAATGAGAGGCAGAGGTAATGCTTTATTTTGAAGGTAATATAATTTCTCAGCAAAAAATGGCTCCATTCATTGAGGACAAGTGATAGGGTAAGTGGTCATGGTAAAAGCTCATAGTGGACTCAAAGTTAAGGGCTTGCATGATACCCGCAGCCGTTATGGAGACACATCGGCTTTCAACTTCTCAATTTCCGTTTTTTCACACGTGAGGTAACGTGCTAGGAATGGTAGTATAGAGTGCTGACATGCTAATGCACGGCAAGACATATGACGGAAGCTTCGGCGCACAGTACGGGAAGACTTTGCAGACATTGGTTCAGAGAAGAGAGGGTAAGCTACTTCACCAAGAATGCGAGCAGCCAATTTCTTGACCGCTTTAAAGTGTCACTGTAATATAATGTCAGCTAAAAAGCATAGGAAACACCGGCAGTTGAAATGAGCATTCGGTGGATACGTTTAAAAATGACCCGGTCTTTCTTAAGTAAAGCTGGAAAAATAACTAGAAATCAGTAAAGAATGAGGGGGAGAATGCAGGCATCTACAAACCGTCAGGTTAGGGCTTCCAGTGTGCGATATGAACGCAAGCGGCTGATATAATACAAACGTTTACGGATTTTAATGAAAAGACATTCAATATGCAGGATAAATGAGAGATTAGATGCCAGAGTAACACCAAGGTATCGGAAAGAGGATAGCTCGTTGGGCAAAATGCCAATGGTTTCAGCACTGGAGGAGGTCGCAGTTGGAGTTGGAGAGCTCGTCGGCGTGTGTGACTTACAGGATCTGGCTCTCTATACATAAAATACACCTAGATGTCCCATAGAGGGTGTATGGTAGGCACGGATCTTACTTGTGCAAAAGTACCGTAGAGGCCAAATAAAGAATGAGCCGTCGTAGTCTGACTTTAGTTCCCTAGTCGACAACTCCACACAAACACACACACAAGGCTGACTGCGCGGACCGAGTAATCCCATCAGCTAGGAACCTTTGAAACCAAGGCTTTTATAGCTGCCCCGTCCTCTGTACCCCCCCCCCCCCCCCCCCCCCCCCCCCCCCCCGGCCCCATTTAACCACGTCTCAACGTCTTTCGTGAACATGAACTGCCAGACTTTGACAAATATCTACCCCCCCCCCGACCATGCGCCCACATCTAAGACTAATATATTCTACTCTATTTACCTATCAAGTGTCACCCTTCTAGGTGGACACATAATTGAACGGTTAATTTAGATTAACTTAACAGGCAATGATCGTTTGTATCGTTTGCAATGGTCGCAAAATATATGATGCCAATAAATTCCAGTATTCTCGTGATCTTTGCCTTGTTCAAATTTCTTCCGGAAAAACAATGTTTCAATCTTATAGCGATGTCGTTCTGGATCATGCATAAGGTATTGTCAACACAGTTTACACAGACTACGAAGCCGAGGATATTCTTAATTGGCGAGAGCAGCGACCATTCGGATAACTTGCGAGTGAAATGAATGAAATCGCACACATAGTTTCGATTATCTCTCGAAAGGTTTAGGGAACATGTCCTGATTCAAAAGCAAAAAGTAATTCGCCCTATGATTAATTGACCTAATATAACGAAAAATTATAATTAGCTGGTCAGTAACGATGCGGTTATTCTTACATTTTTCGCGCCCTCACTTTCCACGGTTTATAGTCAGCAGGTGGTGTACTTAGGTCATAAGAAGGACGTTATGTTTGAATGTTGGGACAGAGAAAACCGAGAAAAGGAGAGTGATTTTTCTCAGCGTTTTTTCTTTGCCTTCAGATATATGGGAATAAGTGGCATTAAAATAAATCTTACATTGTGGTAATGTAAACAATCGCACTGACCTTGGTGACAGTCGGACGATAGTCTACGCTCTTCAGCTTGACGGTGTAGGGTTTGATGTGAGGAGGAAGGGGGGAGGCGGGTGAGCAAGAGAGACCAGTTGCGGCATCCATAAATGAACTTAAAACCTCGTGCCTACCTCAGTCTAGTCTGACAGCAAAGCTGAGGGTGTGATTTTGTTCTGGGCTGTGCCTATTCAAGGCAAATGGCGTGCAATGTGTACCGCCCATGGTGTCTGGACCTCACGCCACAAGCGCGGCACAAGCGACCGATTAAGGTCATGGGCGTGTGTTCAGGCCTTCTTTTTCCCGACTGGCAGCCCTTCAGCTTACTTTATTTCTCCCATGCCATATACCCCGCTGTGTCAACAAGCCCCCCCCCCCCCCCCAACTTGCGCTGCCTCCCCTTCTGGGTACACGTCCTGCCTACAACTAAGCTTCTGTTTTGCCCAAATAACATAGGGACTATTCCCGCCGCGTAACTTCGTCCTTTTTCATTGAAGAAATAGTCAGGACGTGGATTGTGTTAGCGAACGCCAGACTGCTCGTCGGAACTTTTTCAGCCCTTTGCGTACACGACCTTGCTGTCCGCTCTGATTGGCGTGCAACGCTGGTATTTAAACTAATAGTGCTGATCCCCAGTCTCCGAGACTCTTAACATTTTAGGTAATATCCGAGGCGCTGAATCTACAACGTAGGACTCCTTGCTACCACCAGCCCTCTCAACAACGAGGTAGGGGGAACCACAGCAGACGCGTCCGCGAACCGCGTTCCCACCTGCCCTCCCGGCGGCCAAGGTCTGCTAACCCAATCTCCCTACGTTGGATCAACCCCCCCCCCTCAGCCCAACCCGTGTTTTTGATGACGGAGCAGCCCCTCCCGGCCACGCTGCTCTGACTCCTCCTCCTCGCCGCCGGAATTGAGGCCAACCGTGGTCCTCTCTGGTGCTGCTCGTTCTACCGAGTCCACCTGGGCCGCCGCGACTGGTCTGTACGTTGCGGCTCCTGCAATGGTTGGTGCCATCTCCGCTGCAGTGGCTTCGCCAAAGCTGGTGATTGGTCGCCCGCCTTCGCGTGTCCCAGCTGTCCCGTGCCCCCTTCCGGTCTGCACGCCTCCACCCCGCCCTGTCCTGAACCTAAATCCTCTGGTCCCCAACCTTGCCTCACCACCTGGTTTTAAGATCCTCCAGTTCAACGCCAACGGCCTACTTGACAATATTGACCAGCTCCTGGCCTTTATGCGTTCGCAAAACATAGCTGTGGTGGCTATCCAAGAGACAAAGTGGTCTAACTCCACTGAGGTCCCGTCCTGTGCCGATTATACGATCGTCCGTCGCGACTGCGGCCGCAACAAAGGTGGAGGCTTGGCCTTCCTGGTGGACAAATCCATTGCCCACCATCAGCTCCCCATGCTTGGTACCGACCCCACGAAAGTTTTGGCGTTTCCCTTCGACATTGGCCCGGTGCCGCTAACCGTCTTGAACGTGTACATCCCTCCAACTTCCAGTTGTCCTTCTGGGTTCACCGCCTCTATCGCTCCCTACTTACCTTCTGGAGACAGTTTGGTGCTAGGTGACTTCAACGCCCACCACGACCTATGGTGCTCCAACTTGGCGGCCGATTCCCGGGGAGAAGTCCTGGCCGATGAACTAGAACAAGCTCCCTTTGCAGTCCTCAACGAGGACAACCCTACGCGGCTCCCACCACACGGTGCCCCCAGCTCTCCCGATGTCTCCCTTGCCAGTCTCAGCCTGGTAGCCTCCCCCACCTGCAGCACGGAAATCAGCCTGGCGAGCGATCACTTCCATATAGTGCTCGAATTGGCCACCTCTGCCGACCTTATCAAGGCTCCAAACAGGCACTTCATCACCTTCAAGATAGCTGACTGGGCAGCGTTCACCGCGGAATGCGAAGCGGAAACCGATCAGCTACCGCCCCCCACCTGTGTCCACACGGCGGAACGGGCCGTTCGTCACCTGCTTCTGGCAGCAGCAGGCCACCATATACCGAACGGTCGCATCCCCATACTCCGCCCTAACTACCCACGCGAAGCCTCCCGACTGGAACGAGAGCGAGACGAGATCAGAGCTCGAGATGCAACTGACCCGCGGGTCGGCGAACTCAATGGCTTGATTACCAAGACCATCAACGACGACAAACTGGAACTTTGGCGTGAAAGAATTTCAGATTGTAATTTCCACGGCAACTCAGCTGCCACTTGGAAACTTCTACGCAATCTGACCAAACCCCGGGCTGACACACCTAACCAGTCTATTAGCTTCGGGAACGGCAAGTTCACTTCCAACAACGGTACGATCGCCACGAAGATGAACAAGCTGTTCTCGCCCCGCTCGGCTTCCAGTCCCAAAAGCCAGCGTTCCCTGCTTCGCCTACTTCATAAGGCCCCGCCTCCGGATATTTCCTTCTCGGCCGATGCTATCCTCACCGCCGTCAGGAAAACGAGAGTCTCGAAAGCCTTAGGACCGGATGACCTGGCTCCTATCCATTTGCACCATATCGGCCCCAAGGTGGCTACCTACCTGGCAGCCGTTTTCAATCTTTCGCTGGCCAGTTCTATCATCCCCAATTGCTGGCGCCAGTCTACCATCATTCCTCTGATCAAAGCTGGCAAGGACCCCAGTCTAGCGACCTCCTATCGCCCTATCGCCCTCCTCAGTCCACTGGCAATGATTTTAGAACGACTTCTCCACCCGATTCTGACGTCTGCAGCGGATCTGTCTAGCCACCAACATGGTTTCAGGTCGGGTCGTGGCACAACAACGGCGCTTTTCGATCTCAGCGACGCCATCCTCGAGGGTTTCAATCAACAGAAGCCCGCTTCGCGGATCGTGGCTGTCTCAATTAACCTGTCGCGTGCCTTTGACTGCGTCCGCCACGATCAGCTCCTGCAGGACTTGGTCTATCTGAACGTCCCGACTGGCCTGGTCCGATGGCTGGCGGCTTACACCCGTGGCTGCCACGATCGTGTCCTTTTCCGCGGCACTCTCTCCAAGCCCCGTAAGCAGACCTGCAGTGTTACTCAAGGCTCTGTGCTTAGCCCGACGCTGTTCAACATTTACATGAGGGAGCTCCCACTCCCTCCCGCACCCGCCAAAGTGGTATCATACGCGGATGATGTCACTTTCTTCTGCCAGCACCAAACATTGATCAGGCTGCACAGGTCCTCTCGGAATTCATGCCTTATATTGTGGACTACCTCACTCAGCGCGGGATGTCAATCTCGGCGGCCAAGTAGTCCAGCAATGTTTTCACGCTGGATCCGTAGGAGTTCAATCGTCACCCGGATATCATCGTCAACGGTGAGGCTTTACCGCTGGTCCGTAAGCCCAAGCTCCTCGGCGTCCGTTTTGATTCGCTCTTCACATTCGCAGACCATGCGAGGGATGTCGCAAGCAAAGTTAGCAGGTGCACCAAGGTCCTCAAGGCTCTTGCGGGCACTTCCTGGGGCTGCACGAAAGAGTTGCTGATGACCACATTCAATGCAATGGCCAAGCCACATCTCACCTATGCGGCATCAATCTGGTCTCCCACAATCAGCTCCGCCAGCCTCCGCCGCCTTCAGTCAGCACAGAATGGTGCCCTTCGCACGATCACAGGCTGCTATAGAATGTCGTCCATCGATCACCTTCATGCGGAGGTTTTTGTCCTGCCGGTCGCCGCACACAACAAACTCATCGGCCAGCATTTCTGGTGGACCTGTTTACAACCTAGCCATCCGAACCACCATCGCTGCAACGCTTTCGAGCCTAGTCGTAACGTTCGGATGTCTATCCGAGGTCTCCACAAGGCAGCTGTCTCCTCGTCTCTCTCGGATCTACCCATTTATGCCTCCACCATCAGGACAGGCTACCAGCGCCTTCACCAGAGAGCAGTTGTGGACGCAATATCCAGCTATCATCCCCCGGTCCTCCTGGGTGGCTATCCACCTCCGATTGCCACCTCGGAACGCCATCTCCCACGGGTGACTCGCTGCACCCTGGCGCAGCTACGCAGTGGCTACTGCATGCTCCTCCGCCAGTACCAACACCAGCTGGACCCGTCTACACCCGACTGCTGTCCCGACTGCGGCGTCTCGCCGCATGACTGCCGTCACCTCTTCGCCTGCAGTTCCCGGCCAGGCACCCAACTCACCCCCAAGGACCTTTGGCTCAAGCCGGCCGAGCTCGCGGCTTTTCTCCGTCTCCCAACTGCACCCAGTTTGGACTCCGGCGGGAACCCCTGATCCAGCATGGGCTACCAACCAACCAACAACGAGGTAGGGTAGAAATGTCTAAATAATAAAGTCATTTCATTGAGGCCTTACTATTCTCCGTTGTTGTTATCAGAAATCTACCGCCCGGATGCGAGCCTCCTTGTCGATTCATTCAATCGACATAATTAAATTTTAAATGCTACTTACATTATGTCAGTAAGTAGAGTTTTAACTGAATGGCTTCCGTTTCGCGATGACTATAACTGGGGTTTCGGTTTGCTGGTTGGAAACGCCAAAACAGAAAAGCTAAAAGTGATCTGATTACTTTCCTACTTAAAGGCCCAAATAAGAAACTTAATTGGAAATAAGTGTAACATGGAATTGCTTGTCGTTTGTTGCCAAAGTAAAAACTACTCTCCCGAGTGCGTTGCTTAGGTATGAGTTGTTTACTACGCAGGATAAGTAGCATACACTCTTATTCGTGTTTTTATTTTTACTACGTGATGCTACTTACCATGTAGCAAATGCGCAGGATAACCGTCTCGCTGTTACTCAGCATTTGGCTTTGCAATTACCTCCACAATTTCAGTGCCTTAAAGGGATCACCATAACAAAACCCGTTTTTATCGCAGCAAAATCCATTTGAGCTTCGTACGGTTTACAAAAAGAGTCAGTCAATCAGCGCATTTTGAGTGGATGACACAAGCCCTTGAAAAATTTCCTTTTTAAGTGGGCCACCCTGTCGTCTGGGATTCGTCTTCGATGCCATCTCGCAAAGCTTTCCCTAGTCACACGTTTTCCGTCTACGGTGAAAGGGGTGGAGACTCAATGCGGTTAGGTGCAAATTTGAGTTCAGGAACACCCTCTGTAGCACGGTGTTTTACACCCTCCAGAATAACCATGTCTTTCCGAAGCCAAGACAACTTAACTCTGTGCTAAATATATCCTTGGTGACGGCACTTTACCGAAGATATCAGTATTCAAGTCAACAGGGTCCTTTGTATCGCATTTATGGTTGACATTGCCCGCGTCGCGACTTTGGAACACGAATTCTCTAACGGATTTTTGTCCCTTAGTAAGTTTAGGTGTTTGATTTTCCAAGAGATTTTGCCGTGTTGGTGCACCTCTTTGTCGCGGTGACATTATATGCATTACCAGACATTTTTTTGGCGTTAAACTTCACGTATCAATTCTTGCTCCATCTCTACCTATGACCTGCTTCCGCCCCTTAACTCACCTGCGAATTACCTGGGGAATAACGGAGTTGGAGAGGTGTCCGTGTGCTCAGTCTGTTTATACGGAAATAGACGCAAATATGTTGTGCCGACATCCCCATAAAGTGAACCTTTTTTCTCTGGCCGACTTTCTCGCGTTTAGCTTACGACATTCGTACGGTGTTTGCGGTAGTTAAAGAGAATATCGCACTCTTAAGGGAAGATCGATACACAAAACGGCGGAACTAGCATCTAAAATCACGCTTCTAATAATGTGTTGTTTGGACGTCGAACTACCATGGTCCGTAATAACTGCTTCGCTAGCTTTGAAGGTGCCATAAGTCTGTCTGGTACGCACTGAAAACTGAATGTATATGCCGGTCTGTGTGTAAGAAACTGTGTTCTTAGATGATACTTTAGATCATCTGCAGTTTCTCTGACACAACCATCCTGGTTTAAGCAAGTCACAATGGATCCCTCAGTGACGCATTAAATACCGCCCCGAGAGGCATCGAGATCACATTTCCTATAAACCGGCAATTACGGTACCCCGATTCCCAGAGCCTGTTATCAACGTTTAATATGCTGAAAATCCACCTGTGTGATCTGTCTCCAGGAGTTTTCTCTTTAACAGAAACCTGGTTGTTCCAACACAGAATGTGAGTTCAGCATGCCTGGCTACCAGCTGCTTAACAGAGGCAGGTAGGATAGTCTGGGTGGAGGCCTGCTACCAGTCTTGCAGCTCATCAAATGGGCCTTCTCTTCCTTCGACGAAGACTATTTCAAATTTTTTGCGTGGTTCCAACTGGAGTTTGCCATCCATGCATGGCGACATTGGACCACTAAGAAGGTGTTCAAGGACTTGCAGAAAAACTGCAAGTAAACTGGATTAATCACCCCATGAAACGCTATTGGCTAATTTCGAACTCTTTCCTTTGAGTTGCAGGCAAATAAAGGACGAAGTCATAAAGTATTTCGCATCATATGTTACCATGAATATTGTTTTTTGCTTGGAGACTTCTTCGAGTTAGCAACTCCAACTAACCTTCGAGGTTCTGCACTCAAAATGGATGACTGGTGCCCGGCTGGACACACGGAAGTCAGCCTTTTTAAACAGGGTATTTAAAGCTTGGAGTGCTTTGCCTAATGGTGTTATTATGTCTGCATCTATAGAAGGTGGATGAATACTGCGATAAGCACCACAATGCCATCCGGCCGTTAGCGTCTTCATGTTAAAAACTTATAACTGTTATGATACTACTTTAAAGCTTTATGTAATATTTATTTTCGGTCATTCACTTCAGGCCGTTACAGTGACATGGAAAAATAGGCAACTATTTTTCCATGTCACTGTGACGGCCTGAAGTGAATGACCGAAAACAGCTGTTTGCCAACACGACTTTTAATATTTATTTATAGAATTAAAAAAAATAATTTAAAAACATGCATTTATGGTAATTCATCACACACACCCGTTACAACTACACTGAGAATGAACTAGTGAGCTATGGTGAGAGGTTGATATTTATGGTCTTCGTTCCCACGCTGTCTGCAGGACGCAGTTAGCGTGTGGAGGACGCTAAAGCAGGGGGGACGGGGATTGGATGGGGCACGGGCATAGAGTGGGAGCGCTGGCTGTCAAACACGCGGGGTGCAGTGTCGGTGGTGCTCCAGGCACTGGTTCACTAGCCTCTCTGCGATGGCTTCACAAATGACCGACCAGACCGATGGGTATGTACGATCGCACTGGGGGCAAGGTAGACTCGAGTCCGCATTGCTGGTGGAGGGGTCGACAGTGGTGGGAAAGAAGGTACCAGGTTGTGCGTCTGAGTGAGTGGTGAAAGCGAGGGCTGTGGTGTACGTTACGATCGCCGTTGTGATCAATGAAGATAGTGTCGGAGGATGAGGGTAGCGTGACAATGGGTGGTTGAGCGTCCGTGGTGAAGATGGTCGTCGTCGGAGCACTGGAAACAACTATTCGCAGTTGTGGAGCTGGATGAAAGCGGATGGTTGCTGCATTGCATGCGTAGGTGTCCGATCAAGCTGATGCGTGTGTGGACGACGTTTTGATAGCGTGGGAAGATTGGGTAGATTGGGAGGGTTTGGGTGTTAGTGGTGTTCGTCCGTTGCGACTGGGACTTATGTGATGCTATTTTCACCTTGGTGGTGGCAATCCAGCTGTCAGTTTTCACTGATTTTCACCAAGGAGCGAGGTCCACCCAGGTTGTCGTGTTTATTTGGAGGCGCTTCAATGTGTCTTTGTAGCGCATCTTTTCTCTTACTTGGCGTGCAGCACCCACAGCCACATTGACGAAGAACAACCAATTGAGTAATCGTTCGTCATACAGCCTCACCAGGTGATCGCTGCATCACAGTTGAAGTTGCTTCAGCATGGCTTGGATGCTGAGGATTCCTGTCTGCCTTCTCTTCCTAACAGGCAACTGGGGGATATAACTACACCCAAAGTTATGACAGTTGCCTGTCCTAGTGAATGCCAGACAATCTCTCTCACTGCTCAATAATCACTGTGCAGTAGCTTAATCAAACCCTAGTTTAGGCTTCGCTGCAGAAATCTACTTAAGACTTCGGTAGACGATTTTCTTAATATCTTGTTTTGATGTTTTTGATAAATACGTACCACAGAAAGGACTTTTTGGACGGTCGGCTCAGAATACGGAAACTATCGACGTCACAAACACGCCCAAAACTCACCAGACTCCACCCTCGGTAAACGTTGCAAAATGGTTTCGATAAAGAAACGTCCTGATGAGATACAGAAGGTTTGTGCTGAAGCATTAGTAGTCGCTGCTTGACAGGTCAATAAGCGACATTGGGGAAACCCCTGATGGAGGTTGTTCGCTAAAATCTATTTTTAAAAAAAGTGTTGGCGTATTTAAGTGTTGGCGTATTTTCAGAGACGATGAACTTCTGAACAAGTTCAAACGCTCAGAACGATGAACAAACTACTTCCATGCGAAATCAGTGTCAGCCCGAGTTTTGGGTGGATTGCCTCAAGATGCTTTGCTCGAGTCATTGCTGTTTTTAATTTATGTCGATGATTGTATGAGTGGACTGGCCTGCAAGTTAGTCATGTTTGCAAATGACATCAAAGCATAGCGAGCGATCAGATGTAAGAATGACGAACAGACTCTGCAAGAAAGACTTAACCGCCTAAGTGAATGGTCCGATAAGTGGTTCCTGAGATGTAACCTTGAGCTTGACCTAAGTTCAAATCTGTCGTACTACAGCTCAAGACGAAGAAGGACAAGGTGATTGGAGATGCTTGCCAATGCTTCTATCGCAGGAGGTTAAGTAAGTTAAACCCTAGCAACGGCGATCGTCAGATCCTGGTTACTCAGTCGAGGAGAAGTCGATAGAGGCCAGAATAGTAAGAATAGTTTATTGTGTACACAAAGGAACGAAGAATAGATGGAGAGAGTTTTGACATGGGAGAACACGTCATTCCGCTGGAGCGCCGTGGTCCAAAGTGAGGTCTGGCGGCCAAGGATGGGGAAAAAGGGACATGCTTGAGTGGTGCTTGGGTAGTCGCGAGACCTGTGGGATACGATGTGCTCCAGCCACATAATAGACGAGAGAACGTATCCCAACATGCATAAGCTAGTGGAATAGGATAAGGCGTGAAATGCAATAGTATCAGGGAGAATTTACTAAGGTAGGAACAAGTGTAGTATGTAAGAAATAGGAGAAGTGACTTCCAGACGAGTGCAGACCAGCCATGAATGAGCCGGAGTCCAGAGAGTCTGCAACCGAACAGTGAGTCGTCGGCTCTGGAAGTGACTGAGCGTAAACAAATCGTCCGCATCTCGGGCACTGGTCTAACCTTGATAAGTAGTTGGCTAGTGAGACTAGACCGCCTTGAGAAAGCCAGACAGTAGTGACCTTGAACGAAGGCCTTGACTATTGTGTCTTGCGGACGCGTGGTAGGCACGCCAGACATGACCTAGTCCACGCCGCGTCCGAGGAAAGCATAACTAAGAAAGGGGGTCGCTACAATACTCCCCCTCCCAGGAGAACGGAGCTCAAAAATTTTAATGGGAGGAAAATGTAGGTATGTTAAGGGAAGAGTACAAATTGGAAACGGTCTCAAAATTCGTATCAAATAGGATCAGTGTAGAAAAATTGAGTATAAATAGTAATATAGGTAAGTTGTGGATCTATAAGTGAATAAGAAGGGTTTAACACATAATGAAAGGATGTTCATCGACAGTGTAAGGTCGACAATATGTGCCAGTGAATCGGCAGGTTGATAGAAGGAGAGTATAGCTCGTCAACGAAAGCCAGTAAGTCGGTGTTTTGTTGGGAGGAAAGAATGTCCTTGAATAATCCCGTCACCCTTACCAGTGAGTCGGCAAGTAGGTTTGAGGGAAGGACATCCTGTCAACGTATTCCAGTGAGTCAGAAGGTTGGTGGGAGTGAGTGAGTGTTGGAATTGTTAGCAGTTAAACGGAGTTGAAGGCGCGAAGAAGATAATCCGGTCACCATTGCGATAGCGTTGAGAATGTCGGAATCGAAAGTGTAAAGTTAAGTGGAGTAAAATGAACGTCGGAGTCGTTTTTGTAGGTTGGAGAAACGTCGGAGTTTAGTGCCGAATATAGAAGCGTCGGGGTCAACAATGTGGGATACGATGTGGTCCCGCCACATAATAGACGAAAGAACGTATCCCATCATGCCTAAGCTAGTGGAATAGGATAAGGCGTGAAAGGCCATAGTGTCAGGGAGAATTTACTAAGGTAGGAACAAGTGTAGTATATAAGCAATAGGGGAAGTGACTTCCAGACGAGTGAAGACCAGCCATGAATGAGCCGGAGTCCAGAGAGTCTGCAACCGAACAGTGAGTCGTCGGCTCTGGAAGTGACTGAGAGTAAAAAAATCGTACGCATCTCGGGCACTGGTCTAACCTTGAGAAGTGGTTGGCTAATGAGACTAGACCACCTGGAGAAAGCCAGACAAGAGTGACCTTGAACGAAGGCCTTGACTATGGTGTCTTACGGACACGTGGTGGTCTCGCCAGACATGATCTAGTTCGCGCGGCGTCCGGGGAAAGCACGACTAAGAAAGGGGGTCGCTACAGACCATCGACGCACGTGTGTGTGTCCGAGTGGAAGTAGGTCAAGTCTCTGAAAGTCAGCGTGACTGTAAGCGCTGACTGAGGCATTGGATGGCCTTGAGGCAGCTGGTATTGAACAATGACGCCGGACAAAGCAATGGAGGGCATCGGACGGCAGAGACCAATACACTTCCTTAGCAAAGGATGCCTGTCAAATGTAACCGAACAAATTGACCATTGAATCACCATTTTAACATCTCCAAAGCCCTCCTCTCATTGCCCGAGGGCGGTCAAAATGGCGACAAAAACAGTAGAAGATTTAAGTACTTTTTCATATGAATGCAGACCTGTAGGCTAATATGAGAAAATGTCTTACTGACCTTCTGTATTGTGAGAAACCGAGATTGTAACCAGAATTGTGAGCATTTGTTTGCATTGCCCACATAAACGAACCTGCGTGGGAAATCCTTCCAACTTCGAGAATACTTAGCTCAACTAGACATACTCGTTTTCATAGTAAATTTTCGGTAACTTGAATGGACTTCCCGGGACCGTTATAATGACGGAAACAACAGCGGCAGTCAAGCATACATTGGATGCATATGTAATTTAAAACTACCGCTCAACCGGTCGGAGAAGCGATGTTATGCCAGAAAAACGCTTTGCTCATGCATACAGATAACGATTATATCTAATTTTTCACATAATCAGTGATCCTGTAGGGGCCGGAACTTTAATCCTCATTTTTAAAATGTTTGTTTTAAAAGTGAACCTGTTACTCCCGACTTTATAGTAGCATATCTGTTTTAAGTTTAATAGTTTTCGGCCTTAAATAGAATCATCGAAGATCGCACATATTACCCTTAAATATACTGAACTTTCTTCTCTACTCATAGTACAGAAGTACCTCGAAAATGCAATGGAGTAAGTTTCGAACCTTGACGCAAAGCAAGAGGAGTGGCGAATGTTCGCTACAAATCGTAAAGTGGCTTATTGCTAGAGTTTCCACTTTAAGCATCACCCAATCATGCTTCAGAAGCACATTAATTTCATGGAAACGTTAGTTTCCTAAATTACACTTTAAAAATTAAGCATCAACGTAAAAATAGAGTAAAGTCTCATCTACCGGGTTGTTGTCATATCAGCGCAATATTACCAATATTACCCATATATTAATTAGCTCGCGGCCGTTCTATTTTGCATTCTCAGCAAGGTCAAACAAAATAAGCAAGGAGCCAGCAAAGTTGGACTGCGTAAACGTCATACTCCGTAGCCTGCCTTTAAAGAAGATCTACCTGAATCAAATAGAAAACACTTACATTCTGTACGTAGAAGGTAAAGGTATGAACTCAATTTAAATTTATTTAAAGAACGAATATGTCGTCGAGCCGTATGCGTGCGATAAATATGCGAAAGAGAAAAAGAGTACAAAAATATATGCACGCACACTTAATATATTTTATAAAAAATAGTACTATAACTTGAAAGCATGAACACCTATAAAACATTTACAAACTTAAATATTAACACTTTCACAGGGTTGTTCGCAGATTTAGAGAATTTCGCAGAGCATCACGGGTGTAAATTAATTAGATGCCAATGAGGTCTCCGCGAATCCGTAAATCCATGACGTTTAGCTGCACTTCAAGTATTTGGTTTACGTTTTCATTTCCCTGGTGGTCCTTCATTGTAATTTTCGCGTTTTTATAGATGCACTGAAGCTGGTTTTCGATTAGTTGTTGACGTTTCGCTAACTTGGGCCTACCTCCGATGTAGGTCACATACCGTAAGTAGTTTGCACCAAACTTTAGCTAACCTCAGTGAGCTAACGTAGATGACTCCCATCAAGCAGGCGAGGTTTCGTTCTCCGATCGGCTGCTTGAGCCAGGTAGGAGCCCAGTAAGGTAACCCAATGGCGCACGTCAAGCGAGAGAGAAGGTTTAATTTCCACAAAAACATGCAAGACGAGGGTTTAACCTGCGAAGGGGGTCCTGTGGTTGTTTACTACTTCACTGCCCTGAAGTCACTATGAACATCAAAAGGCAGTACAGTTTGCTCTCTCGCTCGCTCGCTATTAGGCACTGCCGGAATTCCCACGTCCTGGTAGACCCTGTTAGCCAGGCTGAAAGAAGGCAAATGCACACTACTGACATGCCGCCGCTTGTGAGCCGCTTGCAGACACCTAGCTAGTTTTCACGGTTCAAAGCGATTGCAAAACGGTGACGGAAGATGCAACCAGGACCAGCACCTCGTCAGGGCATGCACCACCATGGACATGCCAGAAGCGACCGAGACTAGGTGTTGGAAGTACACACCGGCCCCTAGCTACCATGAGGTCATGAAAACCAAGGACCGATTAAGTCCGAGTGAGCAGTCGGATGGAGTATATCGCACCTCGTGTTTAAACTGTTCTTTTAACTGCATGTGTTAGACTTCATGCATACTGGGAGGATGATGGATGATGGATTAACACAGGTGGCTGTCCACAGCTACGAAGCGGGTCACCTGTTTAACATCACGGTCACAGCTATAGTCGCCCAGGCCGGAAGCAAGGCAGGCAACGAATTTATCGAAGTCTAGACCTCAAATGAGAACTCAGATAATTGATATATCGATCTGCCGCCGGTATACAGAGCGCTGTGCAGTACTCTCCCGACTAGCGTAACTGATACTTGATTGGCCGACAGAAAGTTTGCTTGTTTTGTTGCCGCTTCTATCTGTGATGAACTCAGTACGAGTTCCAAAGCCCAGATGAATAAATGAATCAGTCCAGTGAGCGAGCAGCCTCCTTTTTCCCCCACTTAAACATACACTTGGAACGCAAACATTAGCTTTATTTCAACTGTTTAAAGCGGTTTAAAAACGACTATGGAATCGATTTCTGGCCAAAAAACTCAAAAGAATATGCACAGTAAATAAAAAAAGATGTCAAGGATAATTTTTGACCCAAGAGATGCAAAACGAAAAAAATATTAGCTGATAGGGCATGAAGAGCACTCCATTGAAGACGAGAAATCTATGAACTTATGACATTTTCAAATAACAGAGATCAGCTGGAAAACCGGTGGTCTATTACGCTGCATATCGACATGCTACTCAAGTTACTCCTCCTGATTCAGTCCTTAAAACCAACTAATTAGGAACGAAGTTCGTATGAATGACGAGGAAAGTTCCTTCCCTGATTTCATCTTTGACGTCCACCAGGGATGGGCTCTTTCGGAGCGCACGACCAGCCAGGAGGCTAGCCGGGCCCTAAATGCCGGCTGGGCCGCAGGCATCCCAGCTGCCAGCGTGGGCAGTTATTGTCTGGGTCGGCCTTGAAAGCTTATTTGGTCAGACAGATTGTGTTGGCCTAGTCGTGCATGCGTCTTATTCGTTGCCAGGTCAGGGGCCAGCTTTGCGGCATCTATGATTGGCTGTTCCCAGAAATCGAGAACACCGACAGTGAGCTTTGGCAAAGTTTGCTCCGATGCGAGCTATTCACGACGACTTTGCCTCAGTCAAATAACCCTGTCAGATCTGTAGTTTGTCACAACATGTTAGTGCCGATCGGTCGCCACACAGATGATTATGTTCAGTTTTAAGCCTTTTGTAAGATACGTTTTGTTTCCGCAAGTGCAAAAATTAGAAATGAATGGTCAGAAGAAAATCAGTTTTCTCAATAGCTTAGTATTCATACGGCCACTCCGTTGTGCATTTAAAACCTAAGAACGAAACCGAAAAGCTAACAAATAAGACAAAAGAGGCTCTGACATAGAGAGGAAAATGATTTTTCTCAGTTGTAGCGGAAAAGATAGCATAAGTTTTCACAGATATGAAAAACCCGTCAAATATCCCAATTATTATATTGTCTTGACATGGATTGTTGAAGTTCAGCGATGATACCCATTTAAGCATTCAAGAAGTCAAGATAAGCGAACGAACTTTTTCGATTAATTCATCATCAGGCGTGTACAATGATATAAAGGAGTAGAGTTAGTAAACGTTTAAGCAACCAATCAACGGTATTCAAGGGGGGGGGAGAGGAACTGTTAAGAGAGATCAAAAGGGGCACGGGGCAGGAGGGGAGTGTCCCCCCAAGTATAAAGTACCAGCGACACACTCCAAATTCCTGCGTCAACGGATACTTGCGACGGCAGAAGCCG
>JAYGXS010000002.1:24317626-24377442 GCA_036362985.1 Ligula intestinalis | reverse complement strand
CGGCTTCTGCCGTCGCAAGTATCCGTTGACGCAGGAATTTGGAGTGTGTCGCTGGTACTTTATACTTGGGGGGACACTCCCCTCCTGCCCCGTGCCCCTTTTGATCTCTCTTAACAGTTCCTCTCCCCCCCCCTTGAATACCGTTGATTGGTTGCTTAAACGTTTACTAACTCTACTCCTTTATATCATTGTACACGCCTGATGATGAATTAATCGAAAAAGTTCGTTCGCTTATCTTGACTTCTTGAAAAAATGAATATCGGTAAAGGAATTCCACGGAATGAAAGTTATCTTGATGTACACCAAGTGTTATGTTTACTGCTGTACCTGACGAGTATAGTTAAGTTTAGTAGTCACTGTCCGGTCTGTGAACCTGAAACTTTAAGAACATTGTTTATGTGATGTCCGTAGTTGGCATAATCAACCACGTCTCAAACAATGTAAAAACGGCCAAGTAACATTCTCCATGAAACCATGGTGAAATCTGCGCTCTAACTATAAGGTTTTTTTTACCGGCCATGCTTGTTCTCGCACTTAATTAATGACGGTTTTGAAACCTTATTCTACTTTTTCTGCCTTATTTACTCGTTTTTGAATGGGCAGGCCTTCTGTACATTTAAAACTGAAGTTTCATCCATTACAGCCATTTTTACGTTTTCAGACATTGCTGCCTCTCCAAAATGTTCGTATTCCCAAACAACGTAATGTTACTTTCAGTACTCATTTTATGTTTTCAATTTGCTTAAAGTAATTCATCATTGTAGCGAGGCCTTGATACATTCGTTGCTACCGAGCAACGAAGATTTAGGTATTGTGAATGAGCTAGGTCTCGCAATGTACGTGATAGACCGAGTTTTACTATGAGTCCGCATTACCAATTTCAGTTAAGGTGGAGAACCTTGTTTCAACCTCTCCGGAGGGAAAATCGACAGGAGAAGAACATCGTGATAGCAGTAAACCAATTAAAAAGTATATGTCCCAAGAATATTCTTGTTTAATTTACCAGTTCTATGTTGTCTGCAGAATGCGTTCTCTCACGAACGACCTTGGGGTCAACCCATTGTTGACTGACGGTGGACTGTGACGGCTACAAAAGTGCAGTCTCTGTGTCAGCGGGACTTCCAAACCCTCATCACTAAGTGCCGACAAGTTTCCCCTCTAAAGTACTACCTCACCCCAGAGTTTAAATTTGACCTTATTTCAAGATCACTGAGTTTAATGTGCATATTATGAAGAGTTAAGACCTTCTGCCCATATCTTCCTGCGGTCAGCTTAACATCTACATGAACTCAGCCCTCTGCATGCACAAACATGGTTGTTCTTGAAGGTGATACTTGAATTTAATCGTACTTCTACCCGCTAGAGTTGGCACAACAGCGTCTTGAAAAGCGAATTCTTACTTTTATTTTGTCTGTGTGAGCACATAAACTATTCACTAAAGTAAGTGGCAGAAGCACCTGTTATAATCGTCCTCACTGCCAAGTTTTCACGTGGGCCTGAGGGACGCAAAGTAGTTGATCAAGGAATCTAAGATAGCAGAATCCCAACAGCTAGAAACGAGCACATACGAACAAAGACGCTTGCAACTAAAAGCAACGTGCTGATTCAGCGTCTTATTCAAAATTGTGTCAAGTAACTTACAAGGCATATTTAACTGAGTAAAATAAAAAGATGTTCAATGCCACTGCAGGCCTCTTCGATCAGATGACATACGGTGAAAACCAGCAGCGACACAACGTTAGTCAAACCAACCAGCACAACTCTCCTTACCCATCACGAATGAACCTGTAGTGACTAGCTCGCGTTGAAGTGAACTCCACTAGAATCTCAGGACTGCGATTCTCGACATCTGGGAACAGCCAGTCACAGTTGCCGCAAACATGCATTCTGGGATGGTGATTAATAGCAAGCTTGCACGCTTTCCCGACGCAATCTGTCTGTCTGGCCAAAAATCTTCAAGGCCAACCCAGTCAACGAACGCTCTCTCTTTGCCCACTGGCTTGTGCTTTCAAACTGGCACTTGGACCTGACTGGCTCTACTGGCTGGTCTTGTGCTCCCAAGTCAATTTCGTTCCATCTGTTCTCCATTCTCCTGTGTACACAATATACTGTTCCTAGCACTCTGGCGTTTCCAAGACTTCTTCTCTAATAAGTAACCATGGTCTGATGATCCCAGTTGCTAGGGTTTAACTTACTTAACCCCTGCGATAAATCCGCTCCACAGCAAAGGCACGGAATCAGCACCCACCACGTATGTGAGATCCTAGCAGCTGACTCCGTTTGAGTGAAGATCTGACCGTGGAGTTGGGAGGCCAGGCCGTGTGTGGCACGCGTAGACGGGCTGCTTAGCTTTGTCGTCCACTGCGCTCAATGCTGCATCAGTTGACTGGCCGACCTGGAAAATGCATTGCTCACCGAACGCCATGCCCAAGGGCTTAATGGCACCAGTTACTTTAATATTGCTGCTACATGAAAATAGGAAAGCCAGCCTTCCCCTCTCAACGTTAACCACCAGGAAATCTAGCGTCAGGGTGGGATTCTGATATTGCTGAAAATTTGAGCGTTGATTCGGACGATGTGCGCTGTGTGCTCCACAGGATGGTAGTGCAGGGAAAGTGACCTGCGCGTGGATTAGTTTTAAGTTAAAGTAGACTTTTGCTGCATCTACCACACTCTCTCCCCTCACTCACCCACATGTGCCCGGCGTCATGACATGGTCAAGAAGCGCAGAGACAGGGTTGGGCGCAGGTGGCTGACACGGCACGAGCCTGCACCTATGCGTGTCGCTACTTCTACCTCCGCGGGCTTTTTGAATTGAACCACCATTATTTTCCTCCCCCTATTTGGATGTAAATTTGATTTTATGTATACTTTATGCATATTTTATGTTTACTTTGCCTAGTATAAATCGGTTTTTGTCCCTCTTTGTTCATTTGAACTACAATGAGGTTATCAGTGCACGCCTCTAGCAAGGTTTTGGAATTTTCCAAGGACATTTATCCGTGATGTCGACAATTGCAGACATTGATGAGTTTAGATTGCTTTTGCTTTTCCGATGTTGTGAGTTTATGGAACTAATTTCGTTCCGTGTTAATGGAGGATGTTTTTGTTGAAAATTTCGGAATTATATTTTCAAAATAAAGCATATATCTCTCTCGCTCTCGCATTGTGCAGCATTTGCCATGGGGCGCAACCTGCATACCGCCTGCCGTACCCCGTGTTGATACAGCGCATTTAGTACGCAGCCCGTTTCGGAGGGGGTAGGGTCTTACCTCACTAATAGAGGGCATATTTACAAGCATGATTATTACCGTTGCTGTCAAACTTGCGTTTTGACCGAGTAGTGTACGTTGAAACCAGAACGCACTGCAGCCCAGGCTTCAGGACCGAAATTGCAGCCTCACTGCAGTTTTTCGCTGACTGTATGCCAGGCGAAAGTAGTCACGGTAGCGAATGGAACTGACTGGTCCCTTCCAACCTCTGCAGTTAATAAATCTTTGTTTTGCTCTAGCATTCAATAGGGTCGCACCCGGGGGGCTGACCGGCGTGTGAGACTGAGCTTGTGGGTTGGTTGTGGCAGTCGGGCTCACTTGAAAGTGCACAAAGTACCTCCCCGCTCCCCCCCGTCCGACTACCGGAAGTCTTTGTCATTCACCCGGATGTGCAGTCACGGTCACTGGCTTACATCTCCGCCTTAGTTGCCATCTTACCTGCCCTTCCCCCACCACCCCTCCAAGTTCCATTTGGTAAATTAATGTTCTAGCCTCTGCAAGGCTCTATGATCTACTTACTAGAATATTTGATTTGAAACGAAGCACTGCAGAAGGCCCGGTGAAAAGTCGAACAAGGAGTGTCAGTTTATGCTATAAAATGGCTTGAGTGCCGTTCGATTGGTCCGTAGAGTTGGACTAAAAATGCATTTTTAGAACTAAACAAGTGAAATATTCCGGCGTTTTTATTTACAGTCTGATCGTTGTCTATTTATTATTTATAAGGTAGAACTTATGATTTGCAAAGATACTAATATTCTTTGGCTTTCACACAGCACTACACATTCGCTTCCAGTGAGTTTGATTATTAGAAGAGATTTGAGCCGTTACTTGACTGACGGGGTTAGAACACAGGGGTCACGTAGTGGAACTCGAACACACGAGCTCCTTATAGTCTTTAAAGTACGTGTGGTGACCAGTGAGTTTGAGCATGTTAGTGCCACCATTTTAACCCATCTTCACTTAATCTTTTTATGCCCTTTTCCGAATTAACTGCTAAAGAAGCCGATGTTGGCAGTCGTACAGAGCCTGTTTTACAAGGATTGAAGACTTCAGAAGAAGCAGATATGATCACTGGGACAATAATTTTAGTCGTCTGACGTTTCGAGATCCGTCGCTCAGAGACTAGCAGAAATTGATCCACGTGAGAAGGTGAACAGTGATGGAGCTGGTATTGACCCCCCAAAAAGGGCGTCCTTCATCTGCATCTTCATCTATATTCGGTCTTAACCTCGTAAGAAGCTGTACTAGTTGTGGGGTGGCAACTAACGTAAATACACGCTCAAGCGAATAAAAATTATGCTTTCTAACGCCTTAGTTTTTTTCATTCGTCGCATGTGACGTCCACTGTGACGGTCTCGCAGGCGCGGAATCCTCCCTGAGCGTTTATGCAGCCGTTTTGTTTATGCTGGACCTCACCCGCCGGATAATTCGCAGCTGTGTATTCGAACCTCACCCCGCTCCCCCCCCCCCTCCCCAACCCCTCCAACCCCGAGAAAGTTGTTTATTGATCGTGTTTGTTTAGCCTTGCTAATGTTCGAGCGTGAAGGCCTGTGCTTGCGTGCGTACGTGTGTGCGCGTGCGCACTTGTCGAACGATTCGCCGTCGTAGGCAGCATCGCAACGAGCTGGCCGTCAGAGTTGCACAGGAAGCCAAGAGATGCGAGCTAAGGACCTGTTAAGCAGGCGTTGATTCGCTAAAAGAATACAGTTTACTTTAAGTCAAAAGCAGAACTTGTTGAGGGAGCTGATATCACTGCGAGAAGTAATTTATAGGCCTACCGAAAACATTCATTGAGGTAAGTTTTTTCGGACAGTTTAAGATGGATCTACTTTATGGACGTTGTTCACGCTAAACCCTACGTCAAAAATATTTTCATGAGATTTTGATTATTTACAAGGTCCCAGAATAGAAGCCGATAACGCGACGCGATCAGTCAGAGCTTAACCACTCCACACTTAAGTAAACACCACAGGCTGAAACAAAGGACAGTACGCAGTTATTGCATGTGCACCATTGAACGGTGTCAAATTTAGTTTGCCTTAACCGGTTTTATCGTGGCTTGAGAAAGTGTAGATACCGGTCGGTGAAGTAAGTTCGTACTAACCATAAAGTAGGCAAGTTTACTTTATTTCATAGTTTACGAACAGATGCGAATTTCCACGTTCCGAATGTTCATATGAGTAAAGAACAAGGCCAATTGGGCATCGGCACAGTTTGTTTATTACACAAAGCCTTCGAAATCGTGCATGAATTTAACAACTTGTTCTGTTTAATTATTACTATTTGCCCAAACTCTACTGACTCATAGTTAAAGGAAACGAAACTTTTCTATGGAGTTCAAACTTCAACTGAAGTCTATTCCGAAAGTTAGGCCCTCTAGGCCGGTGGGAGGAAGGGACCAGAAGCCAACACCAAATAACCAAAAACTGACCATTCGAGTTTCCTTCGTTCTTACCGGCAATACTCCATGCTTGCTGAGAGTTTACCAGGAGGTCCATTCTATCCCCGCTACTTCAAGCAAGTCAGCAAGTATTACCTATGGTTTTTATTGCGTACATTATTCGTCCAATAGTTGACAGTTTAGAAGAAGGCGAAGACGAGGAATAAAAAGGAGAGGGCGAATTAGAAGAAAAAGAAGAAGCAACGACTTCTGGCCTACACTTTTTAATCATCCCCTAAGCCCATTATCAGGGACCGTCGCAACAAGGGATACCGGAAACGCAAACAGTGCAAGGAGTGGGGATGCAGTTGGCCACAGTTGACACAGTGAATGCGTTGGTGTCTTTTCATTGGCCCTGGATTCATCACCGCGGCTGAGACGTGGTGCATGTACCACTAAAAACGAACATGCGAGTTACCGAAAGTACTTGAGAAGAAAGAGATGCGATCGCTGGGACAACACTTTTATTCGCCTGACGCTTCGACATCCGTCGCGGATTCTTCAGCAGATAGCAGTAACAGAAGCAGGTGATATATGCACAGGAAGTTTCAGTATTTATAAGACATTGTCATTACTGCACACGTATGACAAATAGCGACAATTAAAGATAATTGCCCTCTTGATGACTGGTGCGTGGGCCGTGACCTGCTGAACTTGCATAACGCGTGGTGAAATTGGACATGGTATTTGCTCGGCCATCGGGTTCCTCGACGTTGGCGTAAGACGTCACACTGGCCTCTGCGTTCCCCAAGTGGCCATGTGCCTTGGCCAAGTTGAGCCTACATGGATTGGGCAAGTCGTTGCACTTGTTTATGGACTGGGGCCTGTGAACCACGACTCAAATAATTCTCGGCTCACGCGTGTGTCACCTCTTGCGAGAATTTCGGCCTCATCAAATTTGAATGTGTGAGCAGTTCTCGTCGAGTGAGCCGCAACTTGAGAATGGGCATCAGGTCGCTGCACTGCTGCCGCGTGTTCGGTCGAACACTTGGTGCGATTTTGACTCGGCAAATTTGCTCACTGTCATCGGAAAGGCTGGTCGCTAGTGCACTTCCCGTGCGGCTAATTACTCTGCCCAGACAAACTCTAAGTGCAGAATAGGCAGCCGGGAGATCGCTATGCTAATTAATCACCTGCTGGCCGGAGAGCCAAGCCTCAAGTAGTTCATGCGGTTGTCAGCCCTTACGAGAACTTCGGCATATCAATCTTAAGGGCGTGGCCAGTTCCCGTTGAATGGGTCAGCGCTTGAAAGTTAGCACCCATCCTCACCGTTGCCGCACGTTCGCAATTTACTTGCGCATTATTCTCCCAGGTGCCCCGCTGTAGTTGTTTTGTCCGCAACTGCACCAAATCCGGCAAACAACTTTCGAAGTTTTCGACCATGATGCTACTAATTAAGCTGTAGTTTGGCCCAAACGAGGTTCTTTTCGGACAAGGACCAGTTATGCCAAACTGAAATACAGTGATCTTTCTTTGATCACGGGCTTTACGTTCCAGAAACTCAGGCAAAATATGAAAATCCATGAAGTAAAAAACCATACGTTTCTTCACATATTTTAAACCGTTAAAAACCCCCTCACACAACTAAACGGCAAGTTAAGGTTTGGTTGAAATTTTGTGTGCAAACGAACTGTTTATATGCTACGCACAAGTATACTAAGGTGTCCTTGATGCAGCTAATAAACAGTTTGGACCAACTCTTTATAATGGGGGGGAGGTTGGGAAGTTGCAATTTACTTGTTGACATTTGAAACCTTAGCTTGAAGAAGAGAGGATTTCTTGGCGATTTGTGTCAGGCGCTCGAATGAGTATCAGTCGTCGCCCTTTTCAGAAGGAACGGACTGAATTTTGGGACTCTTGTGAGCGACAGAAGTAAAATTAATTATCTGGGAGGGACATTTCAACATTCCAATGTGGTCAAGCATGTTGTTACACCTCAGGCTTGTGATAAGACTCCCGGTTTTGACACTGTTGTTATCATCAACGGAGAAGTATCTCGTAAGTGAGTGCAGTACGGTAGGCGTCCCACTCTTAAAAACCAACAAAACCATTTCCTCACACTCAAGTATGATTTTTTCATGATTTGAAAGTAAAAGTTATTTTTGTTGAAACTAAAGATACGGTCGCGACCTCTCCTTGGCAAGACTCCTAGCAATAGCCCCACACTCAGTGAGATCTTAGATGCGACCCTTGATTGTGGATGCTAGCGCGAGTGTTCACAGAAGTCCTTCTCTCTGATTTAACGCTTTAATTCGCTTATGGTTGTGCAAACTCAGTGGTTAGGGTATTGGATTTCTTACCAAAAGCTCACAAGTTCCAGCCTAAGAAGTATGGCTGGCTTTTGATGGCTAATAAGCCGGGAATGTTCATCGCAGTCTCCCTGGGCTTTGTCGATAATTTCATTCTGCCACTAGCGTAAGTCATCTTGTGGTTGCTGGCGGGTCTCGAGAGTGAGCCTGAAAGCAGAATGGAACGAGGGTCTCCCGTAGCGCGATCAATGATCGCCTCTCGACCTTTGCGTTGAATGTCTAAGCAGTAACGCAAATTGTCTAGGCTACTATAATTTGCATGATGTACGGAAAGAACAGTTTTACCTGAGAGAAACAGAGTTTCGTCTCTGTTCAGATACTCGCGCGCGGATAAGAACAAGTTTTGTTAAAAGAAAATAAGCTTTTACTCACCTGCTTTTGCCGTTTCCGCATTCTAATATGCATACGCTTTAAGGTAAAGTATACATCAGAGGAAATTTGGATGTGATTAGATAGTCCGGGTTCAGATGAGTGTACCCTTAAATTTGAGACACTATTTTCTGATTGACATTCACGTGATCATTTTTAATTGCATACTATTCTGCCTATTTCGCGTGATCTTTCCTCTCTGCTTTGTTTAGCTGAACTATGATCACGAAATCATCTGTACAGTACGCTAGCGCTTTTTCAAACAAAATGAAATCAAAAAATTCATTGACGACTGTCCATAACGTCTGTTGTCGCACTTTTCGGCCTAAATGCGATCCTCGCGTGTTAGCTTTACCACAGTCTCATCATAAAAGCCTGTGCAGCGGAAAAGCACACCCATTGCAGTCAGCAAATCGTGGTTCCTGTTGACGAATTGTCATTTGACTTTCAACAAATCTTCAACAAGCTACTTTTTTGAAAAAGGAACAGAGTAAGGCGGGAGGGATTTGTCTTCAAGAGCCATGGTTAAATTGTGATAGTGACTCGCAAATCATTCCTCCTCCGTTTTTCGTAACATTCATAAAGTAGCAGAGGTGATGGGGCTATGTTGGTCAACCAGAATCGGTCGATAAACCATAAGTTCTCATTTTCATACTCGAATTATTTGATCGACATTATGGCTGTTATATATAAGCTCTGATTGTTCAGTACTTTTAAAGCCATTAGATTTGTTAATACCTATATTCTCCCTCTACTTTTGAAGTTACCTTAGTCAGATTCTTTGACTTCCCTTCATAAAAAACTGCTAAACTGTCCTGCAAGCATCTCAGTCTCTGGTGTGGTGATTTTAACCGTGCAAACCGAAGTTCCCGTACACTGGTAAGCTTTGATAATCTTGCTTTGCCTCAGTACTCGCGGTGATGTCCCTCTTAATCACATTTTTACCAACCACGCCTAGCTCCTTCTGGTCAAAAGCAGAACTTTCTTGTTAGTTTCAGATCATTTTGTGTTATTAGGCCTAAGCCTGCACAGTTAATCAAACCCAGGGGGTAAATAAAAGTTCGCGATACTTCCACACAAAATACTTGCTTGCTTCACACGTGTATAGTTTACACTATCTTCTCTTTCTTCAAACAGCTGAACGTATAATCTTGCTCTAGCTACCCTAGAACATTTTTAATTGAAATTTCACTTTTTGCTTTCCTCTTAATACAGGTATGGCCGAATTTCTTCTCCCCATCGAATTTTTAAGACGTAAAAAGGGACTCTTCTACAAAGTGACAGGCTCAAGGACGTTAACGTGCTAATTAAAAGGACAATTTTCAAACTGAATAACCTGTCTTTTAATCATTTTTTGCCTCTTCTGCTACATCTTCGTTCCCCTTTTCCTCCACTGAACTCTGGAGAAATCTTAAAATTCCCACCGGCCAATGCAGCACGCTGGCTCATGTCGATGTTAATGTAGACTCTTTTTTATTCCCACTCACACTGACTCCCATCCTCCGTCAAACGACATTCCCTTAGTTGCCAAGTGTCTTTTCTCCTCTGTGTGTGGTAACAATGGTGAAACACCTTAAAAAGTTTCCAGGCTCAGCAGCTGCCGGACCAGATGGTGTTTCACGATTTCTCTCGAACCTTTGCTGCTTTTAGCTAGCCCCCGTTTTAACGCATCTTATAAATTTGTCCTTATTAGAGTCCAACATTTCGGAAGATTAGCGTTCACTAAGAATCACTGCCATCTCCCAAAATCCTCTAACTTTGGTCCCATTGCCTGCTTTTCCGCGCTAGTGAAACTCACGAAACGAGTTGCCGTAGACATAATCAGGCCATTCTCCCCCAACCGTCTGATCCCCCATAATTTGAATATAAGCTCAGGCTTAGTACTCTAGACGCTGTTGCTCTTGTGGCCAATTCCGCTCTAAGGCATTTATATAACGGTTGCAGTGCGTACGCATGTGCTTCATCAGCCTTTACTATCATTCCACGCCATCTTATCCTTAACAAAATGTCTGCATGCGGCGCTCCCGGCTCTCTCTCTTGTATTGGGGACTACTGCACGCGCTGCACTCAATTCGTCCATTGCGGTAAGCGAAAATCCACTGTCCCTCTCAACAACTGCGGAGGCCTGTAGTGACTAGCTCAAGTCAAAGTGCACTTTCGGAAGGCTCGCTTTTTCCGGTCTCTGTAATAGCCAATCATAAACTGACTCACCAGGGCCTGGAAGGTTGCAGCCGTTAGGGTTAAACCTCATTAGCCTTAAACACCACGCGGTAGGTCTTCAAGGGTCTACTTTACCCTTTCGGCTCTTCTTCCTCCACACTGACGACCTAAGATCGTTAAATGAAAGCTTGAATGTCAAATATGCTGATGTTTTGGTTGAGAAGAAGTGCATGTAGTGCATGAAGTGCATGTACACCACTGCACAAAGCCTGCTGTCTAAATTAGACGAGCTTAAGATTACTATTTACCAAGTGGAACCAGCTGTGGTCTGTATAACGGAAACATGGTTATCCACAAAGATAGACGATCGGGAAGTTTCTCTCCCCGTTTTTTAGCTGTTCCGGAAAGACAGAGCCGGGCGTCAGGGTAGAGGTGTGCTCACCTATGTTAGACATGGCCTGCACGTGTCAAACAAAACTGACCGCTCGCGTCCGATATAGAGGCCCTTTGGCTCACCGTCAGAACGCCGGGGTCTCAAGCCCTTGGCATCTTGGCGGTTTATCGACCACCGTCGGACGATCCAGAGTCAGACAATAGCCTGATTGAGGAAGTTAAAGCATTTGCCGTGTGATCCAATGTCATGATTATAGGCGACTTTAATGCTCCGCATATCGACTGGAACCTCAGTTCTGCGACAGGGTCAGAATTAAGTTTCGATTGCCGACTCCTACGCACGGTACAAAAAGCCTTTCTATCACAACACGTCTTATTTCCGACCAGGCAGCGTGAAGGGCAACAGGCTAACTGACTAGATCTTGCACTGTCAAAAGCGCCTGACAGTGTAGACTTCGTAAATTGTTGACCTCCTCTAGGCAAAAGCGACCACGTAGTACTACAGTGGGAGTACTCACTCTTCTCTGTACCTGATCGTAGCGCGAACGTTAGACACAACATATGGCGCGGAAACTTTAACCAAATGAGAACCAAAGTGCGCAGCGTAGACTGGCGGGAAGCATTCACCGGGTGTGTCCACGAGGATTGGACGGTGTTAAAGACTGTACTACACGGGCTAATCACCAGTTTCTGCCCCATCTCAAAAATGAAAGCCACAAATAGGCCCAAGTGGCTAATAAACACGCTAAAGAGGGAGCTTAACCGCAAGGAAAAGCTGTTTCGAACGTATTGGAGAGAGAAGACCACCGAGTCGTACAATAAGTACAAAGCGCAGAGAAATAAGGTTAAGGGCCTTGTATTAAAACCCGCCAAAGTTTCGAGAGGGACCCAATTAAACATGCAGTAGGAAATCCGAAGGTCTTCTACAACTACATTAGGTGATCTACCCGAAATAGAGACCCCATCCCGTTGTTAAAAACGGATGACGGCGCCGAAATTTGCGAGAATAAAGCAAAGGCCGAGCATCTATCCGGGTTCTTTCAGTCGGTTTTTTCGAGAGAGGTCGAGCTAACCATTACCAACTTTAGTACCGAGGAGATTTTGACTATTGATTTAGTTGTGTTTACAGAAGTTACTGTCCTGCAAGAACTTCTTAATCTCCAAGGCACGAAGTCGCCCGGACCGGACGGCATACCTGCAAAGCTGTTGAGAGAGCTAGCCGTGGAGTTGACAGAACCCCTGTAGTTTCTCTTTCGGGCCTCCCTAAACACAGGCCAACTGCCATCCGACTGGAAGGCAGCGTGGACCTCACCCATACACAAAAGTGGGTCGGGCGTCCGCAAACAACTACAGGCCAATAAGCCTTACTTCAATATGTTGCAAAATCATAGAGCGAATTATCAAAATAGAGTTGATGAAATTCTTCGAGTGTCATTGACTTATTTCTGATAAACAGCATGGATTCCGTAGAGGACGGTCCTGCTTGACAAATCTGCTCTTCTGTCTAGAGCAATCGACCAGAGCACTCGGTCAAGGAAACACGGTGCACGCCGTCTTCATAGATTTCAAGAAGGCATTTGACACTGTGCCGCATCAACGTCTCCTATACAAGCTTAGACGTATAGGGCTAACAGGCAACCTTTTGCGATGGATCGAAACCTTTCTGACTGGCCGAACTCAAACCGTATGTATTGGTGATCAGTGATCGGCGGAGGTGGCAGTTAATAGTGAAGTCCCCCAGGGTTCTGTTCTGGGTCCTATCCTTTGCCTTATATATATCGACGACTGCATAAGTGGATTAGACTGCGAAACCGCAATGTTCGCCGAAGATTCAAAACTCTGGAAGGTCATTCGTAACGAAGATGACGAAGCAAATCTGCAGGCAGATTTGCACCGACTCGAGCAATGGTCAAACGAGTGGCTCCTGTCATTTAATGTCGCCAAATGCAACATAATGTGTTTCAGTAGTACTAACACTTCGTATCGGAGGGTTTACAACCTAAATAACACACCGCTGTCAGAAGAAGAGGCCCAGAAGGATCTGGGGGTGTGGTTCACTCCCTCAGTTAAGGCATCATTCCACAGCCTGAAGGTGGCCAACTCCGCAATGTCGAGCTTGTATCTAATCAAGCGCGTCTTTGTTAAGTTTGATAAAGTTGTCTTTGGCAAGGTCTTCGGCGCGTTTGTGCGACCCCAACTGGAATTCGTAATTCAAGCCTGGAAACCTTGGACAGTCAAAGACAAAAAAACCTTTGAAAGGGTACAACGACGGGCAACTAAGTTAGTGCGAGGCCAAGCGTACCTTCCTCACAAGACATGACTGACCAATCTTGACTTATTTCCTCTGGATTACACAAAGCTGCGCGGTGACCTGATACAGGCATTTTGCATGCTGCGGGATAAAAATTGTTGCCTAGCATCCAATGATTTCTTTGAGCTGGCCACTACTTCTAGATTGCGCGGACATCCTCTCAAGGTACGTGTGACTGGGACAAGATTAAACGCATGAAAATTCTTCTTCTCTGAGATGGTAATCGAGGCATGTAATGCTCTACCCGCATACATTGTCATGTCCCCATCTCTGGACACGTTTAAGATGCAGTTGGATCAGCATAGAAGAAGACATTATCTGTAATGAAGCTAGCTAATTATATTTCAGTCTAACTTTTTTGTTAAAAAAATACTGCTCGCTACTTATCAGTTATATGTTTGTTTAGAATAACTGATTGCAAGTTTCCTCCTCTGGTTTGCATGGGCATACGATGGGCGCATCTCCGACACCGTGACCACTGCAGTCATCTCCCCGTGTGACCATTGGGATATTGAACAACCGTGATGGCCTCCTCCTGACATGATCCAAGCAATTTCAGCAGCAGGACATCCGATTTACATGTGCCCTTCGCCCCCCCCCACCGGCGACAGTTTTTCTCCTTAAATTCCCACAAATGGCATTCAAAACTTAACTTATGAACGATGCCTAAGGAGTTTTTTTACTGTCTGCCCCCCCCCCTCGATCGCAGTTCCATTACTGGCAACGCCGCATGTTCTGCGTGATAGTTATGCACAAAGAGGGAGTTCAAAGGTATTTACCTATATTTACCTAATAAATCTGAACTGAACTGAAGAAGAAGAAAACTAGATCGCTGGGACAAGACGTTCATTCGCTTGAAGTTTCGACATCCGTCGCCGATTCATAATCAGAGAGAGAGAGTAGTACCCTTTTCTGCTACTCATGTCTCTGATGATGAATCCGCAACGGATGTCGAACCGTCAGGCGAATAAAAATATTGTCCCAGCGATCGAGTCTTCTTCTTCTTCTTCTTTTTCTTCTTCTTCTTCTTCTTCTTCTTCTTCTTCTTCTTCTTCTTGTTCGTCTTCTTCTTCTTCTTCTTCTTCTTCTTCTTCTTCTTCTCAATTGCTTCCTGGGACATGCATGTTCGCTTGTATTGGCGATGTTATGGTTGAAAAGTCAATCGTAGAGATGTTATGGTTGTTGATCGTCCTCTCAAAAATCAGATAAATCCCCAAGTACTGAACTATAGCCTGGTCCATGTCTCAGTATTGGTACTGGCTAATGGTACTCTACTTAATAAAAAGAAGCTAGTCCAGTGCGTTTTCCGATTGTGACCCTCTTCCAATCCTGAGTCTCTAGACATTCTACCCAAGGAGGTATCCTCTTTCCGGTACCTGGGTGTTACTCTCGTATCTAATTATGCATTTCCCCTTCGTGTTGAAACCCCTTTCACTTAAATTCGTAAACACCTATATTATATCCTTCGTCTACATTCCTATCACACCTCAAGCCCTAATCTGGTCATTTATAGTTGCCCACATCCACCCTCTGTCTCATATTCTTAATTTATTTTTCCAGCTTCGCTCTTAAAAGCTTTGCTGATTTTTAAAAGTATCCTCCGAAAGCTGTCTTCAGCTGTCGACGTTTCTTAGGCTCTTTTAGATGATATTATCATACAAATATACTTTAAAACGGTCAAGTAATTCGTTGATCGAATTCATGCTGATGTTGTCCATCCCCTCTGTAACGGACGAACTTGAACCATCTGATCTTGGCTTGTTTTAATGGTCACCCTTCTCTTTTTCTCTCTTTTTTTTAGAACCGACTCAGGATTTCAAGTTCTCACTCGCGTCTCTCACCATACCCACGTCCCGCTCCGCACGTCGCATTTTATCCTATTTGAAAATCACTACTATCGCTATTTTTGTACCGCTACTCTACCCAGTCACTATCGTCCATTTATCTAGATCACATTTACTAAAATTCAATTATTGTCATATTTTCCATATACTCTTTCCTATTAAACATATACTTCCGGCAGTTGGACATTATCTTATCTCCCTATCTATGTATTACGTATGAGGGATAAGAAGCCTAGGGATGTGGCCGATTTGTGTGTGTAATTTGAACGTGTTCTAGATAAGATCTCCCTGTTATCAACACCTGGAATCCAACAATCATCCAATTTATTGGATCGTACACCGATACCACCAAGGCCAACCATACGTCCGGACGCTAAACAACAGACTTTCACGCCATCCTCTTCCGGATCCGCACTATAAGTGACCTTGGCACATTCAAACACCTATGGTCCGGGATGGTTTGTTACACCTCCACTCTAACAGTGACGTCCTCCCGTCCGGAATATTAGTGTTCTGTATTGCCATTTCTATCACGCTACCTCACGTGTAAAGGACCTGAAATACACAAATTGATATTGGAACTGTCTCCCCCAATAGACGTACATTTGATGTAAACCTTTAGATTCTTGCGTACTTTGTTACTTTTTCCCCTAGACTCAGCTGGAAAACGTGACTATATATGTCGGAGCGTTTACGTTACCACGCAGCACTGTTTATGAATGCGAGTTGAAGTTACTCCTTGAAATAAGCCGTTCGCTCAGCGAGACGTCGACTGCCACATACACTAGGTCATGTGACCTGCTGCCTTGTTTACTTGGAACCAAGTGGATAATTGCTAATTATTGGAACGTGATGCTACAGCTGCAGTCAGATAGCCAAACGTCTTACCCAAAACAGTATCCGAAAGGCGAAACCTTTATTTTGTCAATTCATTGTACGCATACAGTAAATATCGACAGATCAGTTACGAGGTGTAGAATGCCTAAGGATTGGATGGTTTATCCCGGCATGAATCTTACTTTACACGGATATCTTCGACAATCAAGCAAACCGTGGATAACTCCAAAAGTTTTCCTTAGGGAGGGAATGACCGGAAATCCCCTAAAGAGCCAGTCTGGACCTCAATGACTTCAAGCAGTACTCGGAGGCTACCATAAAACAAAACTTAAACGAGTTACGATAAGCTTCTAAGAGTTAACTAGAGTACCCTACATGTAAATTCCTAGTGTTCCCCCTAAATCAATAAAAACCGCTAGGAGTCAATTGGTGCAAAAGAAGAGAAAGAATATGCATCTTGTGACTCAGAAAAACGATTCATGCGTCTGACGGAAGGAACCTCCACTTCCTAGAGGCTAAATCATGGGCTTGCCACTTCGAGCTCTACGATATACCTCCACATTGGTGGCTCCGAATCTATTATATAGTCAAGGATGACTACGGACAGCGTGTGTTGAAATCTGCTTCTCGCTGCCACAAAACTCACTTAAATAGCCGAACGTCTGATGAAAATAACCGGCATTGCCAGGCCACTACTTGTCCCACCTAACTCCGCAGGTTTCTCCTTTAATCCGCACTCATCAGAAGCTGTGATTGTTACCGCAAATGCTCGGACGTAGGTAGAGATAACAGAGGACCAAAACCTTTATCGGCTAATATAAAACTGACTCCAAATCCTCATCCTACATCCATATTTCTCCCAGTGATTAATCTAGCTAAAAGTATGCGCGTATTAGAAAGCAGAAGCGCTAATAGTAAGTGATCCCGTTGAGTTAAAGTTGACTTTTTCAAAAAAGGTTTTGAATTATACTCCAGCGATGAAGCTAGACGTCACGGTATCGTGGTCTCCCCTCACGTGGAATTGTTCGTTCCGCACGCCATTCTGCAAATTTCAGTCTGCTAGACGACTTACCTCAGAATTAAAAGACTTTAAATGCAATGGTGGAGGGGCGCTCACCGATTGCGTTACAGGACACATTCGGTCCGCCGTGCCTCGGTGCCCACTCTCGAGCCCCGCCTCCCCCCCCCCTCCCCCCCAGCAACCACAGAGCGGCTTATTGCACTGGCAGAATGATATTGCCTACGAAGGCAAGGGAGACCGGGATAACCATTTCCGGCTTATTAGTCATCACCAGCCAGCCATATCCGACTCCAGATTTGGCCGATATGTGGCTGCTGAAGAGGCTCAAGAATGCGCTCCAAGCATGCCATGTAACGCAACCGATGAGCACTCCAATAACATTTTCAACAGATTTATGTTCAAACCTTTGGCTTTTGCCCATAGGAAGGTCGCCGGAATAAGAATGCCCCGCTAATACGGGTGGCTTTGCGCAAGATTGCAGGAAGGGTAAATATTCCTGTACCGTAACCATTACCATAACCCCAACCGTGATCTTCGTATTCATACTAGGTCTAACCGTCTTGGAAATCAATGCAAGGCCGATGGAGTAAGGGGAATTCCTATTCCTGTGTCTTGCTCAACCTGCGTTCGAGCTATGATTGGCTGATTGTGCCAAATGAGTTAGAAGAGGCCACTTAGGAGTCCTTTTTCTTGCTAGTGAAAGCTCCTATCGCTGTCTCCAAGGCTAGATTCAGCAGTTAATCCGAAGCGACAGTCAGATAGAAACCTTGTGACCGTCTCCCTCGGCCTAAACGTTTTATCTTGGAGCGAAGGAACCCTTTAATGCACAAAAAAGCGTTAAATATCCACTGAAAACATACACAAAGAGAGAAATACGTTTTATTTTGAAAATATAATTCCAAAAATTACCGCAAACGAGGCACAAAAACCACATAAAACCGGGAGGCCGTAAACAATGCGTAATGCTCGAAGACTGCAACTGTCGAAATCATTCAGACTCGTCCTTGACTAAGTCGTAAAATGTAGGCCACACTGGATTTTGTTCAAAACAGTGTTAGCATAGTGTGCGGATGATCTCTTTGTTTTGGTTTGAATAAACAAAGAGGGTTAAACATTGGTATAAAATGGGCAAAATAGGCCGACAGATGCATATATAAAAAAGATTACATGCAAACGGAGGGTAGAAAAAATGGTGACCTAGTGTCAGAAGCCCACCATCAGTTAGGTCGTATAAATGCACTTTCTTCAGGTCTTTTGGAATTAAAATGGATAGCTGATCGAACCGACTGCAAAAATTCGAAGCAAAGGATTCTGCTCCTTAACCTTTTTGTTTCCAGGCGAATGCACACTTGTACCAAAACTAGTCCCCCGGCCAAGCTGTACTTGAATACTGTCCCCACCACCCGTTCGGCTTCCTTGCCTTTTAATAACCTTGTCGCACAATGCTTCCGCCTCCCCTACTGCATCAAGAGACAACTGTTTCAAGAATTAATCGACATTGCCCCCCCCTTCCGCCTCTGGTTTAATTACACCTGTCACCACTCCTGGTCTCAAACGCTTGCAATCCCCCCTCTCCCTGCCGGCACAGTATTGCCTCTGCCAATAGTGGAGACTATGCGAGTTCTAGGAAGCAGTTCAGATAGCATAGTCACAGTCCATGCATGACTATGACTACGCTACCATTACCTATCATTAAGGATTCCCGATGGAATCCGAAAGGTCACGATAAGAAAACTCTTGTTCCAGTATTGCTTCTGTTCACGTCTGCCCCCCCCCCCCCATTCACGCTGGTCTTTTCAGATCGATGGAAGTCCTGAAGTCACATAAAAGTGACAGTGCCCGCCTCTTCCATCAACACATACATGCTCCCCCGAGATTGGTTTTGCCCTGAATGGCATTGCTGTCGAACGTGTGTTGTTCCTTTGTGTAGAGTCAAGCAAGTTGGCCGACTCTCTTCCTTCTTGACTGCGTGTATCCATTATTGAGGACCGTACTACCTTGCTGGATGTTATCATTGGTTTTGACGTACGCGTGGCTGCTGGATACAGTCGGAGAAGACAAAACAGTAGTAATTCCAATAAGTTTGCTCCTTTGTCTGCTCGATGTAATAAGCGCATCCTTGGTCTTCTACCAGTTGGCAATCTTCAGTGCTACGTTCCTAGTTTTGACGAACACAATTCAAAAGTCTCTTCGCACTACATGTTTGGTATCTTATTTTAGTCTTATCTTCATCATGGCCGGCCAAACTAATTTCGTACATTATGTGCGGACTTTTGCAAATCAGATGCCACTTTTCTGCTCTACATTCGCATGCAAATCCTCTTAAGTGTACGTTGGTTAGCCTGTTTTGCCCGTTATCTACGAAGTTATATCCCTCTTTGTTTGTTCGAACTACAAAAGAAGGTCATCTGCATAGTACGCTAGCATCGTTTTTGAAGAACAAAAAATCACAAGTAAAGGAAGTATAATGAGCCGTAAATATTCCAACTCATTCACCAACGATTGCTCATGATGTCGGCACGAGCGGTCTTCAGCCGCTTTGCATCGTTTTTGATGTTCCGGTGTTGTGGAGTTTGCGTACGCACTTTTATTCGCGGTAAAATGGAGGTCTTTTTGTTGTTGGGGGCGATATTTTAAAAATAAAAGGTGTCGCGTGTTCTCTCTCTCTCTCAGTAAATCAGGATGAAAATGTCTGATCCTCCCATCAAACGTTTACCGGTATTTGTAGAATTTTTTTCACCAGTAAAGACTCCCGTGACAGACCCGGAACACCACTTAAAAAGTATAAGCCAAGATTAAAAAATATCCGGTAGCTGAAGTGTTGCCTTATAATTGTACACCAATTGAAGACCGAATGGTGTACTTTGTGTTACACTACTGTGACACCGTAACCGCACTCACTCTATTGTGCTTTCTAATCAGGCGTTTTTTATCCATAAATGCCATAATGTGACTTTTTACTAGACACCCTTTGCGACAAATAAGGCGGACAATGTGCTAAGAACAGGGTTTCGACCAAATGCCTAGCTGACCTTACACTCATAAGGGCTACGGTTCTCTAAGCAAGAAACAGGAAGAGGAATGCCCCGTCCAAGTATTAAGGATAAATATGGGCACAATCCCAAATATTCACGTGTCCTGATCCTGCCGATAGTTCGACCGTCGACTTCGACTAGGTTCATCGTGTGCTCTATAGCAAGGGTGGTACAGGAACTCTGACTTTCACTGGATTGTAGTGAGAGCAGACTTTCGAAGCACCTCCCTCACTCTCTCACCATTCCCCCACCTGTGCCCGTTGTCAACACCGAGTCAAGAAGACCGGGGACTGGGAGAGGGTGCAGTTCCACGCACTGTGGGCCACCACAAGCAAGAAGACCACAACAAAGTAGGGGGCAGCTCGGATCAAAACTGAGTGGGGCGCCATAAATCTCACTTTGTGAAAGAGCCACTGCAGCCTGACTCTCAGGCCGTCTGCCAGCCAATCCACAAAAAAACACACGCACACACTAGGCTATCCGCACGGTCTGGATTATCCCGTCAATTGACAACATCCCAAGTCACGGCTTTTAGCGCACCGTGATAGCTTATAGTGGGGCAGATTGTTTATAGTGAGGAAAGTGCACTGAAAGGTTGACCTCAATCTTTTGCCCACCTCCAGGACCAAGCCACCGTCCAGACCGGTCAGTGCTCTGGCGCGGGTTACCCTAACCCTAAATCTAATCCCACACTTAGCCCTAAATCGTTTTTCTTCGGATTGTGCGGCATAGACACCTGTTTTACGGACAAGTTCTGCTCTCACGTCCTGCTTAGGGGACCATATAAATAATCCATACCACTGCTACCAATATTCTCCCATGACTACGGCATTCTAATAGCAGGTATTGGCTATAAGGTGGTTAGCTGGCTCTTTCACGTGCGCCTACAGTATTGTCAAGAGAAAAAAAATAGACGAGACTACGAATACTCAGAACAGCTGGCAGTACACCAAGAGCAGCGCGGCAGATTGTTTATCAGGCTACGCAGCCGTTCGAGCTGACTGATCCTCACAATTTGGCTGACGTTTTCTGTGTCGAAGCCCCCGCAACCGTGCGGCTGTGGGAGAACGTGAAAGTGCCCAAGCTTGCTCAGTCTGACGTCTCATCGCGCCGGCGTCGCTGGCGTTCCCCGGGCGTACGCGTCGTCCTATTCCCCGGTTGGTGAAAACAAGGCCATTCCTTTCACGCGCCTCCCCCCGCCTGCCTGTGCACTGGTCAGGCCGGCGCAGGCACCCCCCCCCCCCCCCCCCCGCTGCCCTCGTCAGCGCATCTGCTACACCTAGCTCAATCCACTGTCTAGACTGGAGTGACAAGGGTCATTCCGGCGACCAGAGCTTTACAGTTTGTCCTAAGGGCTGCGATAATCAATATTAGAACCCCCTGGTGGTCGAACGGTTATCACTAATTGTAGCTATTGCTGTGTGCAGTGGCATGAACCGCATCACCGGATTCTTTGCACGCAGAGTACATAGATCAGGTTAGTTGACCTCAGCAGTCTGCATTCGGCGGTTAGGAAGGAGTGGCACTAGACAGAAAAGCCACTCGAAATCTCGTTGTTTTAGTTTCTTGGGAGCACACGGACTGGCTAAGTTTCAGACTTGTCCCATTTGAATACATGTTGGTCCTTGCCTGTTGCCGTGGCAACAACTTCTACTAACGAGGATAATATGTACTGAATTAATTTGCCTGGGATGCCCCCGACCGATACATTCCAAATTATACTTAGCTCCACTACCCACTGCTACGCAGTGACATTCATTAACTTTATACTTTCTGTCATTGACCAGCTCTATCTTAAAGCAGGTCCCTGAAATATATAGTCAGTTTGCTGCCTCGAAGAGTCCATCAGGTTCTTGCATGCCAAAACACGTTCCACTGACTTGCCAAGTCCCGCTAAATAAGAGTAAATGAGTTCGGCTGCATGAAAAGACAAATAAATAAAACAACCAAGGTACATCCAGGTACTCTATCGCCAGTGTTGCAATGTAAATGGGCTGCCAATACTCGATCTGATGAATTGTATATAGCTGTAGTGAAATAAAAGCGCTTTGTTTTAGTGTGCTGAAATACGCACGCCAAAACTGGCACGCAAGTCGGATCAACATCAAGCTGCGCCCTCGTAACTAATTATTATCTCATCGTTGATGTTAATCGTTCATGCAGAAGGATAAATCCGTTGATGCGCAAGAAGATCTTGAAAAGATTGCGGGTCCTTTCAGAGCTCAATATAACTGTCTTGCTTCCTATATTTCGGGGACATCGTTCGAAATAAACACCAGACCATCACAAGTGTTGTTGGCTCTTCTACTAAGCGTTTTGAGCAACACATACATACCTAGCCTTCTTGTGCCCCCTGAATTGGTTATTTTATTGACCGAGAAAAACCATGGAATTTATAGGCAGTTGCGAATTTTGGGGCTCGAGTACTGGTTTTAACGGACTAAAGGTTCGCGATGAAAAACGGCTTCCATATATTGCGGTTCAGCAGTAGCCGCGAAAAGTATCGACTGCGTAACCTCGCCCACCCCAACACCCCTTCAAATAGAGGACAACATCTGTTGGAAATACCGACCTTCTGCCTGCAAATGTTATTCGTAGCAAACTCCACTCCTTTGTTCGAATATTAAGTTCAAAACTGTTTTGCAGAACACGTTCACGTTCGCAGCAACAGCAGCAGCGGCAACAACAAAGATAAACGCAAACTCCTGTGTGAAGTTTGACTATTGGTGGGAAAGTTAAGGACCTTTCTCGTTTTCGATGAATTCGCTAGCTGCTGAACAGTCAGGTGTCCGATAGACCCATCTTGGGGGCAGTTAGTCTATTCTGTTCTGCCAAAAGAACATTCACAACCATGAAGCAAGTGATTATAAGCATAAATTAGATTCCGAACTTCCGTCTTCTTGGTAGGGATAACAGGACTAGCAAACAGGAATCGTCCACAATACAGGCGAGACCGGCCACAGCTTAGATATTCAAAGAGCGACCATGGTAGGCCGAGGGACCTCGAAAGCGGAAAGACTGACGCATGCGGCATGGTACTCAGACGCCAACTCTTTCAACAGGCATCTGGACCTACCCACAGCCTACAAAGTCCTACGTCATTACGTAAGTAAAGGACAGGACGGGGTCAAACCGTAGTCAGGATTTTCAGACAAAGACGGTCCTGTTACGAAACCACCGGAAGAGGGAGCAGGATTGCCAGCATCCTCTACCGTGGGGACGGAACAGAACACCAACTGCCGTCAAGCTATATCAAATCCACACGAAGAAGCAAGCAGTAAGCGGAGAAAATCGATCAGCCCAAGGTCAGCACGTACAACCGTAACTTTAAATTTGCTAATCGATAAAGTCAGTCGACGCTTCGACAAAGGACAGCCGGCCTAGCTGTCCGAAACGGCAGCAAACCAACAAATTTATTCCGGTGAGCTAAACGTGATCTGTGATTAGGATTTAGCTAGGGTCAGTAGATTCTCTATCTCACGAAACGTCAACGGATATTTCTGAAGTGTGATTGGATTCGAAAAATGTACTTCAGTAGGACTTTTATAATGTCTACCGTCTAGCATAATCTCAAGATGTTTAATTCACGTCAGGATGCCAGCATTTGAACGAGCTTCTTTCTGACCACCTGAAGTAAACATATTCTGTAGAAAACGGCTCTTTATGTAGTATAAATGTCTCACGTTGGTTTTCAATGTCCATAAAAATTCAATTTTACGAAGATATTACTTCTTGTACTCGTTCGGTAGAAAATTATGCCTACTTTAAATTTTATGCTTAGGGATAGGGTATTTTTAACTTAAGATATTTTTGGAGATCGTGAGATGTTCGCTGATAATACAGTGTATTCATCAATTTATTAATGTTGACACACAGCCACTGCAAAATGTTGTAGGAACTATGCAATCTCTTTCCCCTTTTCCTTAGACAGAAGGTATATAATGTCTAATTTTGAAACCTTGAATAAAAGTGTAACTGCCGGTATGGTTCAAAATTATTCCACAACTTAAGAAGCTTTTTGAAACCGAAAATACCCTTTATAACGTACCATTTAAAAGGCACAATTTTATGCAAAACGATTACAGGCAATAATTCTTTTGTCATGCCTCCTAAAACATGTATTTGAATTTCTAATAACATTTGAAATCGACGACAAAAGGTGCTTTAAGCAGTAAGCCATTTTTTTACAGAATATGCTTGCTGTAGGCAGTGAAAAGGATAACCAATATTACAATCCCATTTAAGTCATTTGTACAAATCGGAAACAGTTTAGAATTTGGTAGAAGTTAAGATTGTCGTCAGCTTTAGGCACCCCTAGTCCTTAGCCCTTTTGATTTTAGTTTATTTTTTTATTTTATATTTAGTCTCTTAGTTTAATTTTAATGTTAGCTTTTAGGTTAGATACTGCCAACCTTAGATACATATACTTAAATAGATACTATATATTAAACTAGACTAAGGCAAAAATTGAACTAATAAACTAAACAATACACTAAAATATAAACTAAACTAATACTATCCGTAAGACAGAATTATGGAACTAGGGAGATTTTAGAAGATGAATTGGCGAACATACGTTTGTTTTCGATAAATTTTCATCCAGCATTTAAATTTATATGGTAATTAAGTAAATGTACCTTGATGTACGGTTCCTTGTTGACAAAAACAGGTACAGGCAATAGGACGGAGTAGCTATGGGCTCGCCCCTGAGTCCGCTTCTAGCAAATATATTCATGGCCAAACTAGAAGCTAAGCAACTTAGCCACCATATAAATATTCCGACTTATTACAAGCATTAAGAAGATGATATATTCGCGGTTGCATCAGACGAAACCAATCTTTCAGCTCTAATGAATACGGTAAATCAGGCAAACCCGTTGAAGAAGAACAATCTGGATCTCTCCCATTCATTGACGCACTGCTGAGTAAAAGGGCTGTTGGGAGTATTCAACACAAGGTACATCGTTAGAAGACGTGGTCCGGGCAATACATCCATTTTGCTAACTTCGTATCATTAAACTTTAAACGTTATTTGGTACAACGTAACTTGACTCAAAGGCGAAAAGTATCCGCTCGACTGATGGCATCGACGACGACCTAGAGATTGATGAAGGCGTGTTTCGACAAAATGGGTATCCCAGTGGATTTATCGCTAAGAACATGGCTGAAAGGCCACACAAACACTCAGTGTTAACAGCAGAGAAGAAGCGAATATTCATCAGGGACCCATTTCAAGGGGATGGACCAAACGATCTTCGAAGGTGGCACCTGAGTCAAGCTGTAGCAACCACTTTCCCAGCAGTCAACGCCCATGTACTTTCCTCAACTACTCCCATCTTATACGGAGAGATCAAGGACAAACTGCCAGCCCAGACCACTTCTGTATGCATATATTCATTTACCTGCTCCCATGGAGCAGGATATATTTGTCGCACGAGCCGGTGTTTGTCCAAAAGAGTACGAGAACACGTTCCAGCATGGTTAGGAAAGGGCCAACTAAAGGGTGTAAACAGTTCTATTCGAGTGCACCTGGTAGACTCAAACCATCGGGTGGATGCCAAAGTGGCCTTCCGAGTGATCTACAAGGTACCCTCAAGCTAGTCAAAATTTATTCAGCAGCGTCTATTGGTTATGACAAAAAAGACCGTCATCAGGCTATGCCGACCGCTCCTGTGCGCCCTAAAGAACTTTGTCGCGGCGCCGCAGTTACCATGAACAAAAGCCATCAGCTTATCACCTCGGTCGACTACCAGTTTCCCCTAATGCTGAACAGATTTTGGCCCCCTTTTCTTCCCTCCATTCCCCCTGTCCTGACAATAGTTCTATTTTTCTACCAACCCGCATAGTTCATTTACTTAATTACCATATAAATGTAAAGGCCTGACGAGAATTTATCGGAAACCAACGTATTTTCGCCAATTCATCTTCTGAAAATTTCAATGGAAATTTTTGCAAATAAAACTAAGGATATCTAAGGCGGGTGACCAACTTAACTTTTCTCCAGAATTTCGGTTGACATTTAATGAAGTAAAGCGTCTACTGTCTATGCCCCCATAAAAAAGATACGTAAACAAAAAGCGCTTGCAATACAGGTCACTTCGCGCCAAATTAAGGGTGACTTGGGGTCATGAGTATGGTTTCGGTCAGGGGTACGTTAGCCCTGGATTAGGGCTACACTTTAGGTTTATATTAGGGCTAATGCGAGGCTTAGGACACGTCCTGTAATCAGGCGCAAGTTCATATTTATCGCTAGAGCGAGGCATGCCTATTTCCATGCTTTGTCTAGGGGAGTCATAAAAGTCATCCTCAGCGTTTTATCGTACTCAGTGTGTAAGGTCGCAATGGCTTCGATGTCCTCCTCGACCCATCCACCCAGCACGGCAGGATACTTGAATATAATCGTTCCCACGCAGGTCAGGCTATAGCGTGCATAATTCTACGCAGGGTAAATATTCCCGTGACGAGGGCGGTTAGTGGTGCTTCTTACAAAACATTCGCACACGTCTGTTTACACAGTACACTTATGCACACATGCCCGAACAACGGTTAATTTACGATTTCGTGGAGCCCATGGCATGAGATGAGATGCACCTCTGGCACCCAGACGGCGTGGTAGCGTGTTGGGCGCGAATTTGTTTACAGTTACCATGCTTGGCGTATGATCCTTCTCACTTCACTTTCCCCCCCCCCACGTCTAGTGGTGCGTTTAGGTGGCAAAATAAGACCAATAAGAGGTGCGCGTGTGTGTGAGTACGATGGCTTACAGAGGTAACGGCTCGTCCTCACATGCCCCAAGTGGCCTGGCTCCTAGCTGGACGGACATCAAACATTCCCCAGAAGAAGTGGCGGTAGGGATGACTTATATGAGTTCCTAAATAGGACACACGAATAGGAAGGCCCGCCTTACCATAAATTACTGGCAGAGTACGTACTCGTTGATGAACGTTCCCCTGAGTGCTAGTGGGACTCATCTGTCTCGCTCTGTCTCGGGTCTTGCCAGGGGTCCTGACAGCCATCTTCGACTGCGTTCCCACCCGCCCTCACGGTGGCCAAGGTTTGCTACACCAAACCTCCCTACGGTGGATCTATCTCCCCTCCTCTACATCTCTGCTCCGACTTCCCCTCCTCTACACCGCCGGGGTTGAGGCCCATCCGGTGGGGCTCCTGATCTAACGAGGGCTACTAGTCAGACAGCCGTAACAGCTGGCAGGTAGTATTGACTTTGATCAAAAATTTCGCGAGTTCGAGGCTCGAATGGGGCACCACTTGGCTCTGGATATGACCGGCTGACGACGGCTTATAAGCCAGCAATGGCCATTCTAGTCTCTCTCCTCTTTTCCGACAATACTATCTGCCTAGATTACATATCCCCGTCTCTAAACGCTGACATTAACCTTAACATAAAACAAACTTTAGCCCTAACCTTACCTGTAGTCACATTCGAAACCTAACCCCTACAGTTAACACGAACTCCAGCCATAAACCTTAAAATAATATTGAACCTTACCTCAACGAATTTAGTGAGTGGCCAGTGTCACCCCCATGTGCGATCTGCCTAAATAACGTTAATCTCTATCGTCTGAGTTAGAGGCAGTTACAAACTTTCCAAATCACCGCAATAGCTAATCTCTGGGTGCCCCAAGGGCGATTGGATGTAAGAACGTATCTTTTCGTTAACCGGGTCGTGGAACCATAGAATAACCTACTCGAGGCCATTGTTATGTCTTAGTTTGTGGAGACCTTCAAATACAGACTTGATATCCATCCGCTACAGCACAGGATGAACTATGTGCCTAATTAACCTTAAACCACCAAAGGCACGACTTGACTCTGGCTACATTCATCTCATCATAATTTCTTAGCATTGTTTGTTGTTCTTGAGATTCGATGTGAGAAATAGGGAGTTCAACGGCGTCGACCTATATTTCCTCAAATACACTGACTGACTGAACTCTGATTTTAACCCTAACACTTACCATAATCTCGAACTAATTCCCCAGGAATTTACCGTCACATGTATTGCGGGTAGTTCCTATCCCCGGGTCCTCTTGAGGCGGCCATATAAGTCAATCTTCTCTAAGCTGAACTAAGGTCGGGAATGTCATATAAATGGCAATACCACAAAGGCCACACCAAGGAGCCATTACAGCCGGAGCTTAAACCCGAAGGAGGACCCTATTAGCTTGTCAACTGACAGCCGTCTCCGCAACGGCTTTCGCCTTTAATGGTTATAAAGAGGAAACGAATGGCTTGATGCCGACTGAATGGTTCTCAGTCTCTATCTTACCCCTCCCGCCCGCTGCAGAAACCTCTCCTAGTCTTTTGACTGATTTGTGACGAGATTGAACGTTTGGTAGGCCGTTCCCACAATCCTCAGCGGTGTCGCAGACTCATCTTGTCTGTAAGAGGGGTTTGGGTAGATGTGAATGATTCATTTGACGCAGTTGTGAAAAAATCGGTAACCTCGGTGGGATTTGTACTCATACCGGCGAGAAGACGGCTGTAATGCAGGCAGTGATCTAGCCAACTGCGCTACGAGGCCCCACCAGGAACCATGAGTTTAATCACAATTGGGTCAATTTACCAGTCCAGTCTATTACACCGTATGGAATACACTAATTCACATATAGTAAGCTGATTGCCAGAGCAAGAGTTGCCAAGGGATCAGGCTAGAATCTGTGATGGATGCCCACGTCCCTCACCTTCGTTCTCCAAGGCTCGCTGCCCCATAATCGTGTCGTCATAACCAACTGTTACAATGCTTTCTTTGACTGGCGCCCCCGTCCCTCAAGGCTTGACCTCGCAGCTGCTTCTGGCTAACCGATAACAGCTACGTCAACGTCCCCCTGTTGTTCGGCGTACCAGCGGTCCCGACAGTTGACCCCAGCTTATCCACTTACGCACGTATGTGCACACAGACCCGCGCATACACGCGCGTTCATGTAAGCACGCCTGTTTAAGTAAAACTTGAATACACCACCCCTCGGCCGATGCAGCAGTGACCTTTGCAGGCGACATCCCCTCGGGCAACTTGCAGCACACCAATAGAAAACCACTTGAACTCGCTTCACAGTCATGTAAAAGCAGCCGTCATCACCACTCACAACACTCAGTCAACACTCTCAGGCCTGGCTGGACGTAGTCAGCACCAACCCTGGCTTCGCCAGTGGCCACTGTCACCGCAGACTGCCACTGGTAGTTCTGTATACAATAAAACACTCCTTCAGGTGGCTCTTGCCTTTTAACTTCCAACCTTGGATTCGACCTGACGATTGTAATGATCTAGGCACAACCATTACTTAGACCCCTTCAAATCCACCCGATGACTACCAGGCAGAATTCCTTAGTAGGGGCTCTGAGCAGCTTTGTATAATTCACTTGGCCCACCTGTTAAACACTTTGCGGCCTCGGTAGGATACGAACGCGCGCCAGCAAGGGGAAGAGGCTTTTAATACAGCCAACACTCTAGCCAACTGAGCTACAAGAACTTTGCTGCCTTTGTTTGCCGAATACTTGCCGTGACCTGATTTCCGGCTTGCGTCGCCGATCGATATTTCTCTCTTGGTCGATTAGTCGCATCCACCTCTATTTCGCGTCCGGACGAAAAATAAAAACGACTGACACGACTGGCGAAAGGATTTGCCCGAAAAGACAGCTAGCCGTGACTGGTGGCAGAGCCCTTTGTTTAATTTTTTTCTCCGTGAAGGTTGGTTCAACCGAACCCGTCTTCCCTGACTACTGATTCGGGGAACCCTCGTGTTGTCTACTCTTCTATTCCGACGGAGGCAATAGCTTCCGCGGCCTGAATCGTTGTCTAACACGTGGTACGTACACTCACGGCAAGTGTTAAAGACTCGGATGCACTCAGCGTCAACCCACGAACACATGCCATGAGCTAAAGTTACCGTCACTTTGACACAGTCCGTTTAGGAGGGGCAAACCTCCTGACCATTCGGATAAGGGTTCTTTATAAACACAACCGTAGTTTAAACTAAACTAAAAGCTAAACTAAAAATTATAAAACTAAATGATAAGCTAAAAATAAAACTAACTAAATTAAACCAAAAACGAAACCAAACGAAAACATACTGAAACAAATAAAACAAACAAATACAATAAAAACGAAATAAGTAGTTATTTATGTATGGTAAACTATGGTGATTTTTATAAAGAAATCTTCCCACTATTCGGAAGGAGGAAATGCGATGGCTGAGAAAAAAGGATTTTAGTTGGATTAAGTTTTCGGATTCACACACGAACCCAGCATCAGCTGCAGGGTTCTCTGATGATGTGGGACGACGAAACTTCCGAAAAATAAACTTCACGTTCCAGCGATCGCATCTTCTCCTCCTAAATTGCTGCTTTCTGGAACTCGTCTGTTCGCCGCATGACTACGTAACCAAGGCCAACACTTACAGCCGCAATGTTAAACTGCTGATCGATAACACTCAGTATTCGCTTTGACATAGGACAGCAGGCCCAGCTGTCCGAAACATCAGCAAATCTCCAAATTTATTAAGGTGAGCCGAAGATTACTTATAATTAATATCCTGGAATTCTAACATTTTCGAATTTGACAACGTTACCCTTCAGGCTGTAGGCTACTGTCTGCAACCAGTATTTCCTCGCAAGCCCTGGCAAGAATACTAAGGACTTGGATACCAACTGTGAGATTTGCCAACTATTGTCTGAGGAGATCCAATCTGTGGCCTGCCAGGTTTCTTTTTCTGCTTACTCACAAAGTTATTTTACACAGACAAAAGGACTATATAGACAAGGCCAAAGCATGGGGTCAACCCACGGCGCTTATTAAGAGTCAGTAAGAGGTATTACACAAAAATAATTTCAAAATAGTCAGTGTTATTCAGTAAGCTGCCTTCGCGGAGGAGGGACGGGGAAGGGGGGTGGGGAGCAACGTCAGCGTTAGTCAAAAAGTATTTTAGGTTCTTCAAATAATATAAAGCATTTCCTTGAGGCAAGTGAAGGCAGCTTGGCATGTGTTGGGGGGGAGGCTTATGTGCATGGTGGACCGGATGTACGTACCTCTCAAAATGTTTCCAAATATGTCGTAGTATCCATAGGCTTAGCAGGCCATCACACGGAACAGAGAGACTCCCTGGCTTCCAGGTAGTCCTCACCTTCGTCGGCATAATTCGGTGGACCAACGTTTTCATAACTACGGGGCGGGAGTGAAGTGCACCGACAGGCAGCAGAAAGGTCCACCTCAGAGACCACTTCTGGCATTTCAGAGGTCACACTGGGTCGTCGAAGGATCTGATAGCTGACAGAATCGCTGTTGTTGTCGTCGCCCTGGAGTGGCTCGCTGGGTGAGTAGGCCGAGGCCAGAAGAGCAATACAGTCATCGATTCGCTGTCGCACCTGCGTGGCTGAGGGCCTTTGATTCGGCTCCAGCCGCCAGCAATCACACATCAGTGTCCATAGACCGGAGGGCACTGACGGCGGACGATCCAGAGTTGCGGGTGGGGAGATGGGGGAGCTGACCGAAGGGCGGCCGGTTGTGGAAGAAAGGAGCCGAAGCAGGGCTTCTGAGGTCTGTACACTCTCAAAGGGCTTTCGGGTCTCGAGGAAGAACATTTGCCAGAGCAGAAGTCCAAATTCCCAGACGTCAGAGGTCAGATAAAACATCTGCTTAGACAGGGCTTCCGGTGGTAGTATGCGGAAGGGCAGCTGTTTAGCGAAGGTGATGATACGGTAGCAGCCTGCGCTAGCATCGGAGGTCAGGTTTGTGCCATCAGTGGCTGAGGACTCCTGCTCTACTGTGACGGCTAATCCAAAGTCACAAATTTTGGGCACCTGACGACTGTCCAGAAGGATATTTCGTGTGGCAATATCGCGATGAATGACAAAATTCTGGCTGAGAAACTCCAGCCCCCGGGCAATACCCTGGGCTATACCCATCAGGAAGGTGCTATAGTCACCATCGATGCGCTGATAGACAAAGGAGTTGCCAGTTCGTGCACGTCGATGTCGGGAGAACATCCAACCACTGTCGCGGTAGAGGCCTCTCCAGACGTAAGAACCGGGTGGTTGCGGTTGAAGGACGGAAACATAGCCATCGCTGGAATTACTGCCTGAAAAGGCCTCGTACGGAAAGGTAGTTGAGGAAAGGCGAGTGCTCAGCGTGTTGGAGTTGCCTTCCACGCTCTGAAAGGTCCGAGGAAGGTTGACTTGGTAGTGCCTTGGGTGAAAAATCCGCACCAGATATTCACTCAGACTTGTGTTCGGACAGAACTCCATGAGGAGGAGGGAGTCACTCATGTCCTCTCTAGCCCCAACGATGCAACCAATCAAACTGACAATATTTGGTCCCCCAGATAGTTTCATCAGGTGTAGGAGTTCATTCCTGAAGCAAGTCAGACTGCTGAGTTCAGCAGAGGGAGTTTTAACGGCAACAAAGAAGGAATCATCAGTCGACTTTTTATTCTTGCGGTCGGACGAGACGTAAACCCCCTTGAGCACAGTGCCATAATGACCCGTTCCTAGCGGCTTTGAAAGCCCCTTTAAATTCCTTCTGTCAAGACACCACTTCTTTCTCATTTCTTCCGTGGGCATCAACTGTTTAATGAAAAGCTGGTTGGACGAATAAGTAACACTTGAAACCTCCAGAAGTTGAGACTTGGTCGGTCTGGCATAGAGCATATTGTCCATCTGTATTAGCTTTTCCGCAATTGCTACTTTTCGACTCTTTTTATAAATACAGGTGGCGAGACCAATGAACAGGCAGAAGCAGAAGACCAGGGGGAAAGTGATCCAGAAGACGGAACTCCGCACGACTCGATAGAACATCAGAGAGTACTTTGAGGAGGCAGAACCCAGAACAACAATTAGCGAGAGGCTCGACTTGGCTTCACCCGCCAAATTCACAGCCACACATTGGACGGTGATGTTTTGCGTCGAGTTTGGCGGCGAAAGCACTAAGTTGCAGACAGTGGCAGCCGGTGTCCGATCGTCAGATCTTTTGGTGGTGGTGGTGGCGGTGGACCCGCACTGACGCAAAACCTGCGTTTCATTCGCATTCTGCAGGGTAGTCATCCTCCAGAGCACCAGGGGCGGCGGCATCCCCGTGGCACGACAGACAAGTCGGATGAGTTCACCAGGCATGAAGTAACGCACAGGGAATTTAGGCTCCATAATTACCGGCACCGAAGTAGGCTTTATGCTCAGATTCAAACCGAGCGGGTCGAACTGCTGACGATTCATGTGCATATTGCTGGAAAGGCAGCTATACACACCAGGAGCCGTGGAATTGTCCACCTCAGTACTAAAGTGAACCTCAGTGGAGAGAGGACGGGCGAAAAAGTCCAGTTGTCCTCCGAAAGGCAGAAGAGATTGGGGTGTAGTTTCATTGGTAAAATGTACAATCAAGGGCCAGGAAGGAGAAGATCCAGTGGAGTTAGCCTGGTTGAGGGTTACTGCACATCGCAGGCTCAATCGGCTACCAGCAAACACTGTCAGCTCGGTCAACTTGTCTTTAGAGAGAGGTGGGTATGCGGTATAGGCGGCAGTAACTCGGAAGGTGATGCTGGAGTCCGGTCCTGCGAGGTCCATCGGCTCAAACGAGGGAAGATGGGTGTCTACTGCGAGGGGGTCCACGTCGGTGGAGATGGAAGAGGCAAGCGGGCTGGTAAAGAAATCGTCACTGAGATCTAGCCTCTGGCAAACCAGCGGGCTGCGACTGGTCCAGACTGTATGATGGGCCTCACAGGAGACGCAAATATTACGTGGAGCAGCCTGCATATCTGGCAAAGGAATATCATTCAGTTTTGCAAGCAATTTTTCTATATTTTGACTCTCATCGATTTCGGAACTTGGTTCGGTGGTTCGACTGGTTGTATATGAAAATAGTGGAGCTTGAGACAGAGAGGAGTCATTCACAAATGGGGGTAGTATAAGGTTGCCTGTAGTGTTACTCCGTGACTGATTAAGAAGCAGTAGTCCATCAGTGATGACGAGCCAGTTTATGAAGGTCAGGCTTTGAGCGAACAATTCTGTAATCTTCCTCGAATTGACAGAATGCTGACCACAGGTTAGATTGAAAGGATGGTTTAAAAACCCATGGAGACCGCTTACATGATACTGGGGCGTCGTGTAGATGGAAATGTTACTTTGCAAATCTCCCTGCTGAAGAGTAATTAGCATATGTTGCACTCCTTGGGGAATTTCAACACCACATATCCATCTATCTATATTTCGGGAAAGATGGGTAACCGTTTCGTTTCCACTCCGCAGGGGATCGAAGCAGCCTGCGTTTGTGCCAATTTCGTTATAGCTGTAGAAAGTTAGGAGGAGTTCACGTCGGCTGGTGTTGTGCACAAAAAGCGTGGTCGTTAAATTTTCGCCGGCTGCTTCGTGAAATATCCTGTAGTCGGCGGATCCATTTTTCTGCAGCACTGAACTGACTATCCCAAGCGTCTCCTCGGTGGCATTTATCGCCTCTAAACGAACAACAGCACGCTGGGGCTCCGTAGCCCGACTAATTTCAGTAACTTCACATTCAACCATAGTGGCCGGCCGACGAACAGTGAAATGATATCGGTGCTGAGCGTATACGGCTCGTCGTCCAGACGACTGCCTCATCTGAAGACATTCCATCGGAAGCCAGTCCGCGGCTGTGTCATTTTCCACAAAGCGCCAACGGAAACAGAGTCGCGGGGGTTGTTGAATTATGATCATGGTGGTGTAACTGGCTTCACACAGTACCGCCACTTTACTTCTCAACGTCGTTCGAAAGGTGGGAATCTCCTGCCCGTTCTTAAGTCTTGGAACTGCAGTCAACGGGGACCGGCGAGATTGTTGGCCTAGTATCAGTCTCACTGTTGGTGGAAGAGAGGGCGGTGCAGACGGCGGTCTCACCTTGAGCATACGTTTCACTCCACTCGTGTATTCACACACATGCATCATGAAGTAATGCTTTAACTGGCGATGATGACTACACAAACCAATCCGAGGGTCATAGCGAGAGTCATTGGCGAGCTTCCGGCTACTGAACCAGAGCTCTCTGGAGTCAGGAATGTTTTCAATCTGACGGTAGATTCTCAGCGGGAATCCACTCGATGCAGGCGGTGGGACTGGTAGGGGACAGGGAAACAGAAATCGTGCTCCCCAGCGTGGACTAACTTGCTGACTGGTACTGTCCACCACGCCGGTGTAGACAAAGACGTGTAGACAAGAGGGCCCCCCAGGGGCAAACGCAGCAGAATCATTCCACGGCAGCTGGTTGCAGGCTTCCTCCTCCGGCCAGGGGCAGCAGGGACAGCAGGCGGGTGTCTTCAGACGATGCAGGCGATCTCGGGAGGAACTGGAGAAGAGGTGTCGACGGGTGAGGCGATCATGCGGACAACAAGTGTACTGGCCCCGCAAGGCTGCGCGTTCAGGCGTCGCCGCATCCGTCGCGTCCGGAAAACTCACATCGAGGTAATTGGAGGAGGCCGGATCCGGGGAGAGTTCCACTCGCGCGGCCTGTAAGTTTGGCGTTAGACTCTGTGGCAGGAACCAAGTAGTGTGCGTAGGGGGGCAGCCTAGGCGCAGGCGTCTCACGGCAGGGCCGACCAGCAAGTCCGTCGGAGGGCCTGGCCCCAATTCGTGAAGTTGAGTTTGGTTGAAATCCGCATCTGCCGTTAGCGCAGCCAGGGGAGTGAGCAAGAGCAGGAGGAGAAGGAACGGTGCCAACGGCATCCTTGTAAAAATATCCACACACGCAGACAGAGAGAGCACGAGGAAGGAGGCGGCCGCAAGGTACGGTCGACCACCACGGAATGCTGGGTTCTTGTTTATGTGTGCATCCAGGCTGCAGCTGGTTAGGACCACTGGTGGCTGACCGTGTCCATTGGCGTTTAAACGACGCAGGCTGACGAGCACTGGCGACTGCTGGTTTGCAGCACGCCGACACCCTCCAAACATCTACGTGCGTGCGTGCGCGCGCGCGCTCGCTCGCTCGCACAAACGTCGCGGAGAGCGCGCGTGCCGTTGGCTCCCGACGTCGCTGCCGCCGTCATGACGTGCCTGGGACGACGGCCGCCGGCCGCTGCTGCCATTGTCCTACTGGCTCTGACCTAGACACATGCAGCACGGAGGCCCCCACAGACGGGTGGGCGGGCGGCCAGCCGTCCGCCCGCCGGCCTGTCCGCACGCACGTACGCACTTAGGAAGGTTGAGGCACAAAGCTGCGTCCGCGGGCTGACAATAGCTATCGTTTTCGCTCTCACTTCACTCACAGTGGAGCGAAAAAAGAGTGGTAACTTCTCCCCTATCGCCCCCCCCCGACCCACCCTCGACGGCGGCGCCGTCGGGAGAGTAACTGGCCAGACCGCGTCCGTCTGCTACATCCCCGTAGTATTTATTCGACTTGTGGATATGCAAAGTCTTGAACAGGACCTGATTTCGATGCCCTTATACATTTTGAGAGAGAGAAAAATGCTTTATTTTTAAGGTATATTTCCAGACACTTCAGCAAAACATAGCCCCGTTCACGGAGATCAAGGAATACAGTAAGGTAAAATGTCATAGAATACTCAATGTCACAAGGTTTACATGATAAACCTATCTCACAAGAAGAAAATGCGATCACTGGAACACGAATTTTATTTTCCTGGCGTTTCGCATTCCATCGAGAATCCTTAATCATAGGTAATCGCGGGATATTGTAAGACATTCGAGACGTGTGAGACATGTAAGACACACTATCCGACGGTTACCTACGATTAAGGATTCTCGACAGAATCCGAAACGTCAGGAAAATACAATTCTTGTTCCAGTGATCGCTGTTTCTTCTGAACTGCTTCCTGGAACTCACATATTTGCTTCTACCTAAAATATCCCCATCTGTAACGGAAACAGGTCTGAGTTAAACTTCTGAATTTCGGTTTCTTCACACTTGAGTTAGCGTGATGGGAATGGGAGTATAGAGTGCTGATATGCTGATGTACGGCAAGAAATATCACGGAAGTCACCAAGAAGGCGGTGAGCAAATTGATTGATCGCTTTATAGTGTCGCTGAATGTTATATCAGCTAACAAATATAGGAGACACCGGCAGTAGAAGAGCGCATTCGAAGAATACGTTTAAGATGACCAGGCCTTTTTTAAATTAAGGCTAGAAAAATAACAGGAGAGCAGTGAGGTATGAGGGGGAGAATGCATGCATCTATAAATCGCCAGATTAGGGCTTGTGGTGTGCGATATGAACGAAAATGGCGGATATGATATAAAATTTTAGAATTTTAAAGAAGAGGCCATCAATATGAAGATTAATTGATGCCAGATTAATACCCAGGTACTGGAAAAAGGTTACCTCATTGGGTAGGACGTCGATGGATTCAGGACTAGGAGAGGGTCGCAATCGAGGAACACACTGGAGTGATTTATGGTCGTTAAGTAGAAGGCCGTTTCCTGACGGCCATGCTTAGACGTGATCCAGGCCATCTATCAGTACTTGGAGATCTATCTGACTTGTGAGAGGATGGCCAACAACCATATTATCAGCATAGTACAATATATCGGAATCACTGTTTTCCCGGAATAAGTTTGAAGAAGTCAAAGACGAGGAAATAGGCAGAATTTATTGATTTCGCAGAATTTCGCGACCCAGAAATTAATTGTTAACCCGGAGTAGGTTAGCTGCAAATTCAAAATTATACGGGACAAACTGAACGCATGCTCGGCTCGCGCATACAAGACCATAAGCTCGCCCACGGCAGTAGCAAGAGAGACCGAGTTCTGATTGAAGCCTGGGCCTCGGATGAGAATTCAGTCAATCGATTGATCGATATAGTGCCGGCAAACATCGCCCTCAGCAGGCATGTCCGTACGGCCAACGCTGGTGATTAATGCATTCCCTCCCCTCCCCGTGTTACGGTTGATTGACTCCTGCCCCCTATAACTCTTGCTTGTTTTTCGTGGACGCTTTTATCTCTGACGCTGGACTCCCACAAGAGTCCGAAAGCGCAGGACAATAAACAAATTGATCCGGCGCCCGACAACTCTTCGTCCTCATTCAGTTCAAAACTGGACTATCTACGTGAAAGCACACAGGGAATGCTGGGAACCAACTGGTGACTCGGACCCCCCACAGCTGGGTCAAGTAGCGGCAGAATACCAGTGAAACACGTGTCTGGGAATACCTGTATTTTCATTGTGGTCAGTTAATACTTAAGATAGGCAAAAATAGTTTATGTAGTGCACCTCATATACCCCTAGTCCCGGCATTTTGTTCTGCGGAACCCGTGGTTATTGGGTTCTTTGGGGTGCGGAAAAAGAAAAGGCAGGTAAGGACATTTTTTGAAGTGAAAAGTGCAAAATTGTAGTCAAATTTGCTTCCCACGGCGGCTGGGAGGAAGTTGTTCCACGTGTAAATTGGATGTATGCGCGGCATTTCGCGCCGCGGATCACGCTTATCAAACTCCAGAACGGTAAGTTGGACCTCAGGTAAGTTGAAGTGGACGACCTCCTAACCACCATTTATATTTTTCCGGAATTTCAAGAAACCTGCAACTTAATTATCGGGATTTTCCGCAATACGTTAGACGATAATACAAATTAGGGAGATCTACAGATATAGATCAACAACATTTCTAAATACAATAAGATAAAAAATGCATATAGCAGTTATTAAAGTATATTCCACTGCATATCTTAATTCTCCACCCAAAAACCTTATAATCACCGTTTTCGGAAGACGAAATTCTGGGACTAGGGATTAATGAGATGTACTATAGAAACTTCTGTTGGCGTAAATCATAATAATGACTGTGTGAGGGCAGTTTGTGAATATTACGCGGTTAACCTACAGTGACTGATGGATTTCGGTCAAAAGATAGTCATATCAAATTCCAGTCTACATCTGTATACCCTTGAATATCCTGATATAATTCGAGGAAGCAGTTAATTTCCGAAGAAATTAAAAAGCTGAAATTTCAAAACTAAATTATCTACTAGAAAGTATACAGGTAATGCTGGGGACCCCTCGCAGCTGTGTTAAGCAGCGGCAGAATACTTGCGAAACGCGCGTCTGGGCTTTTACCTTGTAAACTTGCTGCCGCTATGATTTGGAATTAATAGATGAACCATCCAAGTATACATAGCCAGACCTAGAAGGATTAAACGTGATAGGGATGGACGTAACCCCAGTCCCATTCCCGTCTACTCATCCTCCTCCCCCTCCACGATTAGCTGCTGTCCTGTGCGTCGCACTTACAATCACGCTTGGCAGGTTTTAATTGTAATCTGGATTTATTTGGGTCGATAACTCTCCCCTTCCCCCTCACTATGTGCATACATATGTTTATTTACCTATTACATATACTCCCTGTAATTCGATATTTAATTGGGCAGTTTATATTGTCTTAGTAATCGGCAATGGCTGTACGCAGTTAAATGAGGGGTCGACAAATTCCGCGAAATCAATAAATTCTGCGTAGTTCGCGCCTTTGTCTTGTTTAAATATGTTTCACAGAAAACATGCTCACATGCGCACATCTCATTATTCCTCCGATTTGTGAAGGTGTAACGAACCATCCCGGACCATGGGTAGTTGATTGCACCAAGGTCACTTATGGCGCGGACCCGGATGAGGATGGTGTAAGTGTCTGTTGCTGAAGATCACCAGTGTGCCTTCCCTTCTTCTTGCTGACATCGCTACCCCCGTTACTGCTGCTGAACCGTGCCGCACACCCCTTACCGTCATCACCCCATGGACCTCACCCGCAGTTTCTCAAAGCGCCGCACTCCTCATCAGTTTCTAAGTGAGATCGGTGACCATCCCTAACTCCAAATGGATCAAATGTACAGGCCCTTGGTTACTTTTCGTATCGTGCCCTCTCCCTTCTTCCTGTTTACTAACGTTTTTATCGTAACCTATGTCGTATTTGTAGCTACCTCGTTATTCATATTTTTCCCATGCGTTTTTGTGTGGTGGTGGTGGTGGTGATGGTGATTAACAACCCCGATCGGCGTTACATCCGGTGATGTGGGCCAACTTCAACATCCTCGGCCGCTACGAAGGTTCGGAGTCTAAGACTGAAGCAGGTACCATCAACAGAGACACCTACAGAGGGACAAGCATGGGTGGAGTCTGGCCAAAACTGGCCATCTTTGCCCCACTCACACAATCAAAAGTAGGAAATTTCAACCCTTCAGCTTCGTGGTCTAATCGAGATTCTAAAGGGTAGTAGGGGACGAAAGACTCATCATTTTTGCTTGGTTCGGACCCAGAGAGGTTTCGACCTAGATAACTTTTATGGTCAGACACGGGAATGGAAGCCGCCCTCAATACAGGTGTCTCTGCGCCCAATTCCGGCGAAGTTAGGTTGACAGTTGAGGTGAGGTTTAGGTTTGGGGTAAATTTGGGAGTTGGGGTTAGAGTCAGGAGCATGTTAGGAGTACAGGCATGGGTTTGTCATGACTAGCTCGCGTCGAAGTGAACTCCGCCAAAATCTCACGACTGCTTTTCTCGATTGTTGGGAACAGCCAATCACAGATGCCGCAAAGCCGGTCCCTGACCGGGCAACGAATGGCAGGCCTGCACTCGTGAACGCTTTCTCTCTCTCTTGCCGCTGGGGATTCCTGTTACTAGGCCGTACTTCGGACCACGTCGCTCCAGTGTGCTCCGATGTCAATATTCTCCGTTCCTCTGTGTACACAATAAACTATTCCTACTATTCTGCTCTCCGCCGACATTTGCTTTTCTAAGGAACCATGGTCTGAAGATCGCAGTTGCTAGGGTATAACTCACTTAACCCCCCCTGCGATAGGTTCGTGTTAACTGCAGGTTTTAGGTTTAGGACAGGGCTGGGCTGGGCTGGGGTTAAGCATACGGTTTAGTTTTATGTTAAATTTAAGACACGAGAATAGTTAACCCTCCTGACATTTATCTCAAGGCCAGCAAGTGTGCTGGACGTTCCTATTCCAAGGTCAGGCTTAGCTAGTCATAAATTGTCAAAAGCGGACTTGAGAGGGGAGGAGTAGTTTGGAAAAATTTTGAGATACAGATTAGGTTAAGGGCAAGGGTTATGATAAGGATTTCAGGTAGGCTGAGGGTAAGGGATACTTTACTAATAGGCCTAAAGTTAGATTATAAAACGGGAAGTTTTGCCCTTCCTGGAATTACGCACAAGACTATCTTAAGTATTTAGGCGGGCGTTCCTATTCCCCTGTTCGATTTAGGGAGCCCTGTATGTTCCCTTACCGAGGCATTTTGCTATATGCAGCAGTAAATTCACCGAGCCACTTACCTACAGTAATCATCAGTAGTTTGTGCTAAATATCCGCCGGCGTCAACAGGAAGAGAGAGAGCTGCGTGTTATTCTGAAAGAATAATTACACAATTTTCAGCGAAACAGTCCTAAATTCATATTGGCTAAAATTGGCAGAAGATCACGAACAGTGCATAGTGGCCGAAGACTGCAGCGATCGAGATCATGAATAATTGACCTTGAATAAGTCGCAAAATGTAGGCCACACTGGACTTGATTCAAAACAGTGCTGCGTCGTGTGCAGATGACCTTATTTTTCAATGTGAATAAACAAAGAGGGGTAAAAATCCGTATATAATGAGAAAACTAGGCCAAATGGTGTAGATATATGACGAAATAAACCCGCGAACGGAGAATACAAAAATGGCTGCTCAATTTCAGAGCCTTGCTGGCGGAGTTGGAATTTGGAATTTATATTTTTTCAGCACCGGTACGGCACTATCTGTACAAAGTTAATTTCGAACGAATAAAAATTAAAAAAAGAATTAGATAATATGTGCAAATAGACGTAAAAAGTCGTAGTAATCTCAGCAGAAATTGTCCTTTTGGGGCAACATTTAGCAATGCTATGCAGGTAATCGTGAACTTCAAACTAAAATTTATGGCAGTTAAAGAAAACTCTTACAGTAAAATGGAGACAGAGTTCAACGGGCCTCCATGTTCTAAAAGTGTGAAAGAGAAAAAAACTGCTCAAGAAGATAGTAGTAGAAACATAGTAGTAGAGCAGAAATAGGTGTGGGAGGTCTGATGAAGGTTATTAGTCAACGAAACCGCAGCATTTTAGACTGAGTACTTCCGCGTGGCTTCGTTTGATTCAGTGGTGGTTAATGGAAACATCTAGGTTCTCGAGGGACACGAGGCAGAGAGAATAGTTTCAAGAGGATCTCCTAAATTCCCGATGGTCCTTTCTCGGAGTCACGGAGAAAGCTTCTCGGAAATGGTGAGGGGAACAATGGGGGGGGGGGGGGAATCAGAACGAGGGGGGAACAAGCAGAGAGGTACAATGGCAGATTGAAGTTCATCGATCGGTTAAGAGACGCGCTCGTACCATTGTGTCTTGGGGCTCAATCGCTGCCCAGCAGCGGCTATTACTACAGAGCGAAGAACACTACCAGCAATGACAAGAGGAAGAGGAGTACGCTTTATTTTTGACATATCATTCGAAATGTTTTTTAGCAAAAATGCCTTCCATAGACCGTTAATATAATTAGGCCCATAAACCGCATAACTATGACAATATTATAAACAGTGCATACCTGCCGAACACTACAATTTCCAACAGAAAGACGAATCGTCATTGAATATGCCTCAGGATTTAGACAAAACTTTTCTTTCTTGAAAAGAACGCTAGCGTCGTGCGCTAATAACCTTTTTTTGTAGTTCGACTTGTGGCGGACAGCCACAATGCCTATGCCCCTTCGTTCTCCAAGGCTCGCTGCCCCAAAGCCGTGTCGTCACAAATAACTGTTACATGGTTTTCTTTCACTGGCGCCCCACCCCCCCGAGGCTTGACCTCGTAGCTGCTTCTGACTAATCGATAACAGCTGCATCAACGCTCCCTGTCCTTCGGCGTGCCGGCGGACTCGATATTTGACCTCAGCTTATTCAGCCACACACCCACATGCGCACACACCCGCGTATACACGTGCGTCTAAATAAGCACGCCTGCTTGATTGCCACCTAACTAAGAAGGAGTAAGAAGCCACGAGAGGGAATGTGGTCATGGCCATTACCGATCCTTCCCATGCAAGTACGAGGTTGATCGCGGTATCCAGCTGGTTACAGATTTTCGGTTTTCTTCTCCCTATTACAGCGGCCTTGATGACGTTAATAAAGTCTGCATATTTCATCACCCTCGTCTCGTTCGGAGTTATTCTGGGAAAACAATACTTTTATCAGAGAAACCGGTTATGTCTTTTCGAAGCAACATATATGGCATTTAGTTTGGCAACCCTGAATGCAGTTGTAAAGGCAGGTGGGATTAAAATTAATTCGAAAATTTCAAATTTTTATAATCGAACGATACCAATTTATTCCGGCATCAAATTAAAAAAATCTTATTTTTTGCCAAATAAGTACGAGAAAGAACACGCGAGAGAAGAAAGAGAACTGTGCTTTATTTTTGAAGATAAATATTCAAAATTTTCAGCAAAAATGGCTCCGTTCACTGAGAGCAAGGGAAAAGTCAAGGCAAAAGGCCATCGAATACTCAAAGTCTACAGGTTTACAACATATTTATGTCTGATTTCAACTTCTGAATTTCCGTTTCTTCACACGTGAGATAGCGAACTAGGGATGGGAGTACAGGCCACTGATATGCCGATGTATGGAAAGACATATAACGGAAGCTTTGGTGCATAGCACGGGAAGACTTTGCAGCCATTAGTTTAGAGTGGAGAGGGTGAGCGACGTCACCAAGAATGCGGTCAGCAAATAGCTTGACCGTTTTAACGTGTCACTATATTACAGTATCAGCCAAAGAAGCATAGGAAACACCGACAGCCGAGAAGAGCATTCGGAGGATACGTTTAAAACTGGCCACTTTTTTTAGTAAGGCTGAAAAAATAACTGGAGAACAATAGAAAATGAGGGGGCAAATATATGCATCCATAAATGGGCAGATTGGGGCTTTCGGTGTGCGATATGAACGCAAACGGCGGGTATGATCGAAACGTTTACGAATTTTAACGAATAGGCCATCAGTATGAAGATTAATTGATGCCAGAGTAACACCAAGGTACCAAAAAGAGGATATTTAATTGGACAGAATATCTATGAATTCAGGACTTGTGCGTGTTTTCTACAATTTAAGGGTAGATGTGTAGCGGAAGAGAGCGATAAATAACGCATAGTATCTACGGTAGTCGTCGAAAATCGTGCAACATGCCGACATGTGCGAAAGATTGATACTCTTTCGCTAATTGGCATTGACTCAGGTGGTGATACTGACTATCGTGTAGTCTATTCTGAAGTCATTTCAGTCATGATAAGATGTGGGCTTTTTAACGAGCTTCACCCTGGCCACTAGCAAAAATGAGCTACTTAAGTAGTATACCATTTTATCATTTATTTTGACTGCCTTTATAAATTCAAATATATTTTATGGAAAACATGCACGTATAAATTATTTTTTGTACTTGTTTGATAGCAAATTACGCCTCCTTTAAATTTTATACTCAAAGAAAGGGACTCTTTCGGTTTAAAAAAGTTGCCAATTATGAGCTTTTTACAATTTGAAGTGTTTCTTCATAATACATAGTATTCGTCAATATATTAATACAGTGGAGTCCGGTTAATGTGGACACGGTTAATGTGGACAACCGCTTAATGTGGACAGTTGGCCAGGAACGGAATTTCTCCATAGTAAAATCCTCCGGTTAATCTGGACAGCCACCGCTACATGTTGACAGCACCAAGCTGTCGACCGGTCGGTCGACCCACAGATTTTGTCAAAAATCCAGTCCAAATCGCCCGCGGCGGGGAATTCCCGCGTCCTGTTAGCCACAGTTGGGAGGTGCAGTTTTCGAAGGAGGCCGCCAATACGTCATCTAGGCTATTCCCACTCCCCCTGCCCTGTCCCCGTATCCTCACCCTTGTCTCCCTTATCTGATTTCCCACAGATTTTATCAAAAATCCAGTCCAAATCGCCTGCGGCGGGGAATTCCCGCGTCCTGTTCTGAAAGTTTTGCTTTAGATGAACAGTAAACAAAGCTTTTCTGTTGGTTTGCCTGTGGTTGTGTACGTGTGGAGGCTGATCACGAGAAAGTGAAGTGCTTTTGACTGCTGTTCTTCGACTTCTGCGATCTTTCTTTCCCTTCTTTCCCAGATGGGGAAGCGAAAGGATCCAACACCAACAGAGAAACTGGATGTTTTGGACAAGTTCCATGACCTTAAGAAGCAGTCACCCCGAATTGGTCTTCGAGAGGCAGCCGACCAGCTTGGAGTTTCCAAGTCGATGTTGGGAAAATTGGTGAAAAAAGAGGAGGAACTTCGTCGTGAGGCTTCAGAAGATGAACAAGGCCCTGCACAGAAACGCAATAGATATGGAAAGGACAAGGATATCGAGGCAGCACTTTTGCAGTTTAATCATTGGGCCCACGATCGTAACATCCCTCTCAATGGTCCGCTGCTTATGGAGAAGGCTGCGTAAATCGCAGAAGTAGCGGGAGTCAACTTCACTCCCACCGTAGGGTGGTTTGCGAGGTGGAAGAAGAGGAATGGACTCGTCTTTGCAACTCTGCGTGGTGAGGCAGCAGAAGCCGACACCTCCAGAGCTGATGATTTCCTCAAGAAAGATTGTCCTGACCTATTAAAGCAGTTTCAACCCAAGGATGTCTTCAACACTGACGAGACAGCAATTTATTTTCGGGCACTTCCAGACTCAACGTACCTGGCCCAGGAGTCAAAGAAGTCGGCAAAGGGATTCAAAACGGCGAAGGACAGAATCACTGCTCTGGTTACGTGCAGTCTGGAAGGAGAAAAACTGCCGCTTCTTGTGATCGGGAAATCAAAGCAGCCAAGGTGCTTAAAAGGAAAGAACATTCCATCGGGAGTGCATTACGCATTCGGGAAGAACGCATGGATGACGTCTGGGCTGTGGGAAAATTTCTTACGAGAACTTGACCTCGAAATGGGGCGCCAGAAGCGCAAGATCCTTCTCTTGGCAGATAACTGCAGTGCCCACACTCGAGTCGAAGGACTGAGGAACATCACACTTCGATTTTTACCATCCAACACAACTTCAGTTCTGCAACCCTGTGATCAGGACATCATTTGATCTCTTAAAGCCTTCTTTCGGACCGCGATCCGGCGAGAGATTTTGCAGATCATCCAAGATATAGTGGAAGACGATGAGACTGGCATGCGTTTGGCTAACAACGTTGTGAAGAAGATTGACGTTCATCAGGCCATGGAGATGTTGAGCACTTCATGGAAAAAGGTGAAGTCGGAGACAATCGTAAATTGCTGGAGGAAAGGGGGCTTCGTCACCACTGAAGAGGAAGTTGCAGAGAATGAAGTCGCGATTCCGATCCCAGAAGACGTGACGGAGGACAGGATCGAGAGTTTTCTAGAGTAGGTTTCAATCGACGACGATGCCGAAGTCGCCGAGGAGGCAACACTGGAGGAGGTGACAAGCGAACTCGCCGAAGCAGTTGCAGATGCCAAGAAGGTACCAGACGAGCAGGAAGAAGAGTCTGAAGAGGAAGACGAAGAAGTCGAGCCCCCAGTCTCATCAAAAGAAATGAGGGCAGCATTGGCCGTACTCGAAACGGGGCATCGACAACAAGGTTTTGATGTGGAGAATTTTGACACTGTGATAAAGAACTTATGGGGAGAAGTAAGAGAAAGTTTCCACCAAAGCAATCAAAACTGAGCATGTTCTTTCAATAAAACTTCATTCAGATGCAAAATTCTGCTTTTTATACGCAGAAACGACTGGTTTGGGGTCAGTTCGCTTAATGTGGACAACCGGTTAATATGGACAGTTTGCCTGGAACGGAGGTGTCCACATTAACCGGACTCCACTGTACTGCCTATATTGCATAAAACATGTTCCATATCTATTGCAATATTTTATGACAACTATGCGACTTCTTGCTCAAACTGTAGGCAAAAACTTACCTTTCCTTAAACAGGATGTACGCAGTGCGCAGTGTTTAAACCTTGAATTCGAGTGTAGCAGTCATTAGGTTGGAAAATTATTGGGCAATCAAGAAACTTTTGTCAAAACCGAAAGATACCCTTTCTTTGAGCATAAAATTTCAAGAAGGCTTAATTTACTTTCAAACAAGTAGATGAAATAACTGTTCGTGCATGTCTTCCATAAAATATATTTCAATTTATAACGACAGTCAAAATAAATTAACAAAAGGCATACTAATTAAGTAGCCAGTTTTTACAGTAGATACGTTTTGCTAGTGGTCAGAACGAAGCTCGTTAAAGAGCCCGCCTCCTATCATGGCTGAAATGACTTCAGAATAGACTTCGCGATAATCAGTATCACGACCTGAGCCAATGCAGTTTAGCGAAAGAGTATCAATCTTTCACATATGTCGACATGTTGCGTGATGTTTGGCAACTACTGTAAGTCGTTTGTATGGAGTGCAGACTTTGCCGCCACCGGAAAGAAGCTCTTTCAACAGGCAGTTTCCGGCCTCTCGACCGCAGGATAAGTAATATTTAAAACAAAAGCACATGTGTGATTTTTGACGATGAAAATGCCGCTAGGTAGCGCATCTACCGTGAGCCTGTCGTTGGTTAGCTTTGCGTAACGACGCCTTAGCAGAGCACAATCACACCGCAGCACCACTGATGACACGGAGAGAAAGAGAGTAAAAACACTGGGAGCCTGACCTATGAGCGGCGCCCTGGCGGACTGCCAACAGAGCCCGAGAGCGTAAAATCTCGTTCACAGGGCGCCATACACGTAAGCACCTGAACAGCCAGTAAACTGTTGTCCTTTCAAGTCAAACACCGTCAACACAAGTGGCGGCAGTCAGAAGGCGATCAGAGAACAAACGTGTGAGTGCGGTTACTCGGCAGGTATGCAAGTGCGTGGTGCTTTCTGTGCCTTTTAATTTACACTTTTACAACTTTCCTTCTCACCAACATTCTCAAAATTCACTCTGAAGATGTATTCACGAGCCTATTCTATCCATGACTGTTTGCGCAGCATGACAAGTCTCATTTTGCCATTTAAGAATTGCAAGCGTTTTAGCGTTAAGTTAATTCTAGAAGGATTAGGCGTATCTAGGCCCTGGATGTGTCACCCCTATCTGGAGCCGACTTCCTACATGTATATATTTACATGCTTTTGAGATCAAATACGGTAACAGTTGCCTCTGAACTATACGAACTAAAATCGCTCATATCACCAGCATCACTAATATTACAATATTCCTGCTGCACGGTACTGCCATACTGTTGTCCCTTAGTATCGTACTCCTAGCGCACCCATTTAGAAAGATTATGGTCTGTAAACTCTGAGCTAGAGCTACGTATTGTAAACAGTCAAAAAAAGCCTTAAAAAGTGGCAAATGCCTCTTTATCACGACCTAAATGCATGGTCAATCTTCAGCTATTACTAAATACACGTTTCTGTAACCCTTCAACGTACTAAAATCCCCATATAGCTTACGACTGCATGCACGTACAGGCCGCGTTGTAGTATATTAATTATTTGCCTTAGCAAGCATAATTAGTTGAATTAGCATTCCTGATATAGGGGTCCAGTTCTAGAAAAAGTACCCTTGCTCTCCTAGTCTAAAAGTTTTGGTGAATAGAGGTATGGGTGTATGAAAACCACGAAAATCATTTACGTTTTATTTACCAACATCTGCCAATCCTCCTAAATAATAATTGATCTGCTCCAAGCTTCAAACATCTACTTCACTCGGAATAGCATCAATCCAAGACCCAACTCCTAGTTGAGGTCGAGGGAATACAAGTTTAGAGCGGACTCTAATCAGTGTAATTTCTGACAAATTATTAGCGTCAGTAATAGTACCAGCACTAATATCACTCAGCTACACGGCTAGTAAACAGCAGTATAAATAGTATTAGCGGTACCAGCCTTAGTTTTCTTGAGTCTGGCTTGCTAGCTACTGAAGGTGAGTGAGGGTAAATAGTGCGGTAGTACCAGCGCAAAAGACTACTGCCACTGAAGGCTAAGTTAGGCGGTGTTCTGGACTGCATTGGAGAAAGCGGCCTACCACCCTCTATAGAGGGTGGTAGATGGCTGCTTGTCTATTTTCATTATGCCTGACGACATTCAACATCCCTGTTTTTGGGCATATGTTAGAAATAATCGAAATCGATGGTCGAACAATCAATACTTAAAGGGCAGCAGGCCAAGGATTCATTGCGGAAAGTTCCTAGTACCTATGAAATAGTGTGCATCAAAAATGCAGCTGGAATTTCTTTGCTAGTGTCGGTGTGTATTTCCTCATTTTCATCACCTATTAACAAGGAATCCTATCTTGAAAAAAAGGGCTTAACAATTTCAAATTTCCTGGTTTTCATGAGGTAGGACGAATGCTTGCATTCTAGGCGCATAGATAAGTAAAAAAGAAGATGTGTTTTAGATCCACCGAAATCATTTCTTTGTTAATGTGAGCTTTCGAAATACTAATGGAGTCTATCCCCAGCTATTAAAAACAGCCCATATTGTCGCTTTCTTGTTGCCATTTTCTGAAACTCTGACGATGCACTCCAATAATGTTTGAAAGCTTAGAAGAAATGACTTTATCAATCAAACAGCAGCCTTCTTCTCTACTGATTCTGCTTTAAAAATGCATGAATAGTCCAGTAACTGAGTGAAACGTTTATATGACTATGTTTGCAGGGTAACGAAAGCTGGATTATTGTTTCCGTCCACAAAGAGCTTTCTTACCTTGCATGTGGCGTCTTATTTTATGCTTTTCCGAAGAGTAGCTCGTAGTAAGAAGACTAAAACGTTTTAGAATAGCCCTATGCAAAGTACATTGAGCGTCCTACAGAAAATTAGATCGTCTATGTATTCAAAATTTCACAACTTTCATAGGTTAATATTTTTAACTAACACCTATTCTGAGAGAAAATCATATCTTCGGCTGCCTAGGAAACAGCTATTTAAATAATCTAAATTTTTTGAGTAATCGTAAGATTATCAACTATAATTAATTTCACACAATCAGTTAAAAGAATTTGACTGTATCAGGAAGATTCGAATCGACGACAGTAAGGGAAAGGTCTGACGACAACCTACACCAAACACCTTGGCTACGAGGCTCTCTGGAGGGTCGTGAGTTTCATCAAACTTGGGTCAATTGACCCGCCTACCCAACCGTAGCAAGTTGACTGCTCAAACCCGATCCCCGAAGTAATAAATCCAAGATCTACCAGATAACTATCAGGCTCACTTAATTCATCGGATTTTTATAGATTCAGATGATTACTTTGACGCAATCGTTGCAAACCAATGGTTATCTGCATTAAAACACATAACAGGAGGACATATTGTGCTTAATGATTTTCTCTCCGTTTGGGAATATTTCAAATAAGATGGGAAGTTTGAAAAAAAAACTAGTGCTTTTATGCAGAATAAAGTGTGCAATTAACTTCATACCTCCCCTGACTTGACCTTTTTACCCTCTGTTGTTCACAGTGAAAAGTTATTCTTCTAGAACTCTTCTCCTGCGTTGTGGGTGTACATTTTCACTTGCTTGGACTGTAAGTTTTATGTTGCAGAGCAAACGGTGTTTCAAGTGAACCTTACCTAGCAGTACCAGCCCTGGCTTTCTAGAGTCTGGCTCGACACCTACTGTATGTGAGTGAGGGTAAACAGTGCAGTAGCACCCGCGCAATGTCTTCCGTCACTAAAAACTAAGGTAGGCGGTGCTTCTGGATGCATTGGATAACGCGGCTTCCGCAAGAATCCTGCTAGGTCATCTAACTTCGGTCTTGTCACCGATTTAAGCGGAGGGTGGCTAAAGCGAGATAGACATCTATGCGTCTATTTCAATATAATCTCGTACTTAGCTCCTATTATCGTCTCTGCTATTGAACACAAAATGGAGTTCCACGAAAACGATGGTCAAACAACACACATTGCAGTCCAGCGGTATGCACTATGACAGAAGGTGGTCCTGCAGTCATGCATACATTCGAAAATTCCGATAGGTTATTTCGATGCATGCCCGAGTAAATAACTTGTAGCTGGTACTTGTGCTGACATTAGGGTGTGGCATATGACCCTCGTGACTGAACTCGCGTTGTTCAAACACAGTTCAGACCTGACATTCAGATTTCTAAGCAAATCCAATAGAAAAATAATAAAAGTGTAACAAAACAGGTTTTTTAAACCTCACCAGACATCTTCACTTGCGAAATGTGCGCCAGCATGGACAAAGAGGGCGTCAGCGCAGCCTACGAAGAAGTCCGGAATGACTCAGAACCTACCACTTGGTAAGCGCTGGATATTTAATTTTGTTAAGCTATAACTAATAATTAGTTGACACATGCAATGCTGATAGAAGCAAAAAAATGAGCATCTGGAAGCAATTCAGAAATAAGAGAAGAAAAAGAGGCAGATTGAATGCAAAGGTTCGGCTTCAAGGTGTGTGCATGAGTGGTGGAGAAGACCGGTCGAACACCAAAATGATTTGCTCATTGTTCTGAGCTTCCAAACTGTTACATGAGTTCACCGTCAGAGATAACAGTAACAAGAAAATTGCAGCAGTTATAGGAGTGCAGGTTAATCAATTTGCAGTAATGCAGGTGTAGAGTTAACTACGTGCAGCTCTGAACGCCAGCGCTAAATCGATATTATCGATTGATTTAGCTTTCCTCCGTGGGCCAGACTTCAAGCAATTCCGGCTGTCTTGTATCGGACGTGCCATGTGTTAAGGACGTCTCAGAAGCGACTTAACCTACAGTTGCAGGACTAGATCTTGGAACCAAGCGCCGACCCTAAGCTACCAGTCATCGTAGAGTGATGCAAAATCAAAGAAATTGCTACAAGTTTGGCTAGCTCTTCCGTAAGCGAAGAATATATCGGAAGCAGTCAACCACCTTCTCAATACATTTGCAGTTCGAGTTGCACTTAGACCGGCAGCAACCATCAGCTACCGGGTCATGAGACCGAAAGACCCGCTGCCACGGAAGGAAACGGCTAGAGGCGTTTACCGGATCTGGTGCAGTTGTGAACAAAGCAACTACGTCAGAGAAACCGAGAGATTACTGCGGAAGCGAATGGCCGAGCACGCAGCAGCGGTGAGGAGAAAAGACGCTAAGTCTTTGTTTGCAGCTCACTCGACGGGACATGACCATATTTTCAAGTCTATCGAGGCTGAAATCCTCACAGGAGGTGACAACCGCGTGCGCCACGAACTGCTTGAGTCATGGTTCTCGGGCTTGCGGTCACGAACTATGATGACAGCAAACATACTTGTCGCGTAATTATCAAGCCCACATCCAACACAGATGACGAAATCGCGCCTATTAATGACTCGGAAGTGGATTGCCGTGCTATCATCGCACAAATTACGGCCTCCAGCAGCGATGACGGGAGCTGCTAATTATAGTAAATATGCAGTCGTGTGAGCGGAACGAACTTTAAATACTGCGTAATCTGTGCATGTATCATCCTATTCTGACTTTAAATCTGATGAAGTGATCAAAACAGCATCCAAAACGCCAGGAAAATAAACCTTTTGTTCCAGCGATCGTATCTTCTACTTCTGACCAAAGACTCTCTTTATCCTGAAAACCAATCTGGGGAAGTGTAACGCATTCCATGCTTAAAATGTCCTTGTAATTACACTGGTCAGAGTGAACACATGCTCGGATTGCGCATACATGAACGTCAGCTAGCTGTACGACTTTGCGATGAATTACTGCAAGTTACTGCTCACACGGGCCGTCAAGATAATTGCCCACGGTGGAAACAATATGAACCAATAATTGATAACTGCCTGGTCCATGGATGGAAAATCGATCAATCAATTTATTTATTTGGCGCTGCCGTTCAGAGCCCCTATACAGTCACCTCTAGACGTGCGTCTCTGATAACTAATTGGTTTCCAGCCCTATAATTTTCGCATTTTTTGCTGTTGCCGTTGTTGTTAGCTCTGACGCTAAACACATACGAGTTTGAAATCTCAGCTGTCTCCATTACTCATGAAGGAGATTGAATCACTTCAAAATGGAAGGAATTCTCCGAAGTCATTAACCACATTCTTACATCAGTTAAAGTTAATCGATGGAGGGGCCATTGATTAACCCTAAGTTATGGGTACGCTATGCAGACGACACATTTGTTGTCGTTAAAAAGGACCATCTTGAAGCACTCCACAAGACCATCAACTCAACTCTTCCGGGCATTCATTTCACGCTCGAGAAGGAGGTTAACAGCTAACTCCCATTTCTGGATGTTCTAGTGCGGCGAAATGCTGACGGAACATAACAAACGTCCGTTTACCACAAAGACACGTATGCGGAAGTTATTCTTAACTATGAGAGCAACAACCCCATCTCTCACAATATGAGTGCCGTCAACAGTCTGGTACGCCGAGCGAAGACACACTGTTCTGACGAAGACACCTACCGAAACGAGCTCAATTACTTGTTTGAATTGTTTTCCCACAATGGTTACCCTAGAGACTTGGTGCGCCGATGCATGAGACAACACCAATCCAAGAAAAAGGAACCGGATAGTTCCACTCAGGCGCCCAAAACGAACACATGGCGAGTCCTTCCTTACATAAGGAACGTGTCTGAACTCATTGAAAGACACCTGCGGAAACACCAAATAAAAATGGCGCACAAACCGATGGCTACTTTACACACTCAGTTAGTACACCCTAAAGATAGGGTTGGCTAGCTCGATAAGAAAGAAGCCACCTACAAATCCCATGTAAAGCTTCTGCTAAGGTATATTGTGGCCAAACAGGAAGATTAGTCTCTACTCGCATCCGTGAGCACTAATCGGCAGCGAAAAGCCATAACCGTTTTTCCGAAGTGGCAATGCATTGCCTCAACACGGGACATACTTTTGCATGGGACAAAACACGCATCATTGGAGTTTGCCCCTCCAAAAAAGGCCGAGAATTTCTTGAGGCCATGCACTCCAACGACTCATGCATCAACCGGCGTATTGAGTTAGCCGGACTGTACAAACAACTCAGAGAAAGGTGGATAAGACTGCAGCCGCATACATGGACCAACATGAACCGCAATTAGCGTCCACACTGGATAACGTGGACTGACCCCGGACTAACTCAAATTACAGTTGCCCATTATTCATTACGGCATTGCGACTGATAATCATGTTCATCACGATGTGACGCTAATTGCAACCCCCAATTAACACCCGCACCAGACTGACTGAGCACTTTGAAATGCTAACTGCTGTTTGCAAATTTCTCGCAAGTCTGACGACGAACTGGGGATCCAGTGTCAAAAATTTACTCAATAAACTTACTTCTTTCACAAAGGATGCCTTAACATAAAATAATATTAAAATTTATGAGCGTAGCGAAAAGCACTGGGCAAATTCAGTAGGCATTTTACGAGGTCCACGCTATTTTCAGGTGGTCTTAGAGAATTCTGTCCAAAAGTCTGCTTCCTGACGTGACTGAAATATTTTCGGAATTTGGTACAGGATACTTAACATAACAAGTCTTCGATAATAATTATTTTTAATCGAAAACACGTTGCAAAATTTTGTTCAATTATTCATGTGATAGGAGGTTGACTGTACATTATACGAAGGCATGTTAAGTGAGTAGCTCTCAGAGCAATTTGTTACGTAGATCACCTGTTGTGCGCGTTAAACACCCACGGCTGTAGTTCAGTTGATCTATCATAGGTAGCGTGCAGAGGATTTATCACTAAAATATACAAAACGTCATAGCAAAAACGCAACGGAAAAACTTTCTGGTGTAAGCTAACCCCTAGAGAGTAATTAACCAGGTTATCCTAGTAGAAAAAGCGTAGAAAATATATACGAGGATAACAATGAAGGTTAAAAAATGATACAACTCACTTAGATCCTTAACTATCCTTGCCAGCAATAGTCAAGAATTCGACTTGCCAAAGGATGAATTCGCGAAGACCGGGATCCAAGTTCGTTGGGTTGTGATCGTGAGATTTGAGAGAAATATTGTTTGTAAATTGCTGTTGGATTCTCCTGAGCCCGTGAATGATCACCAGACAAAGGTGTCGTTGAAGGGCGAAAGAAACAGCGGCAGGCGAGGAGCGAAAGTGAACTGTGGAGAGTTGTTAGCAAGAAAGTTGCTAGCGAGAAGCACGCGGTCTGAAGCGGAAGTGGTTGGATTTCGAGTTCAAACAAAATTCGAAAATTGATAAATTTAAACAACGCACAAATTGGGCCAAGAGCCCACAAGCGTCAGTCATCGTTGAAACTACTAAAAACACCTTAGTCGCGTCAGCATGTGTTTAATTAATGCGTGCACGAAACTTCTACTCCAGTCCGTAGTCACGCGCACACTACCAGCATTTCGTCAATCAAATGGTCTGGTTATCGGCAAGACCACAACCCTTTAATCATTTGGCCCGTAAAGGTAAGTCCGAGTCTTTGTACCCATGGCTGAGAGGACAAAAAGTCCCCGCCTTTATTCACTTCATCCAGTAGCAACGGAGAACTTCTTGGAAGACGCCTTCCTGAGCCAATGAAATTTTGCCAAGCACACAAAGGCACCATGAATAAAATCTTTAGCAAGCGGTATTGAGGTACTGACTCGTTATTTTAATGTTTAGCTGTGACGACTTAAAGATCGGTATGGATTAGTTCTCAGAGGTCAACGCTTACCAAAAGTCTGCCTAAAGTTATTTTAACTAGGATCTAGGTAGAACCATCTGCACTGAGGAATTTTATTTATAAGGGCCGTCTAAGCAGCTTACAGGTGTGCGTGTTAAACCAACAACCATTATATTTTTGACATTTTGGGCAGATTGAGTGTTCAAATAATCAATAATGGAGAGTCCAAATTGTAAAGTTTAGAAGGGTGGTCACTTGATTCTTCTTTTTCCCAAGCGTTAGTGTGTCCTTTAACATACTGCGTTCATAATGGTGGATTCTATACGGGCAGTAAAGTCAAGCAAGCAAATCGACCTAAGTATGATTAAATTCACGGCGCACGGTGAGCCTCGCAGCTTAGTAGTTGAGCGCTGGCTGCACAAAAGCCTGCCCTGCTGCGTGGGTTCGACTCCCACAGAGGGCGCTTATTTTTCACAATTGGATCAACGAAATTAGAATTACATTTTAGTTTTTCAGGTATTCCTTTGGCTACGAATGCAGGGAAATGTTCGAACTCCAGGTGTCTTCATGAGATGGGGAAACACTTTCCGAATACCCAAACTATTTATTTGTGTGAGCTTTCAAACCCATGCATAAATCCATCGTCAGAGATAAAAGCAGAAACGAAACAGGCGAAAGTTATAGGGTCTGCTCACCAGTACTCGATCATTGACGCCCGTGTGGACGTGGTTGCCCGAGAATCTGTACGTTGGCGTCAGATTGATAGATTGATCGGCTGATTTTTCATCGGTGACCCAGGAAGAAATATATGTAGGAACACCCTTCATTGGAGTTCAGATATACTGCAGCAACGCGGAGGATAAACCACTTGATATCTGATATGTGCACACAGAATATACATGGAATGGTTACCTGAAGGTATTGTTAAGCCGACGCCTACCTTTCCACCCCCTCCCACGGACAGGTAGCAATCGGGCGTAATGTAGCGTACCCTTCTGCTTAAGGTTAGAACGAGCGCATGCTTAGATTGCGCATGCCTGAACATAAAGTGGTTGTGTAACGGGATGAAGAATGAGCACAGGGGGCTCCCTAGATTTCGAAACGAGTGAGGGATCCAACTTTGCAGGCACTAAAATAATCGCCCATGCTGGAAAGAAAACTGATTATATTCTGGAAATCGGATAGAGCATCAGTCAATCCATTCATCGGTTTGATGCCTGCATGCAAAGTTATACACAGTTTCCTCCGCACAGTAATACAGTAACTAGTTGTATCGAGAGATTGAAGGTTACACCTTCCCATCTGCGTCGTCCATACGGATCTTCTCAAGGAGTGTTTGATAGTCGCAACATCGAATAAGCCTAAACCACCAAATAGCGGTTTATTGACAGCCAATGACCTGTCCATTTAAGTTTTTCATTGTTGTTGCAAGGATTGCACAAACATGGAAAATATGAAATGAATATTTCTGTATCACGATGTAATGCACAAAAGTAATAATAACATTCTGAGTACGAAACGCTGAGCGAACTGGTTGAACTTCCAGTTTCCCACCCATCCATCCATTGGCCCCTCAGTGGCAGGTTTGAAGCAAATACAAACTGTCGGTTAAGAGAAATAGTCGGTTTTGGCAGAATTGTGAAACCGAGACTTTCATTTTCCTCCCCTATTTACTCCTAGCATTTTTGCACCCGACCGACTGTTTAGTCAGTCAAGCCTGGAATCGCTCTTTGGTCATTAGAGCTAAATCGAAGCCGCACGTTTTTGAACAAAGCACAACCGAGTCACAATAACATCCAATAATTGTGAACGTCAAATTCTGCTGATCAACTTTATTTCGAAAGTTTTCTACCGAAAATTTTGCCCCCTATTAAAAGACGCGTTCACTTTCTCTCTCTCTCTCTCTCTCTCTCTTTCTCTTTCTTGTTCTTTCTCTCTCTCTTTCTCATAAAGACATTCCCTGAAAGTTGGCGGTGCTACGTCTAATACAATTATAAAGTCAAATGTACTCGAACTCCTATAATAATGAGACAGAGCAACGATGACGCTATTTCGTTCTGAGGCTACGTTTACGGTCCAGGCGTGAGATTGAGTAATAAACGGCACTTCGCATGAATTCAACCATTGTTCTGGACATCCTGCCCTCAATGTATTTCAGCATTTTCAGAGTGATCGACTTAATGCTCATGAAATAAACTGTCTGACTTCGAACCCCGTGTTTTCCCCCCATTCAAGTTTAGGCTGCGACTAACTGATCACTGCAGTGCCTCTGTCTTTGTCGACATCACCTTTTAACCTTCATAAATTATTATTTTAAATCACCAAAATTAGACAGCACAGTTTTTTTTATAGATAATTTAATATGGTGTGTATCAGTTACCCAGAGGACTGGCTACTGTCGTTTATTTTCATGCCACGAGACAGACTGGGCTAAGTATAATTTTTTGGGAATTACTTCTCATGATAAGACAGTGCACATGCGCACACATTTTGTCCCTCAGTTCAGCGAGGAAATCCTTGCAGTAGACTAAAAATAATTCAGCCAGCCGCAGCCTTGCCCAGAAGCAGACAGTGAATACTATTCCCTAGTGGCAGGGAGCCGCGCACGAGTCTCCCCTATTTGGTGACACATGCATTTCAAGGTCGTTTAAGGAAGATGCGTGGAGAGATTATGACTCAGCGCCGCCTTCATCAGAACTTGACGGGTTTTTAATTGGAGGACTGGTGGCCGCATTAAAGTACCCACGAAGTTAGTAGCTGAGTGAAATAGTTCCCGGCGCGAAGGAAATCGCTTTGACTCGCCTTGTCTTCGTACACACGATGAGAGCAAACAGCCAGTTACTTTGCAGCGTCTAGCTTGTGAAAATGCGCTGCAACTTCAGTTGTTCCGCAACCCATTGAAGAAAGTGCATACATGGATTTCAGAAGAAGAAGAAGACGCGACCACTTGAACATGAGTTTTAGTTTCCTGAGGTTTCGGATTCTGTCGAGAATCTTTAATCATAGGTACCCGTAGAAAATTCTGAGACATGCGCAGATAAGGGTGATACATGCACAGATTGTACGGTATTTATAGTTTGTGGTGGTTATCCACATGCGTACTATAATTATTAGTTCCTGTAGCCACAGCTTAAGGTCTTAATTGGTGCGCTGATGGCTCACTATTTGCCATGATTTCCTTGTCCGCATCGGATGTGGATCTGATAATTGCAAGACAATTATGCATGCTGTCGTCAGAGTTGTTTCTGCGCCTGGCCCTTCCCACGTGACTAATTCTCTTGGTCAGGAAACTTCTCATTACACCGTATGGGAACGCCAAATCGTTGTGCTTGTTGATAGACTGGGGGCCTGAGAACCATGACTCGAGCAGCTCGCAGCTCACGCGGTTGTGACCTCTTGTGAGGATTCCGGCCTCATCAAACTTGAAACTATGGTCGGCTCACGTCTCGACCCGACAGAATCCAAAACGTCAGGAAAATAAAACTCTTGTTCCCGTGGTCGCATCTTCTTCTTCTTCTTCTTCTTCTTCTGAACTGCTTCCTAGAACCCGCATTTTCACTTCTATTGGCAATACATGGACTTATTTGACGCAGAGACAGAGCATCCAGTGGTGAAGATGCTGAAATCAGGCCAGTCAGTTCAAAATCGATCCCTCCTGTGAAGTTGGACACAAGGCCAGGTCACACCAATTCGTCTTTTCTGTACCTGGCGTTGGGATTCGAATGTGTTAACAGCACGAGTCTGACTTCCTGACGACAAGGGTTATTATGTAGCGACATCAGATACTAAAGGTGTACTATGTGTATGTGAGCGTATGTAGGTTGACAATCAATCATGCTCGTTCAACGACCGCTAACGGAACTCACTTCTCCCCTTCCATCTTTGCCTTGGACTGCATTTCTCAGGCCCTGACAACAGCTGCAGTAGCTAGTAGTATAGGCACGTTTCTCGGGATACCTGCCTTCAAATTTATACGAAAGAAATGATCATTTCTGGCTTATAAGCCGTTGTCAGCCAATCATACCCGGACCAAAGTGGTGCACCACCCAAGACTCGAACTCGCGACCTTTTGATCAAAAGTCTAACGCCCTAACCAGGAAGCCACGAGCTCGCTTTCCTGTCAGTTTAGGTCGGGAGATATTGAAAATCAGTGCTGCTCGTTCACCGACAGAACTCACTTCTATCGCTCCGCCTTTGCGTTGTGCTGTAATTGCAGCAGCTATAGCAGCTAGTAGTATGGGCAGATAGTATTGCCGGCATTAGTAATTTCAGCACTCTAACCCCCTAATCCACGGCA
>JAYGXS010000002.1:24233382-24317616 GCA_036362985.1 Ligula intestinalis | reverse complement strand
CAATGGTTAGGGCAAGAAGTTTATTCAGATTCTTGCTCAGACTCAGCAACAGACACAGTATTCGATTCACGTACTTCACGCAATAATTACAGGGTTGAGTCTCTATGCTGCCGCCTAAAAATTACAAATAACGGCTCCCCACTTCATCGAGGATGGTTACCCACTAGTGTGATAGTTGCTCGATGGCGCTGTCATTTGAGTCTTTAATCGTGGAAATTTCATCAGTCCTGTTAGCTGTTGGCATGATGACTGTTCAGCCATCTCGCGCACCGGCATTGGCGTTGGAGATGGTTTTTATCATCGTCCTCCTCGAGTACGCTCCCCGGGTACCTTATTACTATGGACTAACTAAGTCTCGGTATCAAGTGTTGGGTTGAACAAGTCATTGTTGTTGCTATTGGACTGGGAACCTGGGAAACCGAGAATCAAGCAGGTCACAGCTCACACAATTGTCAGCTCTGTGAGAATTTTGGCCTCGTTGAACATGAATTTGGCGCTGTTCCAGCGTCCGCACCTACCTCTTCTTGCTTATTTCCTGGGATTCACAGTTTCGGTTTTCTTGAAAACTGTCTACGCCTAAGTTCTTGAAATCTGGTCAGCTTAGTGCCTGCAAGTTTCACCAACGACTTAGGACGACGAGGTCGAGGCATACAAGCGAACGTGCAAGTCCTAGAAATTAATTGAGACGAACCTGATGCGATCGCTGGGGCACGACTTTAATTCACTCGACGTTTTGACACCCGTCGCGGATTCTTCATCAGAGGCATCAACAGAAAACAGTTGCAGAAGCGGGTAATACATGCCCAGGAAGTTGCCGCATTGCCAACACAAGCGAACATACAAGTCTGAGGAAGTAATTGTTTGCCTGCAATGACAAATTATTTGGGCGCGATGCGCTACGATCGGCCCGACGATAGAAGACATTTACCCTTCATGAGGCCTCAATCTATTCGCAGATCCGGTTCCTGCACAGATGTCTTGACACCCAGCGATCGACTTATCTTCTTCTCAGTTGCAGAATTTACAGGATACAATCATTTCTGCACACGCATGACAAATAACGACAAGAAACGATAACTGTCCTCTTTGCGTGGATTGCTTGATGATCGGCATACGAACTGTAACCTGTTGAATTGGCACTGTGGACAAAGCAACTACGTCGGGGAAACTGACGAGCTTCTCAAGAAGCGAATTGCCGAGCACGTGGCAGCAATGTGACGAAGTGATGCCAATGCTCAAGTTGCGGCTTACTCGACGAGACTCAGCCACACATTCGAATTTGATGACACCAAAATTCTCACAAGAGGTGATGAGCATGTGTGCCGAGAATTATTTGAGTCGTGGTTCACGGACCTCTAGTCCATAAACAAGTGCGACGACTTGCCTAATCGGTGCTAATGCTCAATTTGGCCAAGGCAGATGGTCACTTGGGGAACGCATGGACCACCGAATCGCCTTACGCCAACATTGAGGAACCAGATGGCCGAACAGTCATCACGCCCAATTTCAGCACGCGTGGTGCAAGTTCTGCGGGTCACGGCCCGCATGCCAGTCAGCAAGCAAGTTATGCATAAGAGGGCAATTATCGTTTATTGTCGGTGTCATAAGTGCGCAGTAAGGACTAGATCCTTGAAATACTGGAACTTACTATGCACGTATTACCCGCTTCTGCTACTGTTTTTTGCTAATGACTCTGATGAAGAATCTGCAGCGGATGTCGGAACGTCAGCTGAATAAAAGTCTTGTCCTAGCGATCGCATCTTCTTCTCGATGCTGAGGAACTGAAATTGAAAGTCGTTAATTCGGTGGACAAATTAATGATCGCTAGAACAATATATTTATCTAATCTGAATATCACATTTATGTAATAAACAAAGAATTCACAAATATTTTGCTTTTTGCGAAAAGATGACGTTATATTGATAACATATCAGCACCGAATAAGTCCACATTACTGATTTAGTAATTTTATTACGACTGAATGAACAAGGCTCATCTCCATATTACGGAAACGGGGGTTGATGAAGTAGACAACAGAAAAGAAAAGTTAGTTTATGTACTTCTATCGGAATCAATGACAAGTTGTAACATGTTACTAATATAATTTTTCATTATTCTTCAGGTTTCAAATTGGTGGTGCAGGTCCGAAACTAGAGGTCCTTAAAAAAGGAACAGAATTCGGAGAAATTGCTGACCTGCTTCTGCCTACGGAACGCGCCTTCTTTTTCGTACGACTAATAGTTGGGGACGAAATGAGCCAGCGGGTCAAATTCGGACTGATAACCTGGATTGGCAACGAAACGAAGGCCATGCAAAGAGCCCGCGTGGCTATGGAGAAGAGCATCGTGAAGGAAGTTGTTGTGGTAAGAACGTAACAATATAGAAGACAGATACTTTCATATAACGTAGGTCTAGTTGTAGACTTCAAGAGAATATGCCAACGAATTCATATTTGGAGTCCAGAATTTCGATTGTTTCTACCTATACTATCGCCAAAAACCACACAGAAATGGCCATACACTCATTAAAAAAACAGACCTACTGTAAAAATTTAAGTAACCTATTTGTATTCGCAGAATTTCGCGGTTGACCTCACGTTCAGCGAGACAAATGAATGCACTGAAGAAGCAGTCGCTGAAGCAATGCGAAAGGCTGGTGGAGCAAACTACGGCCGAGGATGAATCCGCAAACATATTGAAAGAAAAAATGTATTCAAAAAACATATAGGAATTATATTTTGTAATTATCTGCCCGCTGCAGTCCCCGAATTTATACGTCTCCCCCAACTTCAGTATTGTCTTTTTTATGCGTTACCTATTATATTCGGCAAAATAAGGGCACAGTCCCTGAAATCTAAAAAAGTAAATAATTAATATCCAGTATTTTGCAATTGGACGCCAAAAATTTTTCCTTTGAAAACTTAACAATGCTAGAAACATACAATATTTAAAAGACTTGCAAAACAAGCTTTATGTAAGTCAGAAAGAACATTTACCCAAATATTTAAGACCAAAGAGAATGAACATAACCCAACTCACTTCAATGCTCAATCCAAATATTTTTTCGACTGTCAGTAAAAACGGCAAATAACTTCTTACTTTATGATTTTCCGAAATACATGTATGAATATTGTTGCCGTAAATTTGGTTTAAACCTCATCAAATAAAAATAGGATGTTTGTCAAACTGTATATAAAGAGGTGACCGTAGCTGTGAAATTGCTTTATAAAGTAATACAGTTTTGCCCTATGTAAGCTAGTGCTTAATCCAAGTTAAGCCCAACTGCATGTAAACGTTGTTTAGATGCTGTGCTATGCCTCCATTTGCAATTACTCATTACTTTGCTTATAGTTGAAAAGGTTATCTGCCAGACGCTACTTGGCACTGCACATGCGCTCAGAGTAGTCATTGCTATGCACTTTCTCTCCAAACATAAACTTAAATGCTTTTGAAGGAGTGGCATAACTCGCACTTGATTGGACAAAACGCTACGAGGTGGAGCATCACCGAAATGGTACTTATACAAACGACGGAATTCATAAAAAGGGACGTTTGTAGGTTAATTTTTTCATACCGTGATATGGTCTGTTTTGAACCCTCAGTAAAATCTGAGTACTTTCGGGTACCAGCCAACTTGATGAAGGTTTTTTTGAGCTTCATTGGTGTCACACTCGCGGCTCTCAGTTCAGAGCCTGGCACACAGAAATACAGTAGACGGCATTGATCATGCAATATTTTGACATATGTGAAAGACTAATACTCTTTCGCTAATTGGAATTGCCTCCAGCTATGATATTGATAATCGTGTAGTCTATTATGGAGTCATTTCAGTCAGCATAGGATGCTGGCTTTTTAACGAGCTTCATTCGAATCCTAGAAAAACGTATCTATTGTAAAAACTGGCTACTAAAGTAGTATGCCTTTTTATCATTGAATTTGACGGCCTTTATAAATTAAAATATATTTTATGGAATATATCGATGAAAAAATTATTCCTTGTACATGTTTGATAGCAAATAACGCCTTCTTAAAATTTTATACTTGAAGGAAGGGTAGCTTCCGGATTTAAAAAAGCTGCTAATTATGAGCTTTTCAACAACGGTGAGGCGTTTATACATAAAACATCGTATCTGTCAGTTTATTAACGCTAAACTGCATAAAGTACGTTTATCATCTATCTCAATATTTTATGACAACTATATGATTTCTTTGTAAGACTTAAGGTGAAAACTTACTTTTCCTCAAACAAGATGTACACAGTGCGTAGTTTCTAAACCTTGAATTCGAGTATGGCAGTTACTAGGTTAGAAAATTATTCGGCAATTGGGCAACTTTTTTAAAACAGAAAGCTGCCCTTCCTTCAAGTATAAAATTTAAAGAAGGAATAATTTTCTATCAAACATGTACAAGGAATAATTTTTTCATCGATATTTTCCATAAAATATATTTGAATTTATAAAGGCCGTCAAAATGAATTATAAAAAGACATACTACTTAAGTAGCCAGTTTTAGCAATACATACGTTTTTCTAGGAGTCAAAACGAAGCTCCTTAAAAGCCAGCATCCTATAATGACTGAAATGATTTCATTATAGACTACACGATGATCAGTATCACAACTGGAGTCAATTCCGTTTAGCGAATTAGTATTAGTCTTTCGCATATGTCAAAATATTGCATGATCAACGGCGTCTACTGTATGTAGAAAAGATACAAGTGAATTTATAGCATGGGCTGGAGAAGTTACAAAAATGAGTGCATCGAAACAGTTAAATTTAGTGTTTGTGGGGTTTGACATTTTTTTCGCTATGACTGTCCAAAACCATATCACAGTGCACCGTTTAACGTGCAAGATGAGGTCGAGTTTTGTATTGTACCTACGCAGTAGCCAAATCGGAAACAACAAATTGACATTTATGATCATTTCGGAGGATTTAGGAGTTATGCTAGACGTTAAGGCTTCAGACATGCACCGAAAGTGACAAACTGTTTCGAGAAAACACCACTATAATAAATAGTTACGGCACATTTTATGTTTGTTTTTCTGGGAATTGCCCAGTGGGCAACGTACCATAGTTGACCAGCCGCGTAGTTCGCAAATTACTTTATAGGTTTAAACTTAACTGTATGCAGAAGTTAGGCAACTGTTATAAGTATTTTAAACCAAACCTGGGAGCTTGCTAGGGCTCCTTAGTAAGATAATAGAAAAAGATGGCAATCATTCCTGGATTTAAGACGACGTGAACTCCGACTATAAGAGAACTGCACAAAACCTCGTTATGCGCGAGCAGAGTACTCTGGTCTTTAGCTGTCCCCTTCTCTAATCAGATCCTGTCTCTGATGACGCCTTTGAGCATGAATTCAAAACTTCAGACGACCCCATCTCCCTCTTTTCGGTTCCATTCCGGAAGGCGCATTTTTAATTAATGTAGCAGCTCACAGGAGTAGGCTAGAGATTGCAATTACTCAACTCCCTGTAGAAGTTTTAGATTAAATCTAGCATAATCACTCGCATAGATAAGCTATTTTCGTCCGATTTTACCAAAAAAGGAAAAAATGATGTGCAGATGTCTGGGTGGGGGGGTTCCGGGACTAGAGTTCGGATATTTTCAACACAAAAGTACCAACTTACCATCAAAGAGAAAAACAAGCTAAACACAATGTGTTTTGAGGTTTGAAAACAGTCATCAATGTAGCAAGTAGACGTAGAAACGAATCTTGACGTTTCAGGGAGCGTTACCATAGGGGCTCTTGTGTTCAGCATGCTACGGAAGGATTTAAATAAGCCTAAGCGCGATGCAATGAGATTGCCGCCGCTGTATAAGAAACAATCGAAAACGCGGATACCTAAATTAACGTTCTAGAATCTAATCGGATAGAAATGGTTTGGAAAATCTTGTTCTAACTTCCATACCTTAAATTACGTAGGAAGGGCAAGAGCCCTTTTGATAAAGCTAGTCTCTAAATGCTGCTCTCAAACGTGAGTTGGTATGTAAGTGAAGTGCCTCGGACTAATAGAGCCGTCTTTCTAAGTTCAAATGTGGGTCTAGCTTCCAACTTGCCAGTTTATGTTAATGTAGGCGGGTTTAAAGTTTTCATCCAACTCCCGCCGATGTAGTTACAGTTCTATCCATTGCAGCGAATGTGGTAGACAATTTCCATGGTCACGGTAGGGTATAATCTTTCCTAAGGTTGAATCATACGACGACGCATTGCTATCTGAAAATGATGGGCTTTACCTCCGCCGGCGAATTGAAAGGGTCAAAAAGACTACCTCGGACACTATTTTTTATGTAGAGACATCGGATTACTACTACAATGACCATAGTCATGGGATAAATTGCTGTTGAAGTCAGGTATTTTTCGTGCGCCGCTGGCTTTTCTGAATAGTGCCGTTTACAGTTGTTTAGTTGCACATGGGTGCTCAAGGACGTCTTTGGTGTACCATAGTATTCATTCAGACAGCCTAGTACGATGTGATGTCTATCTGCGCGTCCTATTTGTTTAGAAGTCACTGGTATGATTAAAAGTAAGACTTGTGTGATGGTTTATGAGCTAGCTGGTCATTACTACAGATATAAAATGCATAGGGCTTATTATAAGAATAAGAAAATATCACATGGTATCTCCTGAGTCCTACATCACAAAGTTTGACATCAAAATCGTCCCAACAAGGCCAGAATTTAAATTTATGCGGGCCCCACAATTACCCTTAATATAGGGACGTTTGAAAAAGGCTTAGGCGAGATGGGTTCGCCGGCTGCCTGTTCAGTTATCTAATGCAAGTTTGGCGGATATAAGCACCTTTTACAGTTTCATCACAAATGTCTGCAAGTGAAGCGTCATAAAGGCAGAATAATCCCGCTATGATTTCATTAAGTCTATTCCTTCTATATTGTCGCGATTATTCTTAAAACGGAAGTTTAATAAATGCCTTGGAAAAGGTATTCTTGTTTCTTTCACATACTGTAGCTCACCATCCATCCTCGATCGCGAAATAGCAATGAACCTTTTCAACGTGCGCATCTGAAGTCGAGATATCGCCGGCCGAAAACGACTGATAAGCCGATCATAGTCATTCACTTAGTCCAGGTCTTCGTCGACAGCATTTACTACAAAAGAGTTGCGTTCAGTTCTTAAGTCTATTCTGCCATCCGCTAAACATACAATTAATCGAAGCCCTAGTCACGTTTTTTTATAATTGGATAGTTCTCGCTTTAGGAAGAGTTGGCACCTGACCTGTACGGTTGCACAACGCATACAGTTAAACGTTTACTTGCCCAACAAAGTAAGATAAATACACTTAAATAGCTGAGAAGTCAAGTTGGCAAATATATGTTTTCAGTAAATCATCATCAGGCCAGAACATTTGCAGGGTATATTTAACTGTACAGATGGACAGGGTTAAATAGTCAAGTCTAATTACAACTCATCGTATACGCGTCGCCCGCATGGCGGGGTCGGCGTGTAGAGGTTCGTACGTTGGGAGAGGGGGGAGGAAGAATAGGGGAGGTAATTGGATTAAGTTGTGGGGTTGATCATAGGGCAGATACATGGAGTTATAATTGCTGTTATTTGCGCGCAGCGAACGAATGTCACTGGGGCGTGGGGGCAAAATGCGATCGCCACCTGGCGTCGGGGTCGACCACGGAAGTGAAGGGGCTTCTGTCAGCTTCTTCTTAAAACACAGCACCAGATTTGCTAGCCGTATAGACACTGCTTCGGCTGTTGCAAGCACCCGTTGGAGTAGGCCCTTGGATAAGTTGGCTGGTGTCCGGTAGACAAACTGAAAGGCTTCGTTAGTATAGACTCGATGATTCGTATCGACAAGATAAGCCAGAATAGAGCTTGAGATTGATCTAGTTTCACCTTTACTTAACCAGGCCGGTATCTGCTCACGTACCCTCTTGTCCAGGCGCCTCGTTGTTCGGCCTTTATATCCGCTCCACAGGAGCAAATGAAAGAGTAAATACACATAGATGTGTCTTTGAACGGGAGTCGGTCTTTATCTCCTTATCGTAGGAGAGGAGAGTTCGTGATGAAGACTCGTGAGTTCGCCGCGGGGAAGGCGCCTGCAATTGCGGTCTTTAGGCGCCGTCTGACTAGCTCGCTTGTTGCAGTGCCTAAGAAATGCAGTCTAATGAATACGTCTTTCTTCTTTGTGGTAAGGATATCAGACCTTTTGGCTCGCTCACCAATATTCCTGAAGATGAGCCTCTCCGGGTATCCCTTTTCAATAAGTGTCTTTTACAACTGTTGGAGTTCTGCTTCGACAATTTCGGGAAAGTGGATGCCTTTATCTCCCACCAGGTACCTTTAACAGACAGCTTACCTGCTCATATGGCCAATTAGTGTGAATGCGAAACCACCGTTTTGGACGGAGTGATTGTTTTATAAAGCCATCTGTTCGCGATCTCGGCGGTGTTTCGATGACTAACTTTCAGGAACAATGCGTACATGGTAGAATTTTTCGAAACCAAGGGAGCAAAGTGAACCAAAAGAACTATCTTTCAGTACTAAAGGCATCGTTTGAGGCAGTTCCCAGCTTAGGCAACCGATCAGCTAAGCGGTGGCCTGTTGCTGGCGGTGGGAGAGGGAGACGTTGACCCTCAACGCATCTCTTCCCTCACTAAAAACAATCTGATGCACTTAAAGCTATCATGGTGCGCTGAAAGCCGTGACTTGGAGGGTTGCCAACTAAGGGGAAGACTCGGACATCGCAGTCAGTCCAGTGTGTCGTATTGTATGGAGTGGCTTACTGCGGGCTCAGAGTCAGGCACAATGGCTCCTTCTTAATATCGCTTTTATGGCGCTCCCGCACACACTTGATGTTATTTTGGCGCGTGTTGGAGTGTGTTTCGCGCACACCGCCTGCGCTCTCCCCCATCCCCCATTTCCGATCTTCCCCTTCTTTTGTCTTGACACTGGACACAGGTTTGGGAGTGGTCAGAGAGTGGGATAAATTTTCCGCAAGTCTACCTTCACCACAATCCCGCGGGAGTCACCAAGTTGCTTTGCCCTACTGAAGCTCGTGGTGGACGTTGTCGAGAGTGTTGATCAAACTGTCGTTTGAAGCAATGAGAAAAATGAACTGAATTGCGGTGATTGGCGGGCTGATTGCTTCGTCATGAAAATACGCCTGCCCATAGACAGCATTTGAAATCAACCGTTTTGTGAAAAATGGCATGCAGGCAATTTTTCACCCACAAGTATTCCTTGGACCTAGCCCAATAGAAATTCCTCTTATTGTGGAGGATGAAATAAAACGTTAAGGAAAGAGTTTTCAGAACATAGAAGAGGTTTGGAAAAAATCCCTGGACTAGTTCAGAAAATTATAAGAATGTTTCCAACGACATAACATCTGTGGGGATGGCACTTGGACAACGATTGAGTGTTTAAAAGATTCTTTTCTAAATAATTAAAAAATTAAATAAATAAAGCTCATTTCTTTAGGAAGTTCCCTCATACATTATCTGTGGCTAACAAACGAATGTCCAAATTCATATTGCCCTTAGCCACTACGAAGTTCCTAATGCAGCAGATTTTTTCTTTTATGACAATTTAAATTCGTTTCCAATTCAAACAAATCACTAAAGTAGAATTGTTATATTGACTATAATAAAGCCTACTTGAAGATATTTAAGTCACGGCAGGATGCCGATTCTTAAAAAGTTTCCTTCCGACCACCCGCAAGAAGTCCAGTCTGCAAAAACTGCCCACTTATGTGCAGCAAGTCGTGCAAAGTGCCAAAGCTGTCGAACACTTGATAGTTACTTGCAAGCTGACGAAAACTTAAAAACTAATGAATTAACTTAGGCAAATTTATTGCTTAAAAGAACTTTCTAGATAGCCGAATAATTGCGAAGTCTCCTCTCGAATTAAGGGTTTCCAATTTGCGTGCTTGATACGTTCTGTCTAGGCAATCTTTCATATTCCCCTAGGCTACGCGCAAGACGTCACAAGCTGCTCGTACATTTCGGTGATGGATGGGGGTCATGCTGTATGCTTTTTAAGTAACACTTCCAAATAGACGGATACAATTTATCAGAGATAACTATTTCACTGTTTTGGGGAAACTCAGAACTAGAAACCTTTCTAAAGCCCGAAGATTTGGTGCTTCCAGTACACAATTAAAAGAAGACGTAATTTGCTACACAATGAATACAACAATCAATATTACCTGCTTGCTTTCTGTAAATATACTTGAATTTATAGGAAATTTATTGAAAGTCAGTTAAAGAATTCATACTGCTTGAGGCGACAGCTATTATTCTACCGTGACTGAAATATCTGGAGATTGCGCTGCACGATAATCAATATTGAAACGTTACCTCAATAAAATTTGCAAATCAAAATCTCACTTCAGAATTTCGGTTGCCACTTCATGAGAATATTGTGCTATGTCCATCTCGTGGCTAAATGAATAAATGTTCCTCGCGACATTTGAAAATGAAAATATGTGATCATCTACATTTTTCCATGGTAAGACTAGCTCAATGTTTTAGCCAGGCAGTCGGTTTGGTTCACAAGAAGAGGCTCGGCTGTGTGCAGTTCTTTCTCAATAATGCACTTTTAGTCCAACATTCTGGTCAAAACCCTCTCTTGCCATCACAACTGCATCTGATTACGGCTGAATTATGAACATCTTTGGTGGAAACTGGAAAAGCATTTTTCGTGCTAGGCATCCGGCAAAATCCTACTCCAGGTCAGTTATAAAAAGACTGTCCTAATTTAATTAGTCCAGCCGGAGGACGAGAGCACGTTTTAGTCCTTGGATGCCTGCGGGTACTGCCCCTGTATAAAGAGCCTTGCAAAGACGTTTGAACGGCCTATTACAAACCGGTTTGATTATTTGTAATAATCAACAGCAGCCGCGAAACCTGGTAAAGTGGGAAGAAACATGGGGAAATTTGCAATACGCAGTCAAACGATAAACGCGAAGTCGGAATATTAAAGGACGCAAAGTCTATTGCGCAAAGTTTACATATTTTGCAGCCGAATGCAGATTTCCAATTTTCGCATTCGCTAGAAGCTCCGAAAGCACATCAAAGCGCTGGAACTACGTACAGGGCAAAAAAAGTAAAAAAGAATTTGTGGCTCAAATAAGCAAACTACTATTTTGGAAACAGATAATTTCCACAACACTTCAAATACCGCAGTTTGTTTGTTTGTTTCGAATCCCAAAATTATCGCTTAATTTGGTTAAAAAAGTTGGCCGTCCTGTTTTGAGTAAGTTAGATGTAACCAGGAAACACTCACCGCTAGTTGAAGGAATTCATCGCGTTTATCGACACGTAAATGCGTATGTGCTTCAGATATGTAAGAGTATCCAGCAAGAGTAGCTTATGTAGGCCCACTCATTAATCCCTACTCCCTGCATGGCTTCCTACGAAAACGGTGGTTATAGGGTTTTATGGGTTGGGAATTAGGACACGCACTGGAATATACTATAATAAATGCTAAATGTATTTTTATTTTACTGTATTTGGCAGTGCTATTGATTTATATCTGTAGATTTTCCTAATCTGTATTACCGTTTAACTTTTTTTTAGTGCAGGTTTCTTGAATTTACTGAAAAACAGAAATGTTGGTTAGGAGTTCGTCTACTTCAACTTACCTTAGGTACAACCTACAGCTCTGGAGTTAGATTAGTATTTTCCGCGGCACGAAGTGCCTCGCCCACCTTCAATTTATATGCGGAACAACTTATTCCCAGCGGCCACCTACCAAAATTCTTTAAACACCGTTTTCGCAGGACAAAATGCTGGGACTAGGGGTATATGAGTGGACCTATGTAAGCTACTTTTGCCGAGTATCCTCCGGTGTAAACGACTGATGCTTCTCGAAGCAGATTTGGTAGAAGGAGGTTACTGACTAAAAAAGGGAGAATAGGATTGCCATGTATGGCTTATTAGCCGGCCATAGTCAAGCCCAGGTGTGGTAACACCCGAAGATCGAACCCGCCACCTGATGGCTGGTAGTCCAACACCCTTACCATTAAGCCACGGTCTTGGTGTCTAGCGGGTTTCGATTAGAAATATAAACAATGGTACATACGCGGTCACTGATAGTTTATGTGACTCACTCGCCCCGTTCTGTCTTAAGGCTCACTCATCAGTTCTACTGACAGGCGCACTGTAGCTAAGGATATAGACAGATTCACAGTACCGATGAAGACAAGGAAGACCGCTGAACGCTTATCTGCCATTATTAATAATCCCGATCAAAACCGGCAAGAAAATGAAAACTTCGCGCAGAGGGCTAGGGTAGCGGTGGGTCTAAAGGCTACTGAGGTTTAACCCTTACGGTTGCGGTCTACCAGGCCGGGTTTCCTACGAGATGAGAAAAGTCTTAGAAAGGCCAGAGTGTTAGGAACAATATGTTGCGTACAAAAGAATTAGGAAGAAGGTACCACTAGGTCTGGCATGGCGTTCGATCATGAGGGCCGTGTGAGAGCGTGGGCTCGTCGCATGCGTCCGCACCCTGAGGGGTGGAATCGCGAGTGTCCGTCGGTGCATGACTTGTCACAAGGGCCCTAGAGCGGGCTTCGCGTGAGTCGGCCTCAGGACGCTGATTAGCCCGACAAGTCTGGGGTGCGTGTGTGCGCTCCATTCGCGCAAGAGCAAAGGTTGCGCGTCGCATGCGGGCATTGGCCATCGCACAGGATCAAACGCGACTGGGCGAGCAAAGTTGCCACTGTGACACCACGTCTGTGGCGTCTCGCGTTTGGATGAAGTGAATTGTGGAACCGACACAAGGGTGCTGCATTTCTAACCAAGCGGTCACGTATTCAGGCCGTGGGTACCACAAAACTTAGGCTTGTGCATGGCTAGCTGATGACGTCATATAAGCCAGAAATTGTGATTTCAGTCGCCCTTGTCTTCGTCGGTGATTTCAGTCTGCCTACATCACTAGCCACTTAACGGCTGCTGGCGGGGCTCGATTGAGAGCCCCAAGACGCAACCGGACGAGCATATCCCGATATCGGTCGGTGAACGCGCATCTACCATTGCACTTGAGGTTGTATTATAGAGGCCGAAGATGTCAAGTCTCACGCTAACCGAGCGAAATGAAGCACTGAAAATAACTTTTGACTTCGGTCGAGCTGAAGTGAATTAGTGAGCACGCCGTTGCACGCATCCAGGCGACGAAGCGGAATAAGAATTAAGTGGGCGTCAATTAGAAAAAATAAACAGAAGAGAAATTAAATATACCGTGTAACTTTTGCGTTAACGCCTCTGAAAACTAAAACTCAACACCAGCAAGAACAAAATTAATAAGTATGCTAAATCGTGTTGACATCAGTGCTGATCCTCATCTTTGATCAATAGCAAAATTTATCTTTATTTCTACCGTTTTTTAATTGTTCTACGACTGATACTGAAAGGTAAATCAAGGTCAGGCGAAACGCATGCCCAAATGGTGGCGATCTAAGAGGCACGGCTATCATGTGACCTGTACTCCCTTCAGTTGTCTATAAAGAATTTGATTTTCGTACAAAGCCGTATATTTAAAACTAAGCTTCACATAAGAAATAACATTTCGATGGAAATTGGTATTTTTTCCATTGAATATCTAGGAGCAACATTCAGTTTCATTATCGGTGCTCGTTTCAGAGAAGGTTTAACGTTTTTTCTTGAGATATTTACGAAGAGAAGTTTATAAAGTAATGGTAATTTTGCAGTTTTTTCGTTTATTCGTGCCATCATTATCCTTCACGAAATTTATCATCTTTTTAACGATTTCGTCAGACGGATTTCATCGTCAAGTTTTCATTTAAAGCTTCATTAAATTTATATTTCCAGTAATCAATGGTTGTTACAACCGATGGTGTACGACTGAAACGTTGCTGAAGACTTTGGCAGACGTTGTTGGCAAGGCCCTGGTAAACTACCACATGATTAACTATAACCATTCTCACGAACGGAAGCGAATGTGTGAGCCCAAGGTTCTTACTGCGAAAAAGCATGAAGGTTGTCCAAATGATCGTGCCCTCATCTTTTTTTTTTCATAAACGTTCGCTGTCAATATATGTGTGCGTCTTACCGTAATAATGAAACCTTATTTACGTAAAACCAACAACTTGAATAATCCATATTAGTAACGAATAAGGAACATCAATGATTTAATTTAATTGAATCTATAAAATGTTAGTAAATACATAAATATCAGTGAAATCAACCTGCTCAATAAATAGATACGGAATCTTATAGATCGCACGGCATGCAGCAATAAGAACATGTACAAAGAAGGTAAGTTACGAGGTGACCTGTGTGAATGGGGAGGTGAAACTAACATGCCTGCTCATCAAATGGTATGGAAGGCAACTTCGTGGTCAGATACAAGTTAGGGTCATAGAAGGCGCCGTCGTGACTTGCCACGGAAACGTATCAGTGCTCAGGTCCCATGTTACACCTCCAGGGCTACCTTTAGATAGGACATTGTTAATGATGTCCGGAGCAACAAAATCCTTTCAAGACTGAATTATTGTTCGGGCTCTTACAATGTAAAATCAAATTTAAAGAAGATCCCGAAGGGCCAGTTAGATTAATTAAATAAATCAGAGAGCAGGTAGAGAAAGGCCAAAGTAGGTCAAACTCTTGAATTATCACACATTAGACAGGTTTATCCAGCATTTTCAACTGGCATACTTCCACCTGTCAAAGACAAACGCTGCATGCCATCCGCTTCCGTTTATTTTACTCTTTTGTACCTTACTTATGAGACCGAGTGAAAAACGTTGAAATCCGTTGAAAACTCGTCCATTTATCTGTCTGTGCTAATCATTTTCTATGTGTTCCGCTTAATGCATTCTAAATGGTCCTTAGTTTTAGGTCCTTTGTGAAGTTTTCAGAATACGGACAGATAACTTAAATTGCATCACTAGTATTGAATAATAGTCAATGAACTCAGCATAAGTATTTCAACATGAAGCCGTTCACATAATGTCTAGTAAAATCTACTTTTCCCCGTTATGCTTTCGCCTATAGTTCTTTTGAATTATATTCATTTAGGTGTGTATGACAAGGCACTTGAGCGAGTTAACTGAACATTAACTGACACTTTTGAGGCCATCTCTGTTTCTTTTTAACACTTTTATTCCTCGAATCATTTTTAAAATTTCCGAGAATATTTGCATACGAGGATTAACTTTTCCATTAGTTTTTCTTTCATTATTTTCCTAATTTACTTTTCTTTCCAAACTGCAGCAATCACGCAAATGTACTTTCCAGCGTTCAGACGAACTAAGTAAGAATTAAGCAAGTCCACTTTTCTTAAAACCGTCTACAACTCCCCTTCCGTAAAAATGGGTTGCAATTCCTTTCTAAGCTCATATGCGAATTTCTGCGCGTTATGTGACAGATAAGGTAAACAACTGCTGATCGGCATAAACAATATTGGATTGTGCTTATTAGTTTATATTCTTTCTAAATTTGATTTATTCATTTGTTCTAGTTGTCAAGAAGAAGGTTGCTGTCGGCGTGAAGGAAAGGAGAGGCCTTTAAATGGACCTTAAGAGGATTATAAAGCAAGAAACGCAAAACGTTCAGTGCGAAAACTACGACCATTAGAAAGCATCACTGTTATTTTCCCTCAACAATGTGCGAGACAAGAAAAGTCTGGTAACACACTTACGTATTGGCCTTTCCTGGATTTAACCAAATATTTTATTAGTGAATGTTTGAGTTGACCCAAGTGTGAAAAACTCTAGGCGTTTGGCGGGATTTGAACCCGCGCATCAGAGAAAGCCTTTGCCGGAGGCTAACGCTCTGCCGCTAAGCTACAAACGCCCGCTTCACGCCATGAGTTTAATCACACTTGGATCGATATTACCCGCTCAACTTTTCGCTCATATGGAATCCACCAATACGGGAGCAAGTTGACTGCCCGGCAAAGGCTTTCTCTGATGCGCGGGTTCAAATCTCGCCAAACGCCTAGAGTTTTTCACACTTGGGTCAACTCAAATTAAGCAAATCTGCCAAACCAACTTAATAATTAGTGAATGTATCGTTGTGAAGCCGCATCCATGAAGTGCTTGCCAATACAAGCGAAAATGCAAGTTCTAGGAAGTTATTGAGAGAAAGCAGAAGTGATCGCTGGGGAAAGAATTTTATTCGCTTGATGCTTCTGAATCCTTCGCACATCCATTATCAGAGACAATAGCAGAAATTAGTAGTTCATACACAGGGATCCGCAGTATTTATAGGATGCAGTCTCTATGCCGACAATTACATAGAACAATCCATGGCTCCCCCAGTTGAGGATCGTTGCCCGATTGTGCGCTTGTTGGTCGACATGCGGGTCATGACCTGAGGAACTTTCATCATCCCTGCTGGAGTTGGGCCCGATGATTGCTCGACCATCTGGTTCTCCAGCGCTGGCGTTAGGAGACGCCTTCGCCTGGGCGCTCGCAAATGGCGAAATGCTTCGGCCAAACTTAGCCTTCGCACGGAATGTGGGTTGGGCAGGTTATGTGACTTTTTTATAGACAGTAGATCCTTAATCCAAAGTTCAAGCAACTACCGGCTCACGCGACTATCACAACTGATGACAATGTCGACTTCACCAAGTTTGAATGTTTAGCCGGGTCTCGCCGAATGAGCCGTAATTTGGAAACTGGCATCACTTCTTCGCACCGATACCGTGGGTTCGGCGCTTCACGTCGGAAGAAGTTTTTCCGCTTTTCCGAAGTAGCTGCTTTGTCCGCGACTGCATTAGCTAACCATCTTCGCTTTGGCTTCAAAATTAACAGCCCGTCTACAATTTTCTCCCTAATTAGTCACCGTATAAAAGTGTTTCCGTTTTAGTAAATGCAGTCTTAAACAGAAAATCAAAGAAGATTATGCCATGTCAGTTCTTTCAGGTAAATATAATTATCTTTGTATGAGGAAACGAGGTTTGCCAAAAATAATTCATTTGAAATCATCTATCGTAAAACATGCAACTGTTGAATAGTACTGGACAGCTTTTTTTTTATTAAGAACACGCTCTCTGGCCTGTCTGAAATTAATTTCTTGTACTGCAGACTACTCAGATTAACATTTTTATTGAAACAGTTATGGGAAACCCCTCCAAATTTTACCACTAGCAGAGGTATCAACCGTGGCACAAAATTTCTCAGAGTAATGATGTGGTGTAGCCCATCTTCTTGATTAACGTTTTCTGTATGTCTTCTGAGAAGTGATGACGTATGTGTAGAGTTTTGATGCTAGAAAAGCTTTATTTCTTTTGCTTCTGTTTTGCAGTATTAATGTTCACTTCACAAGGAAAATATGTTGTTCGTTTGCTCAAATGAAATGGTAAAATGTTGCAAATTTATTTACAAATCTGAACGCAAATATTCCCTACATTAAAGGAAAACTATTTAGAACTGTGAACTTTTAATCAGAAGTAGCTTACAAATTTTAAACCCTAGGAGGATTAAGATAATAGTTACTGGTAAAGAAGACAAAGGATCGAGCAGTAGAACGGGATGTATTTTTTCCTGAGCTTTCGAGCTCTTGCAGGAGCTTATCGTCAGAGGTGGAGAAACAGCAACAAACAGCAACTTCTTAGTTCTGTCTGACAATACAAAACACTAAATACCAGTAAGAAAACTGTCGACATTCTACCGCTGTAGAGTAAAGATTCCCTTGATGAGATTAATTTCAAACTTGAATAGATGAGTGAATTTTAAATACGATAAAGTAGGGGTGCATGCTTTCACGTTGTCTAACAAAGAGGTAAGTAGAAAAAGAAAGAAGATCACTGCTTCCCACAAAAATTTAAAATTCCTTCGCGTTTTGTAGTGAACGTTTCAGATGTGTCGGCTTACTACAATTAATATGATCCATCTACTTCACGTCTTTTGATCCTATAAAGCGTATTTAAAAGGAGCTCAACCAACTATTACCATTAGGGCATGAGATTGCTCTCAGAGTGACAGCTATAAACTTATATTAAATAGCAGTAGGGTGATGTAGAACTGCAGAAAATGCACTTCGTAGGTAGGTCTAAAAGAAAAAAAGGTCCCGAATTTTACCTTCCTCTGAACTTGATACTACACTCGGAGTTAATTAGTGCGTCCACTGCTGGTAGTAGAATTACCTCCGAAAACTAGACACAAGCAATCAAAAGGACGAAGAGGCACTGAAAAAAGAAATGGCTGATGCAATGATTTTAAAATAAGGACAGCAAGATCTAATTTTTATGAAGCATACGATTGAGTTACGTATGAAGGTGACTGCACCTACAAGGAAAAATTTGATCAAGCTACTTCGACATGAAGGAGATAAAAACGGCCAGTGTTATAAAGCTAAAAATAAATTTCTTACCAAAATTTGATTTGAAAACGTGGCTTTTCCTTTAGTTAAACGAAGCAAGATTACTTCTTAATTCGAGGTTTACCCATGTGGAAATCTTTCAGTTTGCACAACTGGATTCTTTTCGTTTGATGTCAATCAAAATTAAGGGCTGTTCCTCCAGACTATCGCCTTTATTGCTTACAAATAAAACAATATTCACCCAGGTACCAGAATATTTTTTTAGAAATTGGGGTTCGAGAAAAAGGCAAAAAATGCATTTATTATGAGAACTATTATGAGCGAGTTTTTAGGAATCTCCTACTTTAGCTTTCGTCTTTTCGCCCAAAATTACGCAACGCAAATGAGGCAATCCACCTATTAAGCTTTTGTCTCCCTTTGCGAGCCTTTCTTTTTTCTTAACTTCTTGCAATTCAAAAAGCGAGAGAAATAGAAAGAGTATCAGACCATTTTAATGCCAGTCACATCTGTCCCCTTTTTGTTTTTGTCTAGGAAAAGCGATTCATCCTTGCACGTTTTATTCAAAAGTACAGCAATCCCCTACGGCCAAAATTTCTGGAACAGTCAGTTCCAAAAAAGCCCGTCATGATATCCTTACCATTCAACGGTGACGACATTCCCAACACAATCAAGCGACGATTACGCTGTACGATAGAAAGGACCTACAACGCAGCAAAATTAGTCTTCTTAAGTTCTACCAAAAGTATTCCATTAAAACGGCCAAAGGACGCTCTGCCATTGCACGCCACCTCCAATTGTGTTTACGAATTCACATGTAATTGCGGATGCAAATACATTGGGCGCACGCAAAGGCAACTCGCAGCCAGGGCTGCTGAGCACTTGCCTAATTGGCTTTTGAAGCAAGAAGACAGAATACCAAGGTCCTCCATTACCAAGCATCTATTAGACAGCGGTCATTCTGTCGACGTTAAAACAGCGTTTTGAGTACTTGTTCGGGCCCGAACAAACCGAATCCTGCGCTATTTAGAAGCTGCATACGTACGGTGGGAGAAACCTGACCTATGCAAGCAGCTTGATCATGTCATCAACCTCCAACTTCTCTGGTGATTGGCCATTTAATTGAATTTCCCACATGTTTTTCGTTAACTTCTCTCAGCCACTACTCCCCATATGTTGACTTAACGTTCCCGTCCTTTATCGATTAATTTTTTAAACTGACTCAGGTTCCTTGCTGTTACCAGTAATTCTGTGAGATTTACCACTCCTGTATGTGTCTTCGTTAACATTCTTATGCAACGACCAGAAGCAGCTGATGAGCTGTCTCGAAATTTGTTGATATCAATGAATTCTGCTGTTTTCGCCTGTTTACAATTACTAAAATTGCATAGTTTTTGATTAAATTGGCTATTAGCAACAAGAACTTTCTCCTCAGCACCTAAAAATAAGTATTTGTCCGGGTGGAATTCCGTTTTCGGTACCAAAAAACTACTAATGGAAGAGTTTGAAGTGTTTTTAATAACCAAGTGCAGTTTAAATAAGCAAATGGTGACTGCGCATGTTTATATTCTTGTGGCTGTGTGGATCATGGGTCCGCATTTAGAGCAAACGTTTGCATACCGCTCCTGCACAAGTATATTTTTGTTAATACATTTGAATTTCAAGCACTTTTTAGATCTTCATATTTGCCCATCTGGCTTAACTTTCCAGTTAATAGGTTTGACTAATACTCCAAGCTAAAATGAAATATTCTGCAGGATGCATCTACTTTGATTGTTCTACTGAAACTCATATCTTGACATATGCGTTTATTATAAGTACTATTTAACGGCAACTGCAAAGTTACTTAAATGTAAAACACAAATATGATGTGCATAAGACTTAGTTTCAGATTTGAATTTAAAAATGAATGTATATATCGCTGTCGATCGATTCGCAGAGTAATCATTTGATAAACAAAACATTTCATAGAATATTTGCAGCGGGACACTTTTTCAAAGTGGCAAACCACTTTCTTTCAATGCAATGTTGCGTAATATGACCAACAGTGTTCAAAACACCTTAAATAAGAGCACCATGACGGTTTATTGTTAATGCTTACTGGAATACACAATAACATAAATATAATTTTGTTTACATCATCCCTGGAAGAAAACGAAGAGGAGGCGACTTCTGAGACCGAAGTGTAGTCCGGATGACGTTTCAAAAGCCCGCTCGCTTCCATCGTCAGCGAAAGGTGTCTGTATTCCTGTTTGCGTCAGATTAATGTGAAAGACCGGCTTTCGGCTCTGCTTATCTCTACGCCTGACCTATTGCTCCATTCTGAGCCGATGTTAGACTTTTGCGGAGCGCTTGGTAGGCGTGATGAAGTTCCACGGCTCTGTTTAGTGTGCCAGTCGAGGACTATCTTTCTAGCAGAAATCTGGCAATCTTGTCATTGGCTCGGCCTATTACCCTTGCTTTTTCAAAGGCGAAAGTGTGGTTCTTCTGCTTTTTGTGGTCATAGACCAAAGGCAGATTATCCCTGCGGTTGATTGTGAGCTCATGCTCATGCAACCTTGTGCCAAGGCGTCTGCCCGTTTCACCGACATACCTTGCAGTGCAGTCTTAGCATGGTATGCTGTAGACCACAGCTGACTGTTCTGTCAAAGGTAGCGGGTCTTTGGGCCTCATGAGCTGCTGTCTGATGGTTGATTTCGGTCTATGAGCCACACCGATCCCGAATGTTTTCAGGATTCTTGGAGCCACATCTGTTACATTCCACATAGGGGATTGTGAGCCAGAAGTTAGGGTCATCTCCTTTCGACCGCTCATGGTGGGTCTTCTTAAGACACTTGACACAGCTCACGATGACGCGAGCAATTCAAACAGCCACGAAAATCAATCGGTGCCATCGACTGACGCATGGGTGAATGGTCGTTCACATTTCTCTGACGCACACTTGAATACAGACACCTTGCTCTGACGATGGAAGCGAGCGAACTTTTGAAACGTCAGCCGGAATACACTTTGGTCACAGAAGTCATCTCCTTTTCTTCTTCCGGGGAGGATGTAAGGAATATTTTATCTTGACCCCGAATTTTCTCGCATATTAATAAATAAAATTACATTTTCCATCTATTTTGCGTTTTTTTCATATGCATATCTATTGGACTATTGCATCCATTAAAAACCGAGTTTTATCCCCCTAAATCTGCTCAACTAAAACAGTGAGATATACAACGGAGAACGCTAGGACCATTTTGAAGGAAATACAACTTTGCCGAAATTATGCAACTCATTAAAGGTTGATTTGTCATGATATTGGCAACTGCATCGTTTGTGATCTCTTAGTCGTATGTGATCCGGACGTCTGATTCTACTCACGGTGAGTAGAGGCTGCTTTTATGAAAAGGTTGGAATTATTTTTTCAAAATAAAGTGTGTCGATCTTTCTTTTCAATTTAAGAGACCAGCGTAAGTTAAAGCAAAAAGGTTTGCTAATTATGCTTTACACTATTAGTCTCTTTTTATTAAAAATGCACGAGAAAAAATGCACATGCATTTGTAAGATTATAACTTACAGATATACATTTCAGAAGGACAGTTAGCGAGCGTACGTATACTTTCGATAAATTATCTTCGGGTCATTACATTTATATGGAAGGGGAAGGTACAGGGTGACAAGCCATCAATTTATTATTGTTCTAATCAACTTAGCCTTGGGAATGGGGGCTTAAGGTTTGGGTTGATAAAAAGTGGGTAGTGACAGGGTAATTAGGCGAGGGGGGGGGAAGAACGCATGGAAAATGCTGGTAGTTCTGCGGCCGTTGGCCATGCAAGCTTGGGGCCTGAAGAAGGTTTTTCTGCGCGCACAACACCGGCTTCATCAGGCGAATGGCCGTGGCCTCCGCTGTTGCCAGCAGCCGTTGACCCAGGGACTTCGGGTAATCTGGTGAGACCTTGTAGATCATCTTAAAGGCTTCGTTCGGGTCAACACGGTGTCCAGAGTCCACCATATGAGCAAGAATGGAACTGTTGACGTCCCTGACTTCACCTTTGTTAAGCCATGCTGGCAGGTGCTCCCATATCCTCTTGGATAAGCGCCGGCTCGTGCGACCTATGTAACCTGCTCCACAGGAACAAGTAAATGAGTAAATGCACATGGAAGTGGTCTGGGCTGGCAGCTTATCCTTACCTTCGCCGTGAAGGACCGGGTTTGTTGAGAATAACACCCGAACTTTCGCCGCTGGGAAGGTTCGTGATACGGCTTGGTTAAGGCGTCGGCTTAACAGTTCACTTGCTGCGTCTCCTTGAAAGGGGACTTTGAGGAAAAGGGTCTTCTTTCCCACGGTGGGTGTTAATGGTTTGCGTTCTCTCTCCATCATGTTCTTCTGAATAAACTTGTCAGGGTACCCGTTCTCTCGAAGCAGGTCCTGGATCTTCGTGAGCTCTCTTTCAATAGTATCGTTCAAGCAAATTTTTCTAGCCCTTTGCGTGAAGCAGCGGACTAGATTACGCTTCTGCTGGATGGGTACGAAACTGTGAAAGTTCGTGTACTGTCCGGACCAGGTTTTCTTTCTATAAACGCTCCTTCGGAGGCTACCATCAGGTCGTCTGCTTAGGAGAACGTCCAAGAACGGAAGCGAACATGCCGTTTTCATCTCCAATGTGAACTTCATGGAGGGGTGTGCTTGGTTGACAGTATTTAGAAGCGAGTCTATATTGGTGTCTGCTGGGGGGATAGCAAAGATATCATCGACATAGCGACCGTAGTGTTTAAATTTATGAATCTGGTCGCTAAGTTGAAACTTCTCCAGCTTGCCCATGAAGATATTTGCTAGGAGAGGCCCAAGGGGAAGCCCATGGCGACGCCGTCTATCTGTCGATATAGTTGGTTATCAAAAAGAAACTGCACATTTAATGTGCATTTTAGTAGAAGTTCCTTCAGAGCTTCTATTGGAATTCCTACTTCTGTCTGATTCGTCAATAGGAAGTCGCAGATGTAATCTACTGTTTCCACGACCGGGACGTTCGTAAATAGCGACTAGACGTCTAAGGAGAGCATCATCATGCCATTTAGGTTTATGTCCCTGATGTCGTCAATAAATGTGAACGTGTCTCGATAGCTCCGTGGTGCTAGTTGCTGCTGCAGCGGTTTGAGTTTATCCGCTAACCACTTGGCTATCGTATGGTAGGGCGAGCTACGCATGTCCAAGATCGGACGAACTGGCAGGCCATCCTTGTGGATTTTTAGGAGGCCATACAGGCGAGGGATATGCGTACCTTCTGGCCGGAGACGTTCGAGGTCACGGTCACTTATGAAACCTGCCGTTTGGAGTCTTCTTAGGCAGTTAGTCAAGTGTGCCTCTACTTCATCTGTGCGATCCTTCTCTTTGTCTACTTTCTTAAACTTTGTCTGGTCTGACAAGATAGTATGCATTTTTCGAAGGTAATCCGACCTGTTCATTATGACGAAACCTGTTCCTTTATCAGGTCTAGTAATCAGGATGTATTTATTTTCTTGCAACTGCTTTAACTTCTCTATGTGTGCTTTTGACAGCACTCCGCGACTGATTGGTCTCTGATTCAAGTACTGGTAACTACAATTCACCAGTGTCGATTTTAAATGCTGATTACTTTCAGTTGAGATATGCTTTAATTCGCAAGTTTGGTTAAACAGGTTTTCAAACTGGTTTTCCAATTCTAACTGATTAACCCTTCGAGCAGGTATGCAGAATTTTGTGCCAAGAGATAATGCCTCAACTGTTGTCTTATCAAACGTCAAAGAGGAATGATTGTATACGTACCGATCTGGGTCTTTAGGCAGTCTTGCTTGGGGTTTCCTTTCATGCACCCTTTGTAGTAGTGACGATCTTTTTGCTTCCCCCCGTTTCGTTTCTATGATCTTTGTGTAGCTGATGAAGTCTCGCCTTTCTTCGTCATTGAGGGTGTCCAGAACGTCAGCGCGCTGGCGCACGTGACGCTCTAGTTCTCCCATCTTTATCCAAGTGCTTTCTAACTGGTTTTCAGCATATCTTCTTAAGGTGTCAGTAGTGATAGCAGTACGATTGCGACGCAGGGCTCTCCAGTATTCATTTGGATACTCATTGCTTTCCACACAGTCCCAAATAAACTTGGCCAGAACCTTCGCCTCTGCAAGCTTGTTGTTGAAACGCAGGTACCCATCGAGTGCCTTCAACACCGCGGGATCCTTGGACTGCTTTAACGTTGCGAAAATCCCCATTCGATAATTTAGAAGGACAGTTGGCGAGATATACATTTCACAAACTAAAAGGTAGCACTCTAATATAAGGACAGCTAAGTAAGGTGAATATGCTGGATATTTGTTTGTTGATGGATTTGCCAGTAAGTGAATCAAATATCCCAGATTATTTGTAAATATGTTTGAGTAATAATTGACTTGCTTGGCCAGTTTTTTAATTCCAAAGCTTTAAAAATGGCTTCTGGACCAGTTACCAGTAGATAAGTTGTACACAGTTGATATTCTAGCTCATGGGAAACGCGAAAATCTTTGCAACAGTGTTTATCTCCAATAAACTAATATTAACGTATCTCCAAAAACTGAAAGGCATATAAAAGCTGCTATTAATTCGCCAAGAAATGCCAAAGTTTTTTACGTAGCAGCAACTTTCAAAAAAAATAACAGTAACAGCGCAAATTGAATAAAATTGTCTGGAAGAATCGTAGACATACGAATTTAGTGACAATTAAGTACATTGATAAAGAATAATGTTTATCCGGTGATTCCTTTGAGTCTGGTCCTCTAGTTTTTTTTCAATTAATATATATTTCCGTTTTGCATTTAAATTCGTTTCAAATCATTCTTAAAATTCTGACAAATATTTAACGAGTTTCCATGCTTTTAATGTCTTACCAATACCTTCAAAATAAGATATTTCTCAAAAGCCTTACGAAAGAAATGAGTTTTTCAATGTTAGGTTTTATGCAGATGGCCAGTTGGTTCGTTTTTGTGGACTCACCTGAGCAGAAAAACTAAATGCTGAGAAGACTGAAAATTCACAACAGAAGTCGGAGTCTATTATAAGTCATCTGCTTTAAAAGGGTTCTAATAAATATTAATCTGCCAAATATCTGCGCGCTTTACCTTTTTCCAACGTAAAGTCGAACAGCTAGGACTCTTTGACCTTTTGTTGATGCTTCGGATACTGTGTAATACAAGGCCTGCTGATAATGCAACAAATCCTTTTCTTGTTTACACTAAAGTGCTGTTTGATGATTTTATTCATTTTTCTACTGTGTTCTAAGATCGAAATATCCCAGCGAGTGGCCGCATATATCCTAAGGTTTTGCGAAAACTGTTAACTTTTCGCATATTCGGTTTCCCAATTTAAAGTTAGCGGAGATCGTTTTAGTTGAAAACGTATCTGGCAGCATGCTTAAAGTTCAGTGAATATTATTTTCGATGTCATCTCCACAGCAAAATATAGGAATTTTGGATATGGTTCCAATGCTCTATAGTAAAATCAGCTTCGATCATACGAGATTAGTATTGCGTTTTATGGCAAATAAATAGGAGTTGCCTCAACCTTTTAAATCTGAATTTATTCCCTGTTTGCATACAAATACAATTCCTCTCACCGTCCTCCACAAACATTCCCAAAGCAAAAAGGCCATTAGATATTTACTAAAGTCTTCCTCCGCTCCGGACTGAATTTTTGGCATAGCTCGACATGCAGAGTCTTATAGGATTCTTAAAAGGAAACCTAACGCTTGTCCGCAATGGCGTCAGTTCTGCCTTTCCTAGACGACGGTTCAAAATTCTCCTGTCTTCTTGTCACCTACGCAATACCTTAAATTGAAACGAGGGTTGTGTGATGCTCAAAAGCATAGCGTATATACTGTGAGGAAGCTCAGGCTGATAAAAACTACTTTATGGAGATTCTTCGAACAAAAACGTTGGCGTCGGAACAATTCCGAACTTAAAGGGCAGACATTTCAATCGGGCTTTCCGCTTACGCTTACGGATTAGACAACTTAATGCAAAGGAATTCTTTTTTCGGAAATCCTATGCTCACGCAAACTTTGGTTGCAACAAAATTTGAGGTATTTTATGTTTGAAAGGCGTTGGCATAAGGAGTCTGCGACTGCTGCAAAAGATGAAACCGTAATTACTGATATAAATTAAAGTAAAAACAGTATGGCGAGTGCTGCTTGCAAGAGGCTTAAATTTTTAAAAATTTAATCATTGCTAGCATACCGGCGTAAACAAATTTAAGGAAACTTTGAAATAATAATGAGCAGCACTAGGCATATGAAGTGCTTGAAAGAACTATAAGAATTACGAAAGGTTTGTCAAGACAAAGAAAATTTTCCAGATACTGCCCAAGTTCCGCAGACGTAAAAATACTAGATTTAAATAAGAACAATAAATTTAATTCTCTACGTAAGTTGAAAACAGATTGTTTTCAAGTTCGTTATATAAGAAGAACCTTTCGTCAGTCAAATAGTTTGTACATATTACCATTAGCGGATAACTATTTATTGAATATTGTTCAATAAAGTCTTGGATAATTTCGATCGTGTTCAGTGTCTTCATTGATAAATTGCGTTTCTGTTCAACGTTTACACCAGAATATTTATCTTACTATAAACATAAAAAGCATTTGACCAAAAACGAATAAGTGAATATTAATTCTCATGAAAATGGCCATGTAGATCATATTTAGAAGTGCTTAAAAACGGCAAACCACATTGTCGAGAAAAGGTAACGTCCGCCACGGAATTCTGATATTGTTATTCCTTAGATTGATAAAACATGTTCTCTAATAGATAACCTCCTTAAGACGTGGTTTAATTAGATATTCACCTGAAGAATATCCGGGTATATCACCTTGTTCCAAGGTTTTATAACGTTCGGAAATTTTTGACAATTTATTTTTATTAAACATGAAGATGGGTAATTTAATTGGACTAGAAAGGAAAGAATTTAATTTTCTATTTATAATGAATTATTTTCTTCATAAGTGGAATAATTCCACGATCTGTTAAAAGCTAGCGAATTCAAAAAGCATTGGCAATATAAATTGCCATTGTTTGAAATACCTTTTATACTTTTGTCTGTTCTACTTCTAAATAACACCAAAACGGAGCATATGGTTTACAAAAACGTTTATTTCTACATGAGTTACGTTCAATTCAACCCTCTTTAAATTACTTTCGCGGTAGCATGTGTGGTCACAACTTATTTACCAAGAAGAGCGCTACAAAAACAAAATGCGACAAAAAGTATTTGTTACTGCATTTTGTGCAAATAATCTTCAAAGGTGAGCTTAATATAATTTTCAAAACTTAAATTGGTGCTTGTTTCTGAAAATGAGTGCAATTCCTTAAAGTTAGCTTCATTTCCATTTGAGCAACTTCGAAACAAATTTTGAAGTTCTAAAAGGGATTATTTATCCAATTTTTATACTTATTCTGGAATGCTCCCATTGCACAATGCATGTTACTTAAACATTTGTCTCTGTTGTACCTTATAGAATAGGAAATTTCTTCGATATAAACTTGCGCATGATTTAGCCAAAATAAGTGCCTATTTCGCTTCATAACTTTAACTAAGAGGGCAGTTTTCCACGTTAAAACCTTTCTTATTATTAAATTTACTCTGTTGATCAAATACTTGCTGAAGTATTAAGTTACATTTCGTCATGAGTGTTGCAAGCGGGACTCGCCAAACTGTAAATCTTCGCATTTCAAATGGGTAAAAGCATTTGCATTACTGCAAGGATAGACTAGACTGTCTGAGGGACAGGAAAATATTTTGCTACATCTGAAAGCTCAACTAATTTTCCTCCATATTGATCCGCACTTCGGGTTAAACACCATCCAGTGATGTTAAAATGCAAATTAGATGTGTTAGGGAAAACTGCCTTTAGAACATATATTATGCAAGCGTAATCCGAAAGGGGCTAGCGCCACTGATTCATTTTCGCGCGGTCGCGTCTGAATTGACAACCACTGACTTAAGCCAGAGACAATCAAGTTTCGAGGCTGTTGGACCACAAAGAATTCCCGCGCTTTTGGACAACCTTGATTCTAGCTGGTTAACCTTTGGACTTGCAACCCGATATCACCTTTTTAAGTCAGTGATAGAAACATTCTGCATGAGTTAAAGTGACCAAGTTTTCTCTATAACTTCTCATATTTCCTAATTCTGAATTGAGGATGCGCCGCAGTTGCTTTTTTGACTGCCTAAAAGTAGAAAAAGTTGATTAAGGCGGGAAAATGGCGAAAGAGTCTCAGATGTTTAGGAGTGAAACGCCAACTGTACAAGGAAATGCCAAGAGCCTAGCTAACAATTCGAGGGCAGCAGCCGACTTGACTGTTAGCAGAGGATCTCATGACGGGGGACAAATGAGAAAAACCATGTCCTGAGTGCAGCCAAGGGAGACCAGGGCAACTGGGAGGGTTTTAAAATTGACAATCCTAATCCCAACCCATATTATAGTACAAAAACACTTTAAAACGGTCGAGCAATTTGCCGATCGCATTCTTAATGAGGTCAACCACCCTCTCCACTCTTTCCGTCCCATGCGTCGAGGCTTCCGACATATTCTTGCCGCACATCAGTATATCAGCACTTGGTACTCCCATTCCTAGCACGCTACCTCACGTGCGAATAAGTGGAAATTGAGAAGTTGAAATCTGATCTGTCTCAAAAGTAGACGTGGATACGATGTATAACTTTACTTGTGAGTATTACATAACCTTTTACCTTTTAACATGACTCATTACTTAACCTTCGTGAATGGAGCTATTTTTTCGCTGAAAATTTATGATGTTTATTGATAGATAAAGCAAGATTCTCTTCTGTTCTTTCTTCTTTCTGCAGAAACTAATTTTAAGTTAATATTTTATGGGTTTTGGGCCAAAAAATTCTACTTTTTATTATATCTTTAACAAACGATGGTTTCTTTATAACTTCAGAATTTGTAAGGTATAAGAGTTGAATTAACTCATGCATTGACTATCTCACTTTATGTGCTAAAACCGACCAGATGATCAATATAGGAGCGCAGGCTGGCACCGCTTCCATAAAGAGCAGTACAAAAAATATAATTCTCTACTCTGATCGATTTTAAACTCATTTTTTGAACATAAGTCACAAAGTGATTTGAACTTATCTTAAGGAGCGCTGTTGCTTTTTAAAAAAAGGGATCATTCAGATCTCTTCTTCAAATTCACCGTGCTTTCCAAAACTTCTACGTATACTTATGAAACATAGAACTAACCTTGAATTTTTTTAAATACACTCCAGTTTATCGGTTCATGTCGGGATCGTCTGTCAATCTGGTAAATAAGGATGCCGAAAAGCACAGAAATAGCAATCTTGTCCGTTACCAAAAAATTACCAATCCGAATATTTTTAACGCACCTGTAGTCTGTTTTACTCTGATAGGGTAAATTGGACTAAGAATAGTAGGCTTAAAAAGTATATCTCGTGAGGTTTACCGTCAGACATGTGCTGAGTTGCCCATTTACGACTGGTTAATATCGTTTTAGAAATATTTTAATGATACGGGTTTCAGTAAATGTTCGAATACTCAAAATTAAAATCATTACGAAACTTTCTAGTATTTTCTGATATAAACTGTCATTTCGTAGCTTTAATTTGATGAAATTGGGAGATAACACAAGACCGAATGGGATGGGCAATTCATTTTATTAAACAATGGGAATTTTCGCAACTTTTAAACAACATCTAGTCAGTTTTTTTACTTCCCTTTTATTATACCCTTGTAAGAAATAAAACAGCAAATTGTAATATTAGCTGGATTTTATATTCATGACCAAATTTACACAAAATATACTGAGCTATACTAAAGTATATCTTCGATAACATGCTAGACTTCTAGGAACAGGTCGAAGGTCCGAATCTCGAGTGGTGAATCACCTGGTGTTGGGTATGGTTAGCTGGTGACGGCTAATGAGCCAAAACAGATCATTAAAATTCCTTAGTCTTTTTTGCTAATGTGTTTCTGCCTATAAGAGGCTGGCCGTTGAGGGGCTGCTGGCGGGCTCAACAGCAAACCACAATGCAGAACGGGAGGAGTGAATTATGTTACCGATCGGTGAGCATCAAGTAAAGTCAAGTTTATTAAAGGAAATATAGGCAACCGCCTTTGAACTCCCTCTTGGTACACAGGAGTTAATAAATTCATCGGCACAGCCAAACATTCAAAAGAAGTCGTTGACACAATTGTAGACGACTACCCAATTGTCCATCTGCCTACATATGTGAAAACATATTCCCCTATAAATCGACCTATTTCTGTTTTCGTCTTCAACCAGAAGCAAAAAAGTGATCGAATTTTATCATATCGTCGGCACTGCCTAAGACCATACCGTTTCATCAACTTCTTACGCCTTTTTAAATGCTTTAATTTCCACTACCACAAATTGACTGCGAAATTTCGGTCGAAATATTTGATGGAAGAGGAAAACCACCGCGCTTATAGATGTATAAAAATATTTTGCTAAAGGATTTGTGCTGGGGTACTTGGCAAGATCTCTAGGTTATAGTGGCAATTTAGCCTTCACGAACTCTACTTTTAGTCCGCGGGAAGGATTAGGATACTGCAACTGGTATGTATTGGAAACAATATGGATTCTCGTTGGGCCAGGATAAGTTTCCTATTCGAATGTTTCAAATCTCAGGAACTGCAAGATCATCTGTTTTTTTGTTACGAATCGGGGTGAACTTTTGAACTACGGATGTGCGTACTCAGGGAAGCATAATTCTGTTCGATCCCTGGAACAATAGATTTATTTCTCTTAGGTTCCGAATTCATGCAGGGTTCCATTTTTAGACATAAAGGTAACAGAGAAAACGCCAGATTTAGGGTTACAAGCTAATTACAAATGTCACGAGAATGTGGAGTCGACTACACAGAACTCTGTATGCTGGCGCAGATCGATAAATCGTCTGACCGAATATATATCTGAGACCTTTTCTTAAATGAATTCACTACCTGTCTTGCAGCCAGTATGAACTATAATATCTGGCTGCCCGGTTAAACACATAACCCGGTTGGTAGATGTGAGTGCAAAAACGAAGCTATATCAGGACACCATTCAACTGATTCCGAGTTTACTAGAGAAAACTGGAAAATAGGACATGCAGGGCCCCATATCCTGTGTTACTTATGTTACCGGAATGGCTATTTCAAGTCATTTATAATCTTGCAACCATTTGTTAGTTCCCGGAGAAAACCAACAGAGACAGAAACTAGGATATGAAAAATTCTACTATGCACCAGGGACATCTGAGAGGCGACCGCGCGCATCGATGCGAGACTCACCTACAAAAGGCAACCATGCGCATCCAGACCATAGAAATCAATGACCGGTCAAATACCACACAGCAGACACAGAACGCACAAAAGAACCATTAAGAGAAGTCCAGCGAGAAATATTATCAAGAAGAATGAATAATTCAAATAAAACCAACAGACTCTGCTCTGGCCTGATTTTGAGGACTTTCAGTAGTAAAAAAGATGTGTCATTTTGAAAATTACTTGTCCCAAAATGTGTACGTACTCAAAATCGAAGTTTTTTCCAAGAGGAGGCAACTAATTCGTGTACTTATGCTTGTTACGGCTGTGATCATGCCTGATCTAGCCGATCTCACTGATGTCACGAACGGTACCTCTCCATGCGTGATGATTGGTGCCAGTGAATCTGGAAAACTCCACCCAGTCTCTTCTTCAGGGACGGAGCCCGAAGATAGAAGATCCAAGAACTGCTTTCATGTCTTGACGGACGATGTCGATGCAAGTCTTGAGTTGCCCTCCTCTTCGGCGCTTCCAAGTGGGCTGCGACGCCGGGTCGAGGGCAGCATAGCTAAGCTCGCGGACGGACGACGGAGAACGTGTCCAAGCCAACTCAGCCGCCTTTCTTGAATGGCCTGAGATATCCTCGTGATACGATCGCAGTGAGTGCGGACTGTCTCATGTGAGATGAAGTCACTATACTTAACTCGCAGGATCATCTTCAGGCACCGGTCGTCGAATATTTTCAGTCTTCGCTCATCTTCAGATCGTCAAGCCCCGCATTCACATCCATAGAGGAGGACTAACCGGATGGATGCACGGCATACACGAATCTTCCTGGCGATGGAGATGTCACGTCGGATCCATAGGCACTTTCGAAGGATTGAGAAAACCCAGCGAGCAGCATTGATACAGGATAAAATGTCGTATTTGCTCTGCCTTTTCAGTAGCAACCTCGCCTCGAGGCATTTAAAGCTGTCTACTTCTTCAAGTTGATGGTCATTAATCCCCAAGAGTAGTCTTTCCAGAATTTATGGAGATGCCAACCGGCATAGCGATCTCATTTAATCGCAACACTAACGATTGTAGACCACCAAAGCTTGAGGCTAACAGCACAGTATCATCCGCGTAGTCAAGATCAGTTAGCCGGCGTCCGGGGGCAAGCTCGATACCGTCCTCTTTATGTTGGGCCTTGCGGAGAATCCAGTCAATGACGTAGTTAAAAAGAATGAGTGAAAGGACGCAGCCCTGTCGGAGACCAGACCGGATTTCGAACGATTGAGACAGATTGTTATGGACCAGGTCTCCTGCGGTGTTAGACGGATAGTAGGCCTTAATCATGGCAATGAGTTTGGTTGGCACTTCATCCAGTTCCATTATTCGCCACAGTGACTTACGATGGATGAAGTCTAATTCAGCGGCGAAGTTGACAAAGCAAATGGCCGTCAGTTGCTGGTAGCTATGACGGAATTCTAGAATGCGCCTCAGTGTGAATATCTGATCCGCGCATCCACGCCCATCCAACATCTTGTAGAAATTCGAAGAGAAATGATTCATTCGAGTGAAATCACGCTGTTTCTCGATACGAAGCCCTTATTTATATGCATAAAATTAACTCTAGGTAATAAAGCGTTGCGTAGGAAACTCGTGGACGTCAACGGCGTGTATACAAACTCTCAAGATTGTACATCTACTGAGGCTGCTCACTGGTTTTCAAAATCCTACTTTATTCTCGCGGGAAGAAGCAAATAAGCAGATCGAGGGAGCTAAAATATGCTCCGAAGTCTGCGGTTTAGTAGCGGGAAATGTAATAAAAAAGCTAGAAAAGACTGCTTGCACCGAGTAGGAGCTAATATTTCGGCGCCGTTACTTTGACGACCTGTTTTTTTATCACCAGCAAGAAGATACTGCAGAATTTTCTCAAGCTGCGCCACTCAGCATTGCCGAGAGTGATAAAAAGGAGGAAAAACTACTTTTAATTTATGTGCTTGTCGGGCGAAGTTTCAGCGGCAAACTAGAAATCACGTTTTACAGCAAGGCGCATAACACCATCCAGTTTCAAAATTTTCACAGCAACCATCCGACGCTTCGCACGCGAAATAGTGTGAACACTCTTCAAACGGGTTCCGACTTAATACGAAAAGTACGCTATACTTTAGCAAGTTATATACGGATTGCATTATACTTAATATTTAAAAATCCTTAGGCATTCCGGTCCATAGAAAGTATACTTAAGTGAATGACCATCAGAGTTTCAGAGTAACCCTTGTCTAAGGTACGTTAGAAGGTAAACTGGAATGACCATTTCTGGCTTATTATCCGTCGAAAACTAGTCATACCCAACCCAGTTGGTGCTCGAACCCATGATCATTTCGATCTGACCTTGATCCTCTAGCCATTGCGCCACGATGTAATTACCTTGCAGGAGATATTGCCACTCACTGATCAACGATCACCGCCGGCTAACGAAACTCCCTTTTCCGGCCTTGTCTTGGATTTTATTTCTCAGGCCGTTAGCAGTTGAGAAACCTTCATCAACGAGTATAAGCACTTAATACTTTCCGAATTCCATCAACAGTTTCTTTAAAAAATCTGGCAATCTGCTGACAAATATGTAAGAAGATATAGAGAAGGAGGGGGGTGGAGAAAATGGCGCATTCGGCATTGCAAAACCTTCCACGCACTTGCCTCTGCCATGGACCACTGAGGTTCTTGACTTGATCGCGTGTCAAATATCTGGCTAACTGGGCCTGCATGCTGAGCATTTTCTACACTACGGATAACGAAATTTCAGAGCACGGTGGCTATTTATAAACGCGGCTTTTACAACATTTCCGCTGATGGAAATTTCGGAAATCCCCAACCGTGGATTTGCACACGCCCCTAAAACTGGATCATGTGTGTGGTACGCGCAGACGGACTCTTTGTCAGTTACAGCAGCCAACCCCATTTCTGGTCCTTTTGGCACTGTCTGGATCTCGGGAAAAAGCTAATGAGGAAAGAGGGGGAGTAGAGTTGACGCAGCGTAGCCTAAATAAACTGCAGTTTAGCCGCGAAATACTGTAACTTTCATGACGAAAGTTGACCCGGTAGTTTAGCATACATTTGTTCGCGTTATTTTGATCTACTGAATGGATTTACTTCTGAGAAAACTATATAGTTGGGAAAATCGCACTTTTGGTTAGGTTTACAAAGATGAATGGGCATTACTTTTGGAGACATTGGGAGCAGTCTCCTACCGAAGGAATCACTTACACTATTAAGAAAGATAGAACCAATATTTCTATTAATAGGCATTGTCCTATGGAAGAACTTCAAATAAAGTAGATAAAGTCTAAAAGATATCTCTTCCAGAAATGGAAAATGCAGTCTAAATTTGCTCAAATGAAAGTAAAGCCATTTTTAACGAAACGCATTTATTTCCCGAAACGAGGAACAATAGCAATTTTTCAAATTATTTTTTGCTTAACTGCGCAGTTTTTGGCACAAAATGCAGTAAAATGTTTTTGAGCTCATTTTGTTTCATCGCATCAGCTTTTAGAAGGAAGTAAACAAATCTTGTCGAGAAAGTGGTTTGCTGTTTGGAGGAATTTCTAAGTGTGGTCCACATGGTCATCTTCATACAACCTAAAATCCAAAAAAGTCTTTTTGGGATAAATTCTTTTAATTTATATCTTGTTTTGAAGGTTATAATATAAAAGTCTAAAAGGAATATGGGTTTAGGAACCAAAGCTTGAAGACACTGAAAACTGGAAAATTTATTGGCATTTGAAGGTCCATCGGTAAGTTACTTTAATTAAATAACAATCATATAGTAAAAATATTTTGACCAAGGAAAAGTTCTTTGATATAAAGGAAGTGGTAGGCTATCTCACTTAAATAAAATAAAGATTACAATTTATTGTTCTAATTTCTAGCCATCTTTACGTCTACGGAACTTAAGGATTGTTAAAAAAAATTTCCTTTTTCTCAGCAAATAATTATTACCTCTTACATTACTTATAATTTAAAAAACGTTCCTAAGGTTTTGCATTAGTACTGCCAAGTTTTTGTACTTGCGGTAATGCCGGTTTGCGAGTGATCCGCAATATTTCTCAAACTTTGGCATGTTAAGCGACTTCCTACCCATACTGTTTTTCATGGACAAAAACTGTTTCTACCACCTGTGGCTGACAACTATAACGGTCAAAATATCACGCAGAATTCTGTGTGTATATCCACTTCAATTGTATGACCAAGTATGGGAAAAAAATCATAAAAAATAATGCTTAAGCAATGCATATTGATTGCAGGGGATTAAAATCACATCCTTCTACCAACTTACGAAGTAAGTGAAATTAGATAAATTGCATCAAGTCCTTACTTGGATCTCAAATTTAAATTTAGTAAGCTGTCACATAAATGGTTGAAATGAATAGAAACAAGAAAAAATAACAAATTATGCATTTAAGATAGAAAAGTGTTAAACAGGGGCGTACGTTCACTAATTGTATCTCCTGCTTTTTAAGTAATAAGCTGGATGGTTTTGTTTGTGTATTTCGTCAAAGTAAATGAAATCGAAGGTTTGATTAACGTGCGTTTTGATTTGACCAACCGTCCTTAATTTTAGGTTCAGAATATAAATCTATGTAGGACCACGCACCATGATACACTATTATCAGCATTTTAAAAGTTATTCAAGTAAAAGAGTTATTTACTCAGCCTCATTTGTGCGGGATCGTAGACTTTAGAAGAACATAAGATAAACTTCCAATCTCACTCCAGTAAGGATAGACCTTATACGCAGAAAATCATGAGACAGTCGTGAATTTTTGAGAAGGCGTTAAGTGAAGTGTCCAACATCAAAGCATCAACAGTTATTTTCCATTGGACAACAAGAAAAATAACATATAAATATAAATGGCAGCAATAAAAACCTTCCAGTGGAAATTTAAAATTCGCGAAATTGATAGATATTGCAAAAACTTTAATTCTACAAAACAAATAATCCAACATTCATTTCAATGAATCTTTAAGGCGATATTGTAAAATAAGTATGCATAACAAACTCATTTTAGATTTTTTTCGTCCCTGCGGTCAATAATTTTGAAAATTAGTCAATGTTTTTTTTTAATACTGACAACGAAGGTTTCAAATTACATAAACTTTTCTGGATAGGTAAAGTAAGTTGCATTTAGAGATGATATGATAAAAAGAAAGAAGATCTTCGGAAAATCGAGTCGTACTCGTGAAATTTCGAACAGGTATCACTTGTTCATCGTCAGACTAAGTGAAAATTGAGGGCAGGGAATGTCACACTAGAGGTTTTGGGGGCAAAGGATACAAAGAACAGGATGAGCTTGGGTGGAAGGGTTATTTTGACGTGACTCCTGCGGTGATAGGTTGTGCTGCTGAGGAGAGGGAAGTGTTAACATTAAAATTGTGGGCCACGTGTTTGGGGGAGGGTGTTTTTAGAGTCATTGAAATTTTACTTGACCGAGTACGGACAGGCTGCTTTTGTTTCAGACTGGGCGCAGGTTAGTCCATTTTTGTTTAAATAAATACTAATTATTTCAGTATGTATCAAAGAAAAGCGTTTTCATTAACAAATGAATAACAAGGAAAAATAAAAAAGTAAATAAAATTCTATTTAGTAAATACTTTTTGAGTGGCAAATTAATAACTTTCCATTAAAATGGGCATTTCCTTTCGTTAGACTGTCAGGGACCCGTGCCTTTCGGATGCGTCTTATACATAACTAACGGCTTTGCTGTTCTCCGTATATTTGAAATACCTCCAGAAGAAAACCTTTATCTGCCTCATGAGTGGGAACGATTTTAAAAGGCCCAAACGATTAAGTGCATTCACAGAAGTTGCTTTCTGCGTAACTGCCATTTGAACCGCATTTAAATGTTGACCTAAGAGCAAAACCTCATTGCCATGCAAACTTTCAATCAACATGCAAATTGTACTGATGATGGGTAGCAGCAGCTTTTTTCAGAAATGTAGCGACTTCAAATACAGAGAACCTGATATGACAAGCTCCGTCGATTTCCATCGTTACCCCAATCTAAGCTTCTGGCTCACAACATTCACAAAAGCTCGGCATATCCAGAGACACAAGACAGTAGGCTAGAAAATATATGGTAGGGTTGGTAGCAGCAGCAAGTCCTCCGGAATTCGAATGTCTCCTAACCACCATGAATGTCATACTGATTAAATTAAAGGCTTCATCTTGAATATATTGTCTCGAAAAATGGTTCAGCTAAGCATGACCGTGTACTTTATTTTGTTTCAACTATCTCAATGACGAAAAATGTTGTGATGTTTTTTCTTCCATAAACCCTTACACATGATGCCTACATAGAAGCTGTCAGCCTATCTGCTTAGAATAAAATTTTCTCATCGATTTTTTTTCAATCTTCATTTGTTATTAGGCGCGGAAAGATAGCCAATAACTAGTCAAATATTTCTTAAGCTGAAATGCAGCAACCTTACCATCTTCCTGTTACTCCGTAAGAGAAATTAATTGCACAGAGCCGTGCACTTATTAGTATGGTTTTTAAATTGCTAAGGACATTAATGGTTACGCAATTGCTTCCAAAATATTGTTTTACCTCACAGCGTAACGATGTGCGAAGGTTAAATATTGCCCATGTGCAATCTCTCTCATAGATGCACAAAATTTTACAGACTTTCTACTCGACTGAATTTCGATCGAGAAAACATTGCCTGTTCAAGGAGACGTGGCAATTAAAGTCAGAGGACCAGTGATTTGCGCTGAGTTATGAATCTTTTTTAATGCTCGTTAACGCGTGCTGAACGTGTTTTGCAAATTTAATGAATTCCGTTTGCAAATAATGTTTGCATGCCTTTGAGCGAGACAGAAACGCAACTGTGTGTGCGGGAATTTTGACCAACCTTTAACATGTCCTTTTAAGCAAAATAAATCCTTCAAGTTTAGTATACGCAACAACTCATGCGGTGAAGTAAAGTTCCCGTGCTTTTAAACAACCTGCCGTGGGGTTCATTCTCGACTATCAAATGTCATTACTTTGGTAATCTTAAGTTTATACCAAGCGAATACAGCTAAAAGAAAAACTATCGTCTGAATATAAGCTTGTCAACAAAAAGTGCTAGAAAATCAATTAAAAGGTTTGCAAGAAAGCTAACTGTGGTACTGTTTATATATTTCAGGACGTCACTATTTTATTTATTCATTAGGAATATTAAGCACACGATATACATGCAATTAAAGTGAAGAAGCATTAAGCAGCTTTTTACTGTCAACTGGAACAGCAAATTATTGTGAAAAGCTTACAACCTTTACTATCAAGGCAATTTTAAGTTTTTAGCAGTAGTAATGATGGGAACTAATAATACTAAAAATACATCAAAAGAAATCTTAGGTATGAATTTAAATACCAGAAAACTAATTCCCTAAGTAAATATGTCAGATGTAAAGTTGACTTAGCCAGGATGATTTGTTCAACTGTGGATGTAATTTAACTTTTTTGAGGATGTCAGTACACGTAAATCCATTGAATAAAATATGAACGCATATTTTGACAGAAACAAAGGTTCATATGGCCGATATTTCCCCACAAAAGAAATTTGAGTATTATTTCCGAAGTAGAAATATCAGCTAGAAAACGTTTTATTTTGCACCCAAACTGCAGTTATAAGGCTCCATCAATTCAATTTTGTTTTAAAATCGTAGGCTTGCTTCCAGGGTGGTCTCCTGTCAGTTGTTTAAATAAGTCATAGTCTCCGCCATGGCTGCCATCAAAGTATCACGAAAACTGGCGCCAGGCAAACGTTAGCTAGATAAACAACCGAAATTGAAAACATTTGTTAAACAATTTGAACAGTTCAACTTCTTTTGCTTCCGATAATGTTAATCAAAATCAAAATTTTGCTTGTTGATAGGTTTCTTTTAGGCTCTCAATCCAAATTATTATAACATAACAAAAGTCAGCCATAGCCTATGCCTGCGAAAATCTGTTATCCTGGACCATGTTTGCACAAATACCGGACCATTTTTCCACTCAAAAATGGAAACATACTACAAATAAAACTTAGTTGTCTAAAGAATGCGTTATTTCTGGAAATTGGGCTGTAAAATTACAACATTTTTTAGCATATTTATGTAGGTCAGCTTAATACTTGACGAGAGAAGACCCAAAATCCTCGGACGGCTGTGTGCATCTTCTTGATAAAGACTCTTCCAAACTTAGTTTTTATTTATCCCGCCTCCAAAATACATAAGTTTGCAGACCCCAAAGTTTCAAAAGTCGTTTTTTCGCCATTAGAAGTCATTCTACCTTGTGACCGCTTGCGCCAACCCGACTGAAATTGAGTCCTTTCATCATGCCTTATGCTTCTCGGTCGCCATCACAAATGTTTTCGCATTATCTGGATTTGTTTTCTTTATGCATTCCAATTCCCTCGACAATGGAGTATCCTTCCTTCTGGGAACTTTGATGAGACCTGAAATAAATTAAACGTAGTGGTAGATAATCACATATCAGCTAATTGGATGTATTTTTGTTATTAAACAAACCAGCAAGAGGATGTGGAATTATAATCCTCAGAGCTCCAGCGATAGCTGAGGCGTCTGCGAGGGAAAGCACCCAGCGCATCATCAAAGACGGATTTTTGATTTCATTTTCAATGACCGCGGTGTTGGAATCGCAAAGGTTTTGCCGTCATCTGATTATTAATGAGTTTGGGCAGTATCAAAAACATCCAGCATATAAACTACTCTCACAATCTTGTTAGCTTGGGAACTTACTATAACAAGGTGGACTTCCGTGATTAAATGAAATAGGATTAAGATTATGGGGATATCTACCACGATCGCTGTCCTGGCTTGCGTGCAGAATACGATATTTACAGTACACGACAACGCGCAAGTGACTGCGTTGGTGCAGCTGCATCGATATGATGGCTTGACTATCTTCAGTCTTGATATTACACCAAATGATAATTAATAGGACCTACTACCATGGTATGCGTATCGAGACAATTAATCTTCCCAGTTAAAGGATCAGGTAAAGGAAGCTACCCAGAAAGTGCGCAGTAGTGTTATTAGAGCCTAAATCAAGGGCTTAATTTGCCATACTCACATGTACGTTGTACTAGATTTTCTGAGTGTAATGAAATTACATCTTTACACTCTGACAAAGGACAGTTATCGCTTTCATTTATTTGCAGTATTTAACATATTCAACAATTTTGTATTAAAATTCCGTTTGCGCACTAGGTGTCTCATCATTTGTGTTTTATGTAAAATCCACAGCACTCTTTGGTAAATACTTGGCTGTTTACATAAAACAATGAACTTATAACTATAAATTGGACTGCATATGCAGGTTTAGTTAATTGACATCTGCACTTTTTGTGACATTTGAAGACTGTTGGGGCCCTCTTCCGTTAAAGCCACAAAGGCAAATTACATTTATAGAGGGAGTTGAAACCCTGTTAACTGCAAGCTTCGCGAACCATCGAAATAAATTTTCTTAGCGCGTGCAAAAAAACATGCTAAAGATTAAGCATATTTAGTTATTACACACTATTTACGAAAAACGTAAACAAAACATTTTTCTTAAACACGTCTTATGCAAACAAATTTCTTCTAAAATTGTCTACAGAATATAATAGAATTTTTGAACCAAAAAATTTGATTGATAAAATGTATCGTTGAAGCAGTAGCCCTTAGTAAGTATTATATATGCATATGCACAGGTAGATTCTCGCTCGAAATCCAAATTCGGCAGTGTATAAGCCAGCGGCTAGGTTGAAATCAGGTTTTCTGCAAGAGACTATAAAACGCATAGGATGACTCTAAAAATTATCTGCCTGGGTCTCAAAGATTTAACCATTCAACGGACAGTTCACAAAGGATACAAAGCTTATACTCAATCAAGCAGGGGAGATGTGCCTATATTGGATTGATTTTTTGAGGAAAATTCTTACACTTATCGATAAACATTCTACACTGACTCATAAAAGTCGAAATAAGAGTACTTTAAGTGCATCTAAGCAATGCCAAAATTATGTGATGAATAGGAAATTCAAGGTAGAGCTTTCTTGGGAGTTCGCCTGAAAAAATGTCCCTACGCCCAACCGTCTTGCGTAACTTTTGTTGAAATTATCATTAGAGGGTGCAGCAAAAGAGGGACTATTCGGTCACAAAAATGCGAAGTAAGAAAGAAAAAAGGTAAAGGTGCTAGTGGTTTTTTATTTATTTTAAAATAAACGTGGAAAGGATGAAGAAGGAGAGGACAGACTGAAAAGAAAGCCTGCAGACCAGGAAATTATGCGAGCAACTCCTTTTTGTAATAGGCAGCCTCACAAGAAATCCACACCTAATTAACTACCTTAGAGGGGACACAATCATAGACTGGATATGCATATCGTGGTGCAGTATATTGGTATTGAAAGTTTTAACCTTACATTGGGCACTGTGCCATCCAAAAATAAAAATAGGCTTTCACCTACGGACGTTTATATATGAGATTTTCAGATTGAGCTGCAATTTTTCCTCCTTCCATTAGCAGGTAAATTTTCTTGTATGTTTACCATCCTGCAATTTCTGCTAGCAACTTTAACTTGGTAGTTTGAAATATAGTTGGACAGGTTATTTTGATCAACTGAGTGGATTTAATAATTAGAAATGCTTTAGTTAGGAAAACTGTCATCTGCGTTAAATTAATTGAGGGAAATAGGCACTAATTTTGGCTAAATCATGAGAAAGTTTGCATTCAAAAAATTTCCTATGCTATAAGGTATGACAGAACCAAACTTTTTACTCATGTATATTGTGCTATGAAAGAATTCCATAACTATTAAAAAGAAGTGGAATAATAATCCCTTCCAGAGCTGGAAAAATGTGTGCGAAGTTGATCAAATGAAAGTGAAGCCCAGTTTATGGAATTGCCTTTTTTGCAGAAAAAGGCATGAATTTAAGTTTTAAAATTACGTTTAGCTATGCTGTGAAGTTTTTTAGCACAAAATGCAGTAACAAAAAGTTTTTTAGATTATTTTCTTTTACCGCATAACTGGCCTTGCGCGTAAGCAAATTGTCCATATTTTACAGCGAAGGGAATCTATAGGAGGCCTTACTGAATGTAAATCACATAGAAAAATTCTTCTTGTAAACAGTGTGTTCCGCTCAAGCGGTATTGAGAAATTGGACAAACAAAAAAATAATAAGTACTTCAAAAATGGTCCTATATTTGGCTTGTTTTTTGGCATTCGCAAGCTTATTACGGATCGTGGAGTTAATCCCCTTAAGTGGAAAACAATCCGTTATAAAGAAGAAAGTATTTTCTTTCATCGCCAGTCAAATTAACTCGTTTTTTATTCAGGTAAATTGAAAAAAATTGTCAAAAGTCTCCAATTTCACTGTGACATTACCTTGGAAAAAGTTAAGATCTACAGAAGTTCATCAGCTAACTACCCAATAAAAGCAGTTTTCAAGAGGTAACCTATTATGGAAGGTTTTTTAATTAATCTTAGAAGTAACAGTATGCGTGGTATCTAGCAGACAGTTTATATGCTCGGCAATGGGGTTTGCTGTTTTAAATCATTTCCACATTTGACCTACAGGGTCATCTGCGTAAAAACTAATATCCTTAAGCTCGGTTTTTCGGTAAATACTGTTTCAACTAGCAAAAATTCCCATAAAAGAATTCAGCAGAGTATTTGGCATGCATACGTAGTTTTCGATATATTCCTTTCGGGCCGTTCTTCTGCGCGCACAAGACCGGCTTCCTCAACCGGATCGGAGTTGCTTCTGCTGTTGCAAATAAACGCTGACCCTATATAAATGTAACGGCCCGGAGATAATTTATCGAAGGCTACGTATGATTGCCAAATACTCTTCTGAACTGCTGTTTAGTTATATCTTATTTTGAAGGTTTTTATATAAACGTCGAACAGAAGCGCAATTTATCAACTTATCAAGGACGACACTGAAAACGAGCGAAATAATGACAGAATTTATTCCACGATATTCAATAAACAGTTATCCACTTATTGTAATATGTACTCAAAAATATTCAAAGTTATTGTTCTAATTTATAGCTATTTTTGACATCTCCAGAACCTGGGTATTATCGAGAAAATTTTCTTTTTCTTAAACAACACTTAGTACTTCTTATAGTTCTTTTCAGTACTTAATATGCCCAATGCTGTTCATTATTATTTATAGGTTGTCGTACATGCGTTTTCGCTGGTATGGGAGAAATAATCAAACATTTACAAACGGAGGCAATTTTCTCGCAGGACTTGTAATACTGTACATCAGTTGGCTTCTTCGCCCATTAAAAACCGATTTGTATCCCTCATTGTTATTCTGGGCTCAAAGAAGGTCACATGTACGAGGTCACGAAGGCAGTGCAGTATTTGTCCACGATAGTGAAAATTGCAGTCATTGACGATTATGGATTACTTTTCATTCCCATTCTTGTGCGCCTTATTTTGGAAGATTTTTTTGCTGAACGTTTTGGAATGATATTTTTAAAATAAAGCCTATCTTCTCTCGATTTCACATTAAGAGTAGCGGTTTCAGCTATCTGCCTTCAGTTCTAAGTGCATACCACTCTTTGCCGGGTGCGTAGCCCATAAGTACCAACTGTGAGGGAGCATCAAATAGCGGTCGGATGAACGTAAATCAACGGATATCAATAACCCCCGACCTCAACCGGCAAGACAACGAGCGCGTGGCTCAAAGGTTAGGGCATTTGACTCTAATCAGAAAGGTCACGGATTCGAGGCTAGAGTGGAGCACCACTTGGGTCTGAGTATGACGGGCTGAAGACAGCGAATAAGCCACAAATGACCATTCCAGTCTCCCTTGTCTTCGCCAGCAATACGATCTGCCTTTACTACCAGCTGCCACGACCTAATTGTCTTGTCGGCTTCACGTCGGAGATATTGACATTCGCTGAGGAAGATTCATCCGACTGTTAACGGAAATCATCTATCCCACTCCGCCTTGGGCCTCGACAGAAGTTCTGACAGCCGCAGCAGTCAGCAATATTATCTGCGTTCCGTCAGCGGTCGGGTGAAAGTTCACCTACGAATGTCAATATCGCCTATCTAAGCCCGGCAAGACAAGGAGCTCGTGGCTCCTCGTCTGTGTAAGAGGACATCTAGGAAAGCGAGATGTCCTCTTACACAGACACGAAGATGGCTCGATACAACGCCGACTATTTAGAACGAAAACCTGGACTGGGCAATCCGTTAATTTTCCCAGTTTCGTCGCCCTTAACGTCAAACGAAACTTAGTCCAGGGAATGGCAGCCAGAATACGCCGTATCTGGTCCCCTGAAATAGTGGAAGTAGAATTGCAGCAACTAAAGGACACACTCCAAGAAAACGATTATCCGGAACGGTTCATCCTTCAGAACATGAAGGAACGTGCCCCAAAGGTCGCAATTGCAACGGCAGAAAAGAAAGATCTGTTTATAAGACTGCCATTTATTGGAGACGCAACGAGTGAACTAGTAAGAAGGCGCCTGAGGACAGCGGTTATGAATGCCTTCCCGGCTGCAAACTTACGCGTTCTCTTCACTAACTCTCCCCTTCTACGAGTGGGAGGTAAGGACAGACTATTGTTTCAGGCCACATCTATGTGCATCTATTCGTTCACTTGTTCCTGTGGAGCGGGCTATATTGGCCGAACAACGCGACGTCTGGAGAAGGAATGCGCGAGCACATATCAGCTTGGCTCAGCAGAGGGGAGAATAGACCGACCTCAAGCTCAATCCTTGCCCACCTAATTGATACAAACCACCAAGTGGACGCGAGTGAAGCCTTTCGGGTCATGTACCGCACGCCAACGCACTTCTCCAAAGGCCTGCGCAAACGGGTGTTAGCCACAACAGAAGCAGTGGCAATCCGGCTAGCAAAACCCATTCTATGCTGTCAAAAGGCGCTGGTTCAAGCCATCGGCCTCCCTTGGCCGACTGCACGCGAAAATCCGACACCTACTGAAGCCAAAGAAGACGAAGCTACGGAGCATAGTCAAACGCAAGCTGCGCGGCTGACATACAGAACTAAATCCGCGGACCGCGAGAACATCCCTCCTGTCTCATCTGGGCATGGCAACCAGCGTCCTACCCGCGCAGGCGCCCGCGTTCAGGAGACGAGGCAAAACTCAGCTGCTTAATTACCCTCACCCTTTTCCTCCCCCTCCCCCTTCCCTAACCTAATGATTATATAATCGCTGTAATTAATTTACTAATTTTATTCCCCGTGTCATGTACTGGCCTGACGATGAATGACCGAAAACGATCGTTTGCCAACACGACTTTTTAATTATGTTGGTGTAGGCGAATTAGCTTTCCGCGGGGCTGGGGGTCATGAACAGCAATTAGTATGCCGCCTTGTCACCCGGTAGAGGGCCCTGGTAACGCTGTCTCCTCTTCCAGCCGGTTTGTTGTGGTTTCCTGTTCGCTTGCCATTCTTACGTTTGATTTGGCTTCGTCCCGGCTCTTTCTAACGTAGTGGCGCAATACTTTGTGGGCTGCTGGCAGGTCCAGACTCTGATCAAAAAGGTCGCGAATTCGAGGCTCGAGTGTGGCACGACTTGGGTCTGGGTATGACTGGCTGACGATGGCTAATAATCCAGAAATTGACGTTCCGGTCTCCCTTGCCCTCACCGGCAATATTATCTGACTTGCCTATGGCATCAGGCAGGTTAACAATTTCGAAGTCCGCTTTTGCCTTTCTAAGTGTATTTTTGGTGCCAAATGTGGAAAGTATGACTTAGTTTCAAAGAGGGTGCTTAGACTCATCTGTGACGCTGGTTTGGCACATCGTCGATAAAAAGGAGACACAGAAGTTGACCGCACCATGGTTTATTGTGGTGAAACTAGATCCACGTTGCAAAACATTTCTGGTATGTGGTTTTGTCGAGGGTGTGCGTACTAAAGGGGTTTGTGTTTAGCACAGCTTCCTGACATGTTTAGGAACGTTATGCATCGTCAGTCTCTGTAGATGGGTTTTCCACATCACTACTGGAAACTTCGGGTCGATCAATCTACCAAGTGAAAGCATCTTCTGCCTTCACATACCACCTATGAATTGCCGTTTCGGCACTACTACAGTGCGATCTTGTGGGTTGTAGACATTAATGCCAGTGCTTTCTGAGTGCCCATCTAATGTGTCAACCCTGTTAACTACCTCAACTTCTAAATCCACGATGAAAGGAGATCATTTAGGGAATAGGAGTAAAAGAGTATTAATTTGTGGTAAATCACAGCCAACCTGATCCAAAGATCTGCTACTGAAGTAAAGATTAAACAAGTCTACTCGAGTTTTTACTGCTCACTTGATTTTATTACGCATTTTTGGTAAAGGTGTGTATTTAGTATGAATACCACCTTAAATGAATGAATTCGACTAATAATAATATTGTATTCCTCAAATAAAAACACAATATCGGTAATCAATGTCCACCACCAAAACACTGAAGTCCCTTCTTATCCTTAACAGGTTTTCGCTTGTTGCATTACTAACGACTCAAAGCCCAGACGGCTTGTCACCGATATTTCACGGGCGCTCTGACATTCTTCACGTGTTTTCCAGTAATAACTCATGGTCTGCAATTTACACTGTTTTATCGCTTCAGATTTTCATAGTGAAATCGGGCTAAATCAATCGCACAGAACAGTAAAGGTTTGATTTTAGTCCTAAAACAGTTTTTACAAGTACATTGAAAAAATCAAAAAGCTTGTTACGTATACTAAAGTAAAAATTCAATAAATATAAATGTTTTCACTCAAGAATGTCCGAACAACGATCCAATAGGCTTCCGAAAAGAAGAAGGTTCATGCGGTGGCTACAGGCCCTGAAATGGGTGACCACCCGTCAAGCCGATGTCGGTCAAGTCATGAATAAATAAATATTTATTGATTTAAGTAGGTTTCTGTAAGAAAGTATTAATGATGCCTTCCTTTTAAAAAGGTAAATGCATAATTCTTAAATGAACCAAAACAGTTTGCAAATACATTTCGTTGTTGTAAATTAAGCTGTGATCATTTGCCTAAATGGCCCCCTAAATCAAAAACAGCTTAAGTTAAATAAATTAGTTTTTGGAAAGGGTGTAAAGACCAGCAATTATATCTAAGTTATAAATATGTTTCGCTTTGGGGAATTTTTCTCTGCATAGCTAAAATAGTGTATTGAATCAAGCTTGTCTTTTGTACGTTCTATCAAAAATGCTCTTTAATTAAGCGAGTCAAATTTCCTCTCTTTTCCACCCAGCCTGAGCAGCATATAAACAGTTCATAGAACTATTCTACCATCCCTTTGAACAGCATACAGTCATCTTTTCCAGAAATAATGTCTGTAAAAATGGTCTGATTAAAAGAAAGCTGCACAAAACTAAGCAGGTTTTTGAAATTACTCATTTATTTTTAAATTTAACACTCAACCCTTAAAGATTACAGTTAAGCAAGAAAAATACTTTAACATGCATGGCCTTATCAACGCAGACCGTGCAATCTAAGAAAGAACGTGATGAAGAAAAAAATCCATTTGACTGAAAGTTTTATTTGCAAAGTCAGTTTGTCAGCATGTTTTAAGTCACTTGACATTCTTTTCCGCACTTTTTAGTTTAGAGACATTACTTATGTGGACACGTCAACCAGTGCACTAACAGATTACAACCGCTGTTTCTTCTGTTCCAGTGGGCATTTTGTTCTTGAATCCTCATGGATACATAAACCAAATGCCTAAAGTAAGGCCATACCGTCCGCTTAGACAAACAGTTAGTTAAACTCATAGAAGTTCTGTGATCCTTATTGCATTATTCGTTTACCGATTACTTGCAAATCCGTAGTATTCAGAGTCTGCCACAGTCGTACTAAGACATTAAATTGCTCTCAACATTTTTAGTCAGCTACTAAGAGGACATTTTGTTCATTAACTACTTCGAACATTATATTTTATATAAATAACAAGCTAATTGTGATATCTTTTGATGTGGCCCTTATCGCATAACAAAAATACACAAAAAGCCATTGTCAAGGCGGACAGGTTTCGTGAACAAAATTTGACAGAGTACCCAATGAATGTCTGCGATGTATATCCATCTGATAAATGTACAATAGTAGACCTGTCTGCTGATATGAATGCTATTTCAGATCAGAGTTATCATGAGATGACGGCAGATCAGCTGCCAACAAAATGCAGTCTCTGTGATGCGAGTAAAAACACCAATAAGCTCAGATGAATTCCGCATCCATGCTCAACAATGGTACTGTGTGCCAATATCTCTGATCCAAGTAACGCCTCTGTAGTTTATAACAGGGACAGCAATCAGCGCAAACGATGGCAGTAAAGACGCCAGTCGCAAACAACAGAGAAAAGAAAATCCAAAGAAGCGGACTCCAGAGGACGGATGGATGACGGAAGAAGGGGTCTAAAATTGGAGACAAAAACACGCAAATACACCTTTAAAACAACTGCATGACAGTCTTTCTTATAATAACAATAAACGTAAACATTTTTTCCTGGAAATTGGTCCTATCGAGGTCTGCCACTCCAGCTGTGCAAACGAAAGCCTTAGAAATGTCTTGGATCAAAAATAATGACTGGTAGCTCCCCCTAATTTAATTGTAGCTTTCCTCCGTTCCTTTAACGTTTTCAGCTTGCAAACAGCAGGCAATTTCTTTAAATTAGCATGTTAAAAGCATGCACATATTTAATATTGAATGTACGTCTACAGTGCGTTCCTTTTGGAGCTGGTTCACCCTAGGGCGAAGTCTTCGGTGCTCATTAAAAAGGTTCATACATAAAAGATAGAAGAGAAAACGCAAAGCCGTAGAAGTAATTAAGAAGAAAGAGACGCGATGGTCAGAAAAAGAAATATATTTGCTTATCGGTTTGGATTCATGCTCAAACCCATTATCAGAGAAATCAGCTGGTATTTGTATCCAATTAATTTACTGCTGATAGGTTTGAGCATGAATCCGAAACGCCAGATGAATAGGTTTCGTGCACCAGCAATCGCATCTACATCTTCGCAGTGCAAACGTCCGGCAAGTTCTTAGACATCGTGACAGCGTCCTACTATCTCTCCAGTGATTGTCAAGGGCCTTATAAATTGGAATATATTTAATAGAAGAATAAACAAAAACCTTAATTCTTCTACTGCTTCGATAGCCAACAAGATCCCTAGTAAATTTTACTTTATGTTTTCAAAACGCTTCTATTCATAAGATATTAAAGATCACGACATGCCCATGTATAAGGTATGTTGTCTGACTAAAGTTCATGCTTTAAGTAGATAATACAAAGTGGTCTACATTCACACGCAAAATCTCATAAGCACTGCATAACTCTTTCTTAAGCGCGTTGAGAAATGTGGAATTTTTTATCTAATGGAATGCATACTGCATGCATTTTTCAAAAAGTGAGTCCAATTGTAATGGCTAGTAAGCCTCCAAGTTGTTTGGGAATTGAAAGCGGGCTTTTAACCCTGAAGCTTTTCTTTCGTTACCTGCCATAATTGAAGAAAAACGTAAATCGCTACCACCTGAGAACAAAGAAAAAAATATTTGTGACCTTTCCTATAAAATATATGTTAATTCATAAGGACATCGAAAAGAACTCGGAACCTTTATTCGACTTAGGCAGTCCTGTTCTACGCATTTTCCTTACTAAAGAAAACTGGGTATATGTTCATTGAAAATCAAGTATCGTGATGTGACTAAAAAATCTTAATATTTTTGTAAAAAACGTAAAGGCTGGCATCTAAAAAAATTAAATTTCAAGGTAAGGCGTCCTTTGGGAAAGTCAGTAAATTTTTTCAATAAATTTTCTACACTGGATTCCCAGGTCGACTTCAGACCTGAGAGGAATGTGCAACTGTTCTTTGCATATTTACTGAGTAAATTTACTAATTTTCCCAAAGGACGCCTTTCCTTGAAACATCTTTCCTTTACATCTTAATATTATGCTTTTGGATAGTAAGAAGTATAACCTTACCTAAGTAAAGTCCGTGAACTGAAAGTATTTCAGGATTCAGTTGGAATTTTATGAGTTAAGCAATATACAATATCCTCCTCCTTTCAATTTTTGCGTATGGTAACTAACCGCATCAAAATTAAAGAAATTAAGTGAATAAAGCATATAAATAACTAACCATGAGTAACGAAAAATATGCTTGACAATATTTTTTCCTTCGTGTAATTTCGTGAGTCGACATTTGCAACAGAAGCTGTCTGATTTCGATTTATCTCAATTATTTTTCCTCAAACAAAATCTGTGCTGAAAACCTATTTACAATTGTCTGAAAAGTTTCATATGGGTCTTTAAAATATCTTGCAGAAACATCGAGCTTTTCTTAAAAAAAGTGAATCAAATATAAAATTTATTTTGAATAAAGAACATTTAGGATTAAAATCAGTGGTCTACCTTACCGTATCCAAAGAATATTGTTAACTGTTTTTCCTATCATTTGCTTTAGCGGAACACTTCTAACAGACTGAGAAACAGCTATTTGAAACGATATAAACGGCGGTTTGTTATAAATAAGATTTAATGAAAAGGCTGTGTGATACTTAACCAAGACTGGTTAAAGTTTAGAGTTGAGCATCAAGTCCAGTGATCACTTGGGTTAATAGAATTGTTTTTTTTTCATCGGTAGCTTCTTGTCTTTGTAAATAATTCCACCCAATGTTAAGTTGGTCAAATTTTTCGATTTTAGTTAACTACAAAAACGTTCTAGCGTCACATCGTTCCACAGTCAGTTGGTCAAAAAATGATTTTTATGTTGCTAAATAACTTACACTAGTTTTCACAATCCCCATATCTTAAAAACATAATCCATATGAGATTACCTTTTGAAAATTGGCGAAAACCTTTGCACTTTCGTTTTTATGAAGGGCCACTGACAGAATATCATCAGCAAGTAACGAATATAAATATTTCTAACACAAGCAGTAAGGCAGTAAATTACACAAATGTCTGAATCCTGACAGCAAATAATTATTTGCTGGCCATTAGGGACGTGGGAAGGGACGAAATGTAACGTTGACAGCGCCTTCAGAATTTACTATTGTCAGTTCATGTTTGGTGTGAGATTACAAAGTTAAACCATTAAACAGTCAGCTTGGTTTAAAAGATTTTTTATCAAACCATTAGCACTATAAACTTAAATACAAGAAGTAAGCAGGGCTATCTGATTTCTGGTCCACTTTAAAGAAGTTCCCATGGTGCGGAGATTTTTGATCAGGAAAATAAGTAGAAAGGGCAGGGTACTTTAGCTCCATTTGGAAAGGGCATATTTATCCACGTTTTAATTTATAAGTAAAGAATCCCCAATAAAGCATAGTCTTTAGATGGGTATCTTTTAATCTAGGCTCTCACGACGTTGCGTAAATTTGTATTAATTTACGGAGCAAAGCACATTTACTAGTGCTTTACGTGTCAAAACACGAAGCTTAACCTATTCTATTTGTTTTGTTTGATAACTGTGTAACCTGATTACAATCTTCCTTCTCCTGTTAAGATATAAAAATTGCAAGGTTTTAATGAGACAATGAGGCAATCCCAGTTGGACCTACGGAAAATGCATTGGTGCTCCAAACGTAGGACTAAGGGTCTTCCACTTCTCCAAACTACTTGGTGCCTGCAGCGTGTTTTCAATAACGAATACCAGTAAAAACTGCAATTTTGCCGTCCTTCACACAGACTATAGATGCTGTTTAATCTGTCTTCGGGGGATGCGTTGAAAATACATTCGGACGGGAATCTTAGGAAAATGATAAACAAAACATGGGTTACCACATTGTAGTGAGAATGCGAATATTATATATCTTTAAAGTATACATGTTGACAGAAATGTAATGTGTCTTTTTGAAATAACTAACAAATGGCTCTCATTTTGCAACCTTAAAAATTTAAATATTTGAACATGCTCTAGCACAGATTTGCTTTTCCAACATCAGTCAAATATTCCCCATTTTCTTTAAACCGATTAGAACATTTAACTTATAGTAAAGAAATGAAACAACGCTGCTCACAATAAAACCTACCGTTTGTGATTATTTGAAATTTCTGATGAGCATAACTCTGTTGGTGGCTCGACTACAGCGAGGAACCATATTTTGATAAGTTCATCCGCATGACACGATATATTTACATAATGTGACGGACAGTAAAGCAGATCATCTAAACAAAAAACAAGGGAAATATCAGTTTAATATAAACCTGAAGCGTACTTGGAAGGCAAACTAACAAAGAAGCATAACATGATATGTAAAATGACATTTATATATTGTTTGTGATTGTTAAAAGTTCATATTTTTCAAAAAACTAGTTCAAATTGCAGCTAGTTAATAATCCTTGAAAAAAAGACACTTAAAAAATTTGGAAAAAATGTTTTTTAAGCAAAACACGATTTAAAATATTCCGTATATTTCTTCCTATCGTGTGTTCATATTTTATTTGTATTTTTATATCACACAGCACCTTGTGTCCCATACATAAAGAGTGCTGTGACAAGAAATCAAAATCAAGTAGCTTACACGGTATTGCTTGTCATCATAATTAATGTGGTTTTTCATGAGATTCCCAAGTCATGGAAGTCTGCCTTTAACCATGTTTGCAATTATTATCGTTATAAAACAAAGTGCTGACATAGGCTATTGCATGATCAAGTGCAAGTAGGGTAATCACGAATTTTCCTTGAAAAAAGGCTGTGTTAAAGCTAGGTTTACTTGCTTCGTAATAAAAGTATTGGTCTTTGGCAAAAAGTTTCTCAAAATGTACTGGATGATAGCCTATCATTAACCATGGCATAATAACATTCGTTGACTTCAATTTTGACCTGCCCAATGCTTTTACTGTGACATTCGTTGACATAATTTATGCTTTGCTGGTAAGTCGAAAAAGATCGTGAACATAATTTGAGTGGAAAACCATATATTATCAAATTGACTTTTCCTAAAGAGTTTACTTAATTATTTTAATGTTTTAAGTAAAAAGATTGAAAATAAAATTAAAGTGTAAAAAATTCAGATATTTACTTGTGTTTTTTACCTGTTTTTTAGTTTTACTCAATTTGCGGAAAAAAATATAAAAGCACTTGGGCATGGCTTAAAAATTAAAAGTTTATAAAACCGTTCTTTGAATTTTTCATTCGAGGAAATAACCAACTCTCAGGAAATTTACCACAGAAACAGAAATTTTCCATAAAGCGAGGAGCTGCATAAGTAAGTATAAATTATGCCGCAATTGTCTAGATAGTTCCTTGAGAAAAATAACTTATTCGGAGAAAAAACAGCAACGATCCTCTTCAGGTTTAAAATGCAAACCAAATATCTACGATTGGCCTTCGTTGCAGACACCAACATCCTTTATAAAGGCTAAGATTAACACTTTTAGCTCCCCTCATAAAAAATGGACGCAAAATTATTTTGATATAACACTTTACAAAATGGATGAAATGGCAATCAAGGGACATCTAGAACGGCCTATGTGGTGAAACACAGTTCCAAACATTTGACATGTTTACCCAAAAAGTCCCGCACAAATCGATTTGGTACAATGGGGACATTGAATAGCAGTCAAACACAGTAAATTATGACTTATTATAAGAAGACAGAACTGGTTGTTTATTTATTCCTTGTTTTTTATGTTGAATAACACCCCTTTCATTTAACTTTTCAACTCCTATGCTCCTTCGTGACACTTAAACTTAGGCCAACGCGATAATATTTACAATCCATCAAGGTTGACCTTAGTGTTGCACTGGAATTTCGTAATTCATAACGGTAGAACCGCTTACAAGTATAAACCACGAATTATATGAAAAACAGTAAGAAAAGGACAGGTAACATTTTCATAACATGATTTAATTTTCTGGAGAGAAAAATATACATTTGAAAGAATTATTTCTCCAAACCTTTTGCTCCTGAGCATATTTTCCTATAAGGCCCGAAACGGTTCACATTTTGTTCTATTCACGTTCATTCTGTGCAAAAACTGCACTAAATCAGAAGTCTTTTACTCAACTTTTCAAACATGAGCCCTTCAATATCGCAACCAAAAACACCATCAGCAGAATTTCCGTTAATTTATATTGTGCTAATTTTAAGGACTATGAGGCTGACCATTAAATTAAATTTTTGATGTATATTTTGCAAATACTTGCATACCGGCGACCCAAACGACTTTTGTACTGTTTATGCATCTTTGTTTGAAAATTCAGTGAACTTTCATATCGTATTTCTCGCTTGCAAATTAAAACCCAACCGCAGGAAACCAAACAATAAATATTATTTTTTAAAATCGTTTTATTACGTCCGTTTTCTTATAATTAAATGACTTCAGCTCTATTTGCCACAACAAATGGACAAATCGTTGTGGATATGTCTAGCATTGTTGAACTCCGTAGGGCCATGAGTATGTTCACAACAAGTCACTTGTTTGATTAATATAAATCAGTAAAAATGACGGTTATCCAAAATAAAATTTACCCATCCTCAGTAGGATAGCAGTAAGCAAGTCAGGGAATGTCCAGTTTTGCTACATTTCTATAGTATATAGCCTTCATATTCCAACACCCTGTTCTGTTTATATCCTTTAAAAATTAAAGTAACATGTCACCAATATATCAGTATGTCATCACAGGTGATGAATAACAACGCCATTTGTTGTCTCAACGTAATATTATAAGACACTAAATAAAAAGAGCAGGAAACTATGTTTACGAGGCTCACATAATGGATATTCAATTCAAATAATTTTTAACGTTTCAGACTATCAAGTAATCAATGGATACCAGAAAATTATCATTTTCACGAGAAAGGAAATTTAAGTGGTTCTGTATAATGCTGGTAAGACATTAAAAGTGAACCCCCGATGTACTTCCATGAATATCATATATCCTCGGGTTATAACACAAAGTCATGAACTTAACTCACACCCACCCATAATCCCACGCTGAACTAAACACCAAACTTACGTTTATGCTAGCATAAAATCAATTCCTAATTTCGCTGAAATGAGTGGCAAGGAAATTACATTCTAACGAGTGTTCCATCCTTGTGGGTTGTCGAAACCTCGCTTGCAGGTCAATATTTAGGTACGCTTTTCACTTATTCACTTTATAAAATATAGTCTCAGCAGGTCTACCTTAAACCTACTTCAAAATCATATCACTTTTGGCTGTAATTGGCGCAAGAAAACGCTGGTCTTTTAAACGGACATAATTAAATTAAAAACGAGGAGCTTCAATGTCGTTTCCACGGCCAGAGACTTAAACATACAATAGTAAAGTATGAAGTAGTTTTGAAGATAGCTTAGAGGTTTACTTACATTTTTTCCTGTACATGCATCTACTTGACGAGTTTATCTTTTTAGAGCCGTTTCACTTAGATATACTTAAAAAATTGGCAATCAATAATGGCAAGTTATTCTGGACCGCATATCACAAGACTACTTTAATCACAGGACATATATTCTTTTGCTTCTTTAACTCTCTGTTAAACCTACAGACGAGGATTTTGGCTTTCGTGATTAAAATCTACCACAGTAATGACACCTAGCTACATTCAGTTTCTTGGCGAACGTAGCGAGACTTAAGTGTAGAAATTAAATTAGAACATTTTATTTCATCCGGGAAACATTTGATGCAATCATTACAAGTCAAATACTCAGAAAGTCAAGTATAATGTATGAATTAATTTTTGAAAGAAACGACCATATTACTGAATAGATATCGTTAATTTAGTGTCAAATAACTGGATTCAGCCGATGATTTATCTAAATGAACGATTTTTACGGACCATGGTTAAAAAAGCAATATAATTTTGATCTGAGCATGTGCAATCAAGTATTCTTCCTCAATATACTGTAGATATATTTTAATCAAGTTTCATTCAGCTGCCGAAAGAAAATTTATTTTCATGATATTCTGCTTCTCCTACCATGAAATATGAAGTTCTGTGTACATACGTGTACGTGCTTTGTGTACATAATTCAACTGAACTTTGAATAAGTCTTTATTTATTTTAATGCCACAGTCAACAATAGTTTAACGAATTAAATATTGTACATGATAAGGTACTCCTGTATAACACTGCTGGTAAATTTCCTGAATGCATACGGTTGCCTTCACATAACTTCTATTTTTTGGTCGATGCTACTGTTGGCATAGGTTTGGGTTGATTTGGCCGCAAGCAGAATGTCTATCGTTTTCTTCATTCTCACAGCTCCGCAATCAATAGTCGGGTATCAAGCTTTACACTGACTATCTGATCACGTTTTAATGTATAACCAACTTTCGTGGATGCAGCAAAACTTTTCTAAAACTCTGAATTAACGATGAGCATTGTTGAAAAATACTGGACAATAACTTAAGCCTGTACGCATTTAGATAACTTACAGAAAGTAGATATAACGAATATAAGACAGCTTAAGTAAAAGCTGGTCTGCAAAGTTCATGCTTGAAAAATGTGCACAAAGTGGGACACTGCACAAAACAAAAACTACAGAAAACATAAAGCTTCACTTACGCTCACTACAGGTAACTTCCGCGTTATCATCCGGGGAAATAAATCGTGGTTTACAACCATTTTGTTCGTCGAGGACACAGGTAACATTGTCAATTATTTGGCAAGGGCGAGTTCGTGCACAAGCGGACAGGTCTGAACACAGGCACTTGGTTATTTGTATGATATAGCCAAAGAAAATCAACTGAAAAGAAAATCTTTGCGAATGTGATAGAATAAGTGGTTTCGTGCTGTCCATTTTACTGCACGTCAACCTCGGCGTGTCCACTCGATACTAAAATTGACGCAGAATTCTCTTTCCTATAGTGCTGCCTATCTCAAATGCATTTGACATAAATACAAATTTGTTCTTTAACTTTCAACTACTGCTCTCAGTGAAGGAGTATACCACAACGTTCGAAACTACTTCGTGAAGCTAAAGTCGTACCCTGATTGGCCAACGTTTTATTGGCTTGAATGCTGGCTGTTAAATAGTTAAAGAAGACCACTTTATTGGCCGCACCGAAAGAAAAGCTATATAAAAAGAAGCTTTAGTAGAACGTTCAAAATTTTTGGATTAAGATTTCGCTCAAAGCGGTGCGATTAGAAATCGACACCTTGATAACATTGTCCCTCTGCTAAAGCTTATTTAATTTAGTATTCCACTATATTTATCGAGCACTACTACGCCACTGGCTAATTGCTAAAGTTCTTTGTATTTTTTTGGAACATCTTAAAAGCTGGATAAAAGATGTTGGTGTTTGTTGAACCCGCGAAGAGGTGAGGGCGTAATAATTAACCTGACTACGTTATCCGGGCGAACTGTATGTGTTCTTGCAAAAACATGCTCATAAGGACGAGAATAGGGTCAGATTACACAAAGATCAAAGGTGTATCTTCGTGAACAGCCAGGTCAATTTAATAAGTGCGAAGAAGGAAGTCAGACATAAAGCAAAAAATAATTCTTCTGACGTCACTTAGTTTAACTCTACATTCATTTAGCCTAAATGCAACCTATTATGTGTTTTGACCACTCAAAGTGCTAAATCGAAAAAGACATGCACGATGAAAGGTCAAAAGCTTTGTAGAATAAAATAAATTAAAGCATAAAAGTAAATGTGCAAAACGCCAAACATTATACACTGCTCAAAATACATCTAGTAATTTTTAAAACATAGAATGAGCAATTTTAGCGTCTAAAAAGAGGAGCATCTCGAAATCAGGTAGCTGTGGGGACACAGTTAACGTAAAGAAGTAAAGTATGAAGTGGTAAAATTTGCCGTAAGGCTACTTCTCCGCTAAATGCATAATTATTATCCTTGGGCGGATTCCGCTCCATGCACTCAAGATGCTAGCAAATACACTGCTACCTGCCTTAGACACAGTTTTGTATATATTGTTGTTCTGTATGCAGGATTCCGGCTTTTTGATGAGGTTTATTGTGGTCTTCTTCAAAAACTACACTTCCTAAAGATATACTCCTGAGTATAATATTCCCATATTACATTTGTTGTGGTTATAAGTTCAAATACGTTTCAAATGATAAGTGCACAAATATAATAGTTTTGTGTTTATTTAGTAGCAAATTGTGATTTTTTGATTCATTAAGGAAACTAACTAGGTGCATCTGGTAGTCATCTGATTGATTCTAGATTGATATCTTAGTAAATCCTGCTTGAGATATCAGCTTAGTGTGTCAGAATAGGTAGAGCCCATAGACCGCATTATGCTGGTCGGTTGAAGCGACCAAACTGTGATAGAACGCATGGTTCCTGTTGGGCGGCTCGTAACATCGTTGGCCAGAAATTAGGCTGGAGTCAAACCTTTAGTTTGTTGGCGTGGGTTTAGATCCCAACAAAGCTGTTGAGGCTTTCGCAAGTGGATCAAGTGAATAGCTCAGATCTGCCAACTCCCAACTAACCATAATTTATATTACAACCTCAGCGAAGCATTTCCTTCAGAATCTCGGAGAGAATTTCATGAAATAGGCCAGTCACTTTAGACTCGATGGGTTTTGGGGTCATAAACTGAAATTACTCATACTTTACTAGCAATTTATGCAGAAAAATATTTCAATAAGGTGATCACCCTTTGGAAAATGGATCCTGTAGATGAACAATGGTAGATAACACGAACATATTACTAAGGTTATAAATTATAAAGTCACAAGAATGGTCCCTTATTTTATAGTAAACATCCTTGATAGAATATATACCAACCGCAGGTGTAAGGTTGCACGAGCATTGAAACTAGATTCGCCAAGCTAGCAATCAATAGCGCAGGTATCTCTAGCCTACCGGAATCTCTGACGTTGGCCAGATAATCAAAAGGCTTGGCAAATGGTTCGAATGGAGAAGAGAAGCATTCCCTTTAACATTATATCCTTAGGAGAGACCGGCAAGCGTCCCCCACGGTAACACTTAGAGTCTCCTCAGAGGGGATGACATACCTCATTTGATGTAGGCGCATTTTTTTTCATCTCCCCACAATTGAAAATGCAGTTTTCAAACGTTTCGGTAACAAATGAAGCCTTTCATCCTGAATTGTAGAATTGGTCTACAGCATAATATTAACATACAAGAAATTGACTGTTTGCTTACTCGCTGAGAAGTTGGGAAACGGAATTTCATCAGGTTCGGGCAAAGACACACAATATTTACTTGTCAAAATATACGAGGTAACAACCACCCCCAACATAAAAAAATTAATTTCAGTAACTGGACAACGAAACAACAGAGTTTAAATACATCAGCTTCCCTCATGATATTCCCGTTCATTGTTTTTGGCTGTAGACAAAGGTTGGTTTCAGATTATGTACTCAACAGATTTTTAGCTTTTGTTGATAAACGCTCATCGATATAAAACGGAACTCACTCGTCCCCTCATGCGTTCGGACTCACTCTCGCATTCTGCTAGCAGCAGCGCAGCAAATATACTTAATTATTTTTGCGAGAACATGTCTAAACAATCTCAATATCTGAAACTGACAGTGTACGGTTTTACACTTAAAGTTTAACCAAAAAGATATCATTGCTCCTTTACGCACTTACTCAGTAGGATGGACTTGTAGCACAAGTTTGTGTTTGTGGTTTGTATGTTGTTCCAGCTGCGTTGCTGAAAGTTTAAAAGTATCCAGGGCAGCTGACGTTCTCCATCCTGCGCTATAAAATTATTTTACGACCAAGCCTACGTTAGCAAGTATGCGGAACGCGAACTAAGATGTTGTTTTTAGACATTCATCAATAAAACAGCACTTTTGGCTTCACAAAATACAATGAATGGGTTTAGGACTACCAAAAGCTGGGCTAGGAACATAACTCTACTTAAAGGTTAGCCACAGGGAAGATCAAAGTGTACATAGGCATTAAAGTAGACTACTTCTTTCCAACATAGCAAAAGTGTAGCCAAACGCCAGAAACAGAGAGTCAGAACGTTCTGGCACTTGCATTTAACAACTAAATCATACAACTGCATGCCTTATTAAGGAATTACGCCCTCAGAAGAAATAAAACTAGAATTAATGGAAAAATATTCAGCATAAAAATTTTAAAAATGCGAATATTTCGGTTGTCAATTATTGATCAATCCAATTATAAGCCATTCCTAGTTACATTGGGAAGGATGTAGCTCAGTCTTTTGATTGAATGCCAAAGATTATATAAAAACTATTTCAACAACGCACTAGTAATCATAAGTTATTGGCACCGGCCATAAAAAAATAAACCCGATTTTATTTCGTTTGTTTTATTAATCTTGTACTCTTACGGAACCCGATTAATACATCATTACAAATTATCCTTCTAAGAACTTCTGATGATTTAGTCATAATATTTAAACACTTTAAATGATTCATGCATTCTAAAGCACTTAATCACGGTTCTGTAAACTGCGTTATGATAGGCAAGTTCATTTCTGATAGTAAATGTTGTCCAACGTTCCCAGTTAAGTATTTCCCTCGAACAAGGAAGAAGACTTGTCAAACACCGGATCAATTTGTTTATTGTCCTGAGTTTTCCAACTTTTACAGGAGTTTACCTTCAGAGAGGAGAAGTGGCAACCAAAAGGAGGGTAATTATAGTGGCCATAGGCCAATCAACTGTCAGAAGCCATCGGGATGTGAAGGAAGTATAAACAGCAATCAAGAAAGAGGGGGAGGGGCGTAATTATATTGGTCTATGCTAATTAGCTGTCAGTGAAATCGGGGGTAGCTAAAGGGTATAAATAACAATTACCGTAGTACGTTATCCTTGAAGCGCGAACTTTTTCATTCATTCAGGGGTATTACTCTCGATCTCTTACTAGCACCTTGAATTAGAAAAGTTCATTCCTATAAGAACGAAGATGACTGATGGTAGCAAAAGCGCATTACATTGTAATGTAATGTAATGTGATAATGTAATATTACATTTCAATGGCAGACACTATGTACTTTCACATAAAATTCCCTTCTACTTGGAGGAGATATAATAAAATTATTCGATGCCTGTATATGCAGTTTTCGTACTTACTACTTATTGGTAATCAGCAGCTCTTTTTATTAATGGTACGAAGCGGGAGCTACAAATAGTAGACTAGGTAAAGATAGCAGTGCCCAAAACAAGTATACTTCAAAAAAGGAATCCTTGTTAAAACTATTGATATGAATTATCAGACTGAAATACATCATTGTCTGCAGAATAGCCACGCAGTATGCACAAGCTGCCAACAGGTAGTCAACAGCACCAACTACGTATGCCAGTATGGTAAATAATTACTAAATTTATATTTTAGACTGCCTATTGGCAGCTTGTGAATATTACCTAGTTATTAGGATGTGGCTGTGATAGTTCACCTTAGACATTAATGTTAATTTTCAGAAGAAGAAGAAGAAGAAGATACGACCACTGGAACAAGGTCGAACCTGAGGCACTTAGAGAATTCAGAGCCGACGATGACCTCGTTATCGTGCCGGCGGACAAGGAAGAGTCAACTGTCATATTTTACAGGACAGTCTACAGGCAAAAAGCTAAAATCCAACCTCATAAAAAGGCTGACACGCGAGATTAACACAGCGCTGTTGCCAAAAGAGGAGAATATCAGAGTTCCAAACAGCAGTTCAAAAGAAGAAGATGCGATCACAGGAACAAGGACTTTATTTTCCTGACCTTTCGGATTCCCTCAGAAATCCTTAATCATTGGTAATCGAAGAATAGTCTGCGCATGTTTCAGACTTTTCTTTGATTACCTATGATTTAGGATTCCCGAGGAAATCCGAAATGTCAAGAAATAAAGTCCTTGTTCCAGTGATCACAATTTCTTCTTCTGAACAGCGCTGTTTGCAATGCAGAATTCAGGTGCAATATCGCCAATTGACCAACACATGGCGAGTCACGACCCTGGACCACTTCTATGGTATCCTCAAAGAGCACAAAAAATGCGCAGCCCTCCGGCCAATCGTAGCTCTCAAAGGAACTCCTACCTATGGAGTGGCAAAGTGGCTGTTCCGACGGCTCAAATCCTTGACCACTGATTTAGACACAACAGTCAGGTCTTCAACACAATTCTTGAAGGAACTTAAAGGGGTAAGCCCCCAGCCAAATGATATCATGGTTTCCTTTCATTTCACGTCCCTTTTTACTTCTCTTCCACAGGATCTGGCTGTCGAGACTATCCACTTACTCCTACGAGAGAAATACGATGAAACTGAGAATCGCCTCAGGCATGCCCTTATCCTCCAGCTCTCAAAGTTCTGTTTCACGACGTACTTTACCTTCAGCGGAACTATCGACTAGCAGATGAACGACACACTTAGGAGTTCGCCCATAGCAGAGACGGTTCTGAACGGTTGTAGTCGCTCATTTTTCAAAATTCTGGGCTCGGTATGTGGACGACACCTTCAAGCGGGATTGAATGGGATCAAGTGCTGGCATTCAAGGAGCATCTAAATGCCATCTTCCCGGACATTCAATTTACGATGGAGGAAGAAAGAAACAACCAACTCTCGTTCCTGAATTTTTTCATTTGCCGCAAAGACGGTGGTGCTCCAAAAACTAAAATGCTAAGGAAAGCAACCAACACTATTCAAGTCCTGAACTACAACAGCTACCACCCAATCAGTCACAAACGCAACTGCGTAAGGGCGCTATGCCGGCGCGTTGAGACACATTGCAGCGAAGTGGAAGACAAGGTTGCTGAACTACAACATCTGGCTGGTGCTGAGAGCGAATATTTACCTGGAAGTTTTGTCAACTAATGCATATGTAATCGAAAACGCCAGGAAAATAAAACTCTTATTCTAGTGGTCACGTCTTCTTCTTCTGAACTGCTTCCTGTAACTCGCATAGTCACTTTTAATATTAATTTTCGTATTGAGCCCTAGCAGATTTGCTCAAAAAAACTTTTATTTTACGCTTGCGCATTAATTCTCTTGAAAATTCAAGACCGTAAGGCTGAAAGTGAGCATTTATAAACCAGAAAGCCTATACAAATAATTCGAGAGACTTACTAATGAGCTGAAACCCTTGTGGCTGTGTTACGCAGGGACACAAGGTCGGTAAAATACGTGTATCGGAGATGGAATGCTAATTGTTACGCAGAATTGTACTTCTACGTCTTAGGAAATTTATATCCGCTAGATCGTTTTGTGAAATAAGGGCGATGTAATTGTGCGTTAAAACATTGCCATAAACCAGCGGAGGTTAACAAACTTTGTACGCATATATAACTGTAAACCACACTACCTGTAGTGGCTGTTGTTTTGGTTTTTATTACGAAGGGCTGATCCCTAGCATAAAGCATGAAACTTAAAGCATAATTTTGCTTGAATGAAGGCCTTGTCGTGTACGTTAAGGAAAGCTAGCCTATAGCATATTTGACAAAACCATTATCGTGCCAATTACGAGGAGGTGTCAGCTGTCCTCAACTGATTTTGTATAAATATCGGGAGAGCTTGTCAACTTCTTTCTCTCTTTGTGTGAATACGATAATAATTGGAGAGCACAGCATTTTGAATTTTCACAGAATCAATAATAGCAAGGTCATTTTAACGTGGCGGATAGTCAATACAGTAGTCACCGGTTATTAAGCCCACGGTTAATAGGCCCAGCCGCGTATCAGCTTGGGACGGAATTGAAAATAACAAAATCTGCCGGCTAATAAGCCCAGTCGCCAGCTATATAGCCCAGTTTGCTAACAGGATAGAGTGGTATTCTCATCTCTCTGCGATTTCTGGTGCCTGGAGAAGGATATCAAAGAGCACTTGCGAGTGCAGTTTCCTTCAAAACAACAGACACTAGACCGGATTTTTTAAACGTGTCGCAAATCATTTTTTTATTTTGTAATTACGCAAAATACAGACAAACAGCATTCTTTTCTTGTACACACCAACGCTCTACATATAATACAGTACGTATGTAATGTATAGTGCCTATCCTGGGTTTGCTAATCAAGAACTAGGACTCTCCGGCTATTGCGCCCGCCGCTTATTAAGCCCGATTTGGTCTGGGCCCGAGTTGGGCTTAATAACCGGCGACTACTGTATATATCAGTATATTTACGGTCTATAGGCGTAGACCGATATATAGACTGATATATACCGCGATCAGAAATTAATTTCTCAGGAGATTAAAAAGATGAACTTTCAAAACCGGTTTATGTAACCAGAAAGCAGATAGGGAAAGCTGGGGGACCCACTGATGAGCAGGACCCCTCGCAGCCGTGTCAAGCAGCGGTAGAATACTGGAGAAACATGTGTCTGGACCTTTTAGCAAGTACCAAGGCTGTTAGTATGGTAAGTTACAGCGTTAAAATTCTCATATAAATTTAATGGTCTGACGAGAATTTATTTTTAAAAAACCTATCCTTACCAATATTTCTTCATCATAGGGTGGAAATATTTACATTAAGATAGGAAAAGACAGCAGTATACAGCGGAAAGGCGTTAAAATGAAAAGAAAATCACTTCAAAGGGACGTACCCGTGCACGTGACATGAATACGAGGATGGACAACCAAGAGAAGGGTTAACTCTAGAGGCCTGACCTCAGGTCATTTGGGGGCTAAAAGTTAAAGTAGTGTAGGGATAAAAAAGTAACTTTCAATACTTTGTTGCTGTAAATTAGAAAAATAAATTTAAATATTTCATTATGTTGACAGCAAATCATTTTTTTGTTTTTGTTATTACAGACAAACAGTATTCATTTCTTGTACATAACCAAGCTCTACACATGATACAGTACGTATGTAATGTATAGTGCCTATCCTGCGTTTGCTAATCAAAAACTAGGACTCTCCGGTTATTGCGCCCGCTGCTTTTTAAACCCAAGTTGGTCTGGGCCCGTGGTGGGCTTAATAACCGGCGACTGCTGTAGTAGTGTCACCTTTAAACTTGGGAAATAAACGTATGGACGGAAATTAAGAGCAACAAAAGTTTGATTAAATGTGGCGTGCAATTAAAAACTCTCCTGAAATTTATTTGTTCAAATAAATTCTGCTGTTTCTGCTTGCTGCAAATTTGCATCAGGAAAATATTTTGCACAACGGGAAACTGCTGTTATAAAAGTAGACAATTTTACAAAAAACAGGCTATTTTTGAGGTAGATTCTATGGAAAATGTTTCTGAAACAGGTTTAATATTAAGGCTGAGCGAGTAGTTTATCCCCTACTTTCCTTCACATCATTCAAAAAAACAAAAAAGGGATACTTTCTGCCCAACGTTCATAAAAGTATATTTCTTGTTTTTTTATGTGCTGGTAAAATCTTAAAAAGCAAAGTAGCAGTTTAAATTTGCGCAATGGGTTCAAGGCTTATCACTATGTCATATGACCCTGAAAATGCAAATTATCTGACAGTGTCACGGCTAGCCAACTCGTGTAAACATTTTAGACAGCTGAAAGGTCTCTGTAGTACGTTAACGTGATTGCTTGAGAAATGTAACTTAATCATTACAGCCGTCGGCTTTTACGAAAGACGTCGATTTTAGAATCAAAGACATAACAATTTGTTTCATCTATTAAATACAGTAGTCGCCACAGACCATGCAATTTTCATAAGTTTGTATAAGTTTGATTATTTCTCGAATACCACTGTGAATGCATTTAGGAAAATTTATAAATAATAATGAACTGCATTAGGCATATTATGCATTTAAAAGGACTATAGAAATTGCTAAGTGTTTGTGAAGTAAACTAAAATTTTCTCGATAATTTTGTGATTTTGGAGAGGTAAAAAAGAACTATAAATTTAGATATTGTGTAAAAGTAAAAAACTTGAAGCAACCACTTTCTACATATAGAAAGAACTTTTCTTAAGTTAAGACATTCTGTTAACTTTAATCTTAATGGATAAGTATTAAGCGAATATCATCAACAAAAGTGTGCCATAATTTTTCTTGTTTCTACTGTCTTCTTTGTTCGACGTTTACACCAAAACTTTTAAACAAGATAGATATAAAGAGCATTTACCGAAATAAAATGTTTTCCGATATTAGTTTTAAGGAATATGGCAACGTTTTTAAAATAGAGAAATGCCTCAAAACAGCAAAACACATTGCCGAGGGTAAATCTTGTCCGCACTGGAGTTATAAAACTAATATTCCTAAGATAAATAAAAACTTTCAATAAAAGATTACCCCTTAGAAATTGCGTTGATTAGATATTTGGCTGCCAAACTTCTGCATAAATTAACTTTTTCCAACGTAATATCACAATGAAATTTGATACTTTGGAGAATTTATTCAAGTTTACTGAAGATAAATGATTCAATTTGACTGGAGAGGAAAGAACTTTCTTTTCTATTTATAATGGATTACATTCCTCATGTGTAGATGAATTCCAAATTCAGTCATTACTGATGACTTCAAAAAACCTGGCCATATACATAGCCATTTTTGAACTACTTATTATTCTCTCTTCTGTTCAGTTTCTAAACAAAGCAAAAGGGAAACGTAAAGTATACAAAAAACTATATGTATTCACGACTTATATTCAATATGGTCTTCTTCGTCTTAAATTCACGAGAACGTGTTAGACATTTGGTTTTAATTGAAGGACATTTGAGGTTCATTGGCGCATTCAAACAAATACTCTTCTGTTACTGCATTTTTTGCAAAAAGACTTCACAGAATAGCCAAACACAATTTTTAAAATACAAATCTTTAATGTTACTGCAAACAAATTTGGTCCCTTTAATTTGTCTTTACTTCAATCTGTACGATTTTCGATAAACTTTTCCAGTTATGAAAGGGATATTTTCGGTAACGATTTTACTTATTTTGGAGTTCCTTCTTAGCATTATCAACATTAAATTGTAGTTTGGTTCTCTCTTTCGTAATAGCATAGGAAATTCTTTCCATATGAGACTTTTCCAAATTTCCCAAAAACTAATGGTCATTTCTCTTAATGAACCGAACTAAAATGACGATTTAAATAATTAAAAGGCTTTCGCAGCATTCAATAAACTGAATAAAATTAAAATAGTGTTACTAACTATACGCTTAATCACCACGTCAAATTTCATTCTGAACATTGCATGATCCTTGGCAAATACTGTAGGCATTTGCTTAAATTTTAACAGCCAATCTCCAAAACCATTCGCACGCTGGAGAAAGCATTGGTTTTATTAACTATCTGACCATTGAATTTTTTTTAAATGGATATTTGCTTCTTAAAATTCCCCTATTTCTATGGAAATTCCCGTATTCAGAAGTCATTGTTATATGTTAAATGCAGTGCGGTTTTGTTATGACTCAATATGCTCGAAACATAACCCCTTAAATAAAGCTTGCTTTAGATTTAAAAAGTCAATTTAGCATTTCCTATTTTTAAACCAATGAATTAAAAACAAATTGGGACTTTGCTGAATTTTGGGATGCAACACGCAATGACCCATGATTAATTATCACGTAAGTTGAGATAATTTTTTCATAATCAACCCATTCAAACTAGGGAAAAATGAAAAAAGTGCGAAGTTTGCGTCTGTTGAAAACATTTTTCGGGATAATTGATGTTCCATTTGAACAGCCAGTGGCAAAGCACTAGCCGCAAACGCAACATAATCCTAGAGGACACTATTTTACTTTTAAGTGAACTCAGCTTGTCGAAAAGCAGTCGCCCTGGAAAAGTTCGTGTATGAATCTTCAGCATGCGCGGATGAACAGTTTGCCTGGGTTAATCAAAATTAACTGACAGAAAATTTTCCTGAGGGAGGGACGTACTAGTCCATAAAAATGTAAGACAAGCCAGATAGGACAAGCAGTAAGAGTTGAATTTCTGTTCTCGCGAAGAGAAGTGGTGAGCGCGTGGACTCTTCTCACGCAGGGTAAGGGACATAAAAATGGAAATAATAGCTGAAGCTCGGAATGTGAAACTTGGTGCACTTACAAAGACACATGAATTCTGTAAATCGAACTGTGGTCGCATAGTTGGAAAACCAAGCAAGAATTAATTATATCTTTTATTTTAACAGAAACAAACCTGACTCTTACTACGAGAAGACCTTTCCTTGGATCTAATTGATTCCTTATTGAGGTTTTTAACGTTTTCGTTATCGGTAAACAGTATATATAAGATATTTATTTCACGGATACTGACAGTCAGTATTGAATTATTATTACGTGGTAGTCAAAGAAAGGAAATATTTTTTTCAATGTTCCAGCAGTAAGTCGACACAGGCAGCGTTAGAACGAGCTACGGTTGACTTTATTGCAGACTTCTGTCTCCTACGATTATTGGCTAGTCAAAAAAACCTATACAACCAGTAAGCCGTAGTCAGCTGGCTTTTTTGAGGTCTAGCTTAGTACAGAATGTCAGAAGCAGATGAAAGTAAGTAGTGTCAAACCAGAAGCGATGCAGAAGTTTTTTTTAAATTTGGAAAACCATAGTTGCAAAATTTAGGGGGAGTTTAAAGTTTCCGCATAGAATACAAGATATTACTTCAAAAGCAAGCATGAACTGTGTGGGTTTAACGTGAAAGATGATATATCAACGTATTATGTTCCCATAATGCCGCTAACATTCACAGAAGCATCTTGGTCCTATCGTTCACATACTTTTACCCCACGAGCGACAGTTTTGCTCCTAAAAACCACAAATGACATTCCATTTTGAATTATGAGCCATGCCTTAGAAGTTTTTTCCCTTTTCTGCTCTTCTTGTTCAGATACACTGCTGGCTCGTGCTAACTGACATCACCACATGTGAGTGTATTACTTGAAACAAGCGAGTAGTCGCCTACAAGTGTGTCAACGACTTCTTTGGAATGTTCAGCTGTGCCAATGCATTTATTAAATACTATGTACCAATGGGGAGTTCAAAGGCGTTTGCCTATATTTCTTTCAATAAACCTGACTTGACTAGCTACTTTGGGTGGGAGCGTATTGCATAAGGTTAATTGATGTATTTGCATTATCGTCAGTATGGTAAGCGTAATCGTCGTGTCTGTATTTCTCTTCCAATTTATGTCCGAAATCATGTCAAGGATATTACAACTGATCTCTGATAAGTCGGCTGGAGATTGCAGCAGTGTATTTGGCGTCCGAAGTAGGGAAGACCACAGAGACTTTACTTATAAAAACACCTAACTGTCATTAAATGTTTTTAGATTACAATTTATATTGAAGGGAAAAGAAGACGCTGGCAAGGTCCCGGCTTATTAAGCCCTAGGGAGACCTTAAATGCTGCACACTTCAGGCCATGTTTCAGATAGGAAAAGAAGACGAAGAAGTAGGACGTTACTTGGGAGGATGTTGTGCTAGTCTGCGTGGGCCACATAGACCACCTGGCCTCTCAAGCAAGACACCAATATTTCACGCACAAAAGTGGAGTAAGAATATATGAAAAATTCGACCATCGTTTTTGACGATGCCAACTGTGCGCACCACAGCATGATGGTGCAGCATTGATGACTTGCGCGTGGATAGTTTGAGGTAATAGAAAAACATGTTCCGTATCCATGGCACTCTCGCTTCCCTCGCTCGACCGTTCTGGGTATAAAGATCCAAGCAAAAAAACAGGAGGCAGGATCGTGCTCTGTTAGCTAGCGTGGCGCGAATCTGCACCTGTACGTGCCAAAACGTCCACCGATATACAACATTTTTATGGTCGCACAACGCGAATAATACCTTCTGTAACCTGATAATCCCCGTGTTGGTCCTTCGTGTTAGGTAGAGGTAATATGAAAAGGTATTGAAGGTATTATTCGTTAAATAAAGTTTTCGACTAACTGAATTATATTAATTATAAATGTCGAATTGAGTGGTTCTTTGTCTGATATAACGTTAAAAGTATTTCCAGATGTGTAAGGAAGAGCAAAAATGGTGAACAAATTTTATCCTACCGCCTTGACAACAAACAGACTCCAAAATATGTAATGCACAAACCGCTCTAACAAGTGAGCTTTTGGCTCGCTATTGCAGAAGGATGACCAGACTGGCGATTCACGATTGCCATCATAGTCTGCAACGGTTCAATCTAGAGGTCGATCAGTTGAAATCAGGCTTCTCGATAGCTGCTAATGGGGAGTCGAATGATTTTGAACAGGCCGTTTGCAGGCATGCCCAGGAAGAAAGTTCTAAAATAAATCAAAAATTGCCATACAAATTGGAAAATCAAGGAAATCGCCCAATGTTCCATTACACTACATTTTTTTCTAAACTCCTAACTACCAAGCAAGGTGTAGTCATTAAATGTGAAGACCAAGTTAACATAACAGACACTACACCCACAGAATTCATTGCTGTATTTGAAGCCATTTTTGAATATACAAAGGAAGAGACGAAAGAGTCTAGCTGCTACCAGATGTCCTCGTTACTCATGTGACAGAGACGATGCATGCTACCTAGTAAAAAGAACAATGAGCATTAAAACAATTTAGAACTAATTAAGTCATAATTTGCGTGCCAGCTTACAAAGATTGTGCTACAGTAGCGCCCCACATATCGGCATACCAACACATAGCACATGGTCTACTCGGCAAGCAAAAACCTTATTAAATATACCATACTTGCAAAATGGTAAATCATCTCACTCATTTAAACGCAGGCCTGAAAAAATTCGGAGTCGAAGGGACAATAATAACTAGTGACGGTTTCTCTATGAAACCCATTATCTCCGCCACTAATGCTTAGGTCCGACGAAGGTACAAAAGGCATATGTATCACTGAAGCCCATTGTATCCCTTCATGACGCTCCGGTTTGTACTTTGTCCAGGTGGACTTTCATCGTCTTCAACCTCTAATCGATGGCTCACCGAAAACAGTGGATTCTGCAAAACAACTCATTGACTGCAAAAACGTCGAGGTTAGCGCCAGGCGAGATAATGCTATTTTTTGCTGTCTTTCACTATTCACTTCTATCCCACAGCAACTAGCGACTGACATTGCGAAACCCTGTGACGAGTGAGCCAAGCTCCTGAATTCCGAACTTTTGCGCGAACTGCTACGACCTTGCCTTAAAACCTCGTCAAAGTTGGTGGACAAGTGTATGAACAAATAAAAGGTACCCCATGAGATCTCCCTATAAGGCCTGTTTGCTCAGAGTTTTTCAGCGGAAAATGCACTTTTTTACTGTCAATAGGAGCGAACATGCGGGTCCCAGGAAGTAATTGAGAAGAAAACGACTCGACCTCTGAGACAAAACGTTTATTCACCCGACGTTTCGAGATCCATCGTGGATTTATCATCAGAGACATAAGCAATAGCAGGTAAGGGTCTGCTATTCTTGCGTATGTCTCTGATGATGAGTCCACGACGGATCTCGAAACGTCAGGCAAATGAAAACGTCGTCCCAACGATTGAGTCGTCTTCTTCGCAACGTTTTGAACTTGTTGTGTCGACTAAACATTAACTGTTTTCGAAACAACCTCTGTTTATCAGCCCAAGGAATAAATTTACTATTTTGACTCGAATATCAAGTTCAGGGTGGAAGACGGAACGAAAAAATCACCTTGAAGTTGCTGTATGTCGATGTGCAAACCAGTGTGTTCAGAAAAATTAAGGTCACTAGGCAAATACTACACTTCAGCTGCCGTCACCCTCTGCCTCTAAAACACATATCCCTTGGCATACTATTACGTGCAGGCAGACAAAAGAGGTGAACGACTATACCGTCAGAACCTATTCAGGGCTAATGGATATTATAGCTACCTTATCGAAAAAAGCAGAGGCCAAGCGAACCAACGATGGGCAACGGAAAAGCATCCTATAGTCTGGAGTGCCATGAAAAGAGTCTCTAGAGTATTTTCTTGGCAGTTACGACTCGCCAGAGTAGTCAGAGCCTACTGACCAACGACAAAAACATGCCGCCTTTTGATGCAACCTTAAGACAAGCCGCCGCCGACTGAAAATTCAGTGCTCGTTTAATAAATGCGTAATTACGTTGGGAAAATCTGGCGCAGGTCCTGCCTATAGGGGCATGTGTAGGCAACACGAAGGCTAAAGCCAAACTCATAACTTGCAACATACGTGGGAGAAACTGGTCGCAGTTTCGATCTTCAGAGACCTACCATCCTAGGCCGGAGCAAATAAAAGAAAATATGACTAACGCTTAGGGTGAGGTACTTAGACGCCACCTGCATCAACAGACATCTTGACCTTCTTGCAACTTACAAAGCCTCGCGTTATTGCGTAGCCCAAGTTCAAGGTAGAACGCTTTAATGGAAATCAAAAAGCCCCACGGACACAACCAAATGAATCGGTTTGAATCTGGGGTCATCTCGTCGAAATATTACATTATCAACGATTTCCGTTGAAAGCGTGCGTGATTCTGTCGAAGTAAGTAAATGAGAAAAAAGTCAGCATTTCGATACCACTTATTTCAGTGGAACTTTATGCGCTCGGTCTTCTAGTCTTTTATATTTTCAAAAAGCAGTCTTTCAGAAAAAGTAAATGAATGAATAGAAGGTGAATCCAAAGCGATATATTTAATCTATGTGAGTAGCTAACAAGTCTTCTCTTCAGTTCAGTAACACTTCAAATGTTTCGATAAAAGTAACTTATGTAGTCGCCCTCATATACGCATATACCCAGCATTCTGTGCTGTGAAAACGGTGGTTATAAGGTTTTAAGGGGGTGGGGAAATAGGATAGACAGAGAAGGAGATTTTTAGAAGTGATTGTAAAGTGAAAAAAATGTAGCCAAAGTTGCTTCCCGCAGTCGCTGGCAGTAAGTTGTTCCGCATGCAAATTGAATGTGTTCGCGGCGCTTCGGGCCGCGGACTTTATTAATCTAACTCCAGAACGGTAAGTTGGACTTCAGGTAAGTTGAAGTAGACGACCTCCTAACTACCATTTCTCTTTTTCAGGAACTTCAAGAAACCTGCAATTTGAAAAATGGGTTTTTCCGCAATACGTTAAACGATAATACAGATTAGAAAAATCTACAGTTATAAATTAATAACACTTCTAAATACAATAAAGTTGAAATGCATAAAGCAATTATTGAAGTGAATTCCACTGCGTGTACTAATCCCCAGCCATAAAACCCTATAACCACCGTTTTCGTAGGACAACATGCTGGGAGTAAGGATTAATGAGGAGAATTTATATAAACTACTGTTACCAATGCTTCGCATCCTGTCAAGCATTCGATCAGTCTGCCATTTTACTTGAGAGTAACGTAGGTGTGTACCTTTGAACTCCCAATTTGCGTGCATGCATGTTGTGATATCAACAAATAGTACCTCAGATTATTGGCATTGCCAAATATCACGAGGCACCGAGGCAGAACAAAGGTAAAATGAACAGACAGGTTACAAAAACTTATTGGGATTTTTTAGGAGAAAAAGCTGTCACTCTTGAGAGAGTAGTATATTAGGTCAAAAAAGGAGCGGATTGCGCAGTTCACGGGGATCTACACCATAGTGTACAATATGGAGCCAAATACTCCCTTCCTGGTTGCAGAATCCACCGATAAGATAGCGAAAACAGTCCGTTGCGGGTCAAACCAAGGCGGCACGTTTAGAGGGGTGCATGAATTATGCGACGGGACCATCGCGGTTCGCATACACTCAAGTAGGGAATACTGTGAGGACCTTTGCCTGATAAAGATGATGACAAAACTTAATTGATGGTCTGCGTCGATGATAGCAACTAGTCTCTTTGATTAATGTTCCCTGCAAAAAATGCCCATTAAAGTTCATCCGAAAAATCAGCAGATGAGTGAAGGTTCATGCAACCTGCAGTTTTGATTGTGCAGTAAACGACACCGGCAAGGCGATGATAATTGTAATCCACAGACGTAAGCGTTAAGTAATTTTATTAAAATAATAGCGTTATCATAAATGACTGAAGATCACTGGCATTTGACAAAAGAATATAGCACGCTATAAGTAGTATTTGCCACGGTAAACGCAAAAGCCTTAGCAATAAATGTAACTTATTTTGTTGGCATGCGTATCTCAATGGTACCGATGATCTGAATCCCTTCAAACACAGAAGGCATTACCACACATGCCCGAGACTAGAAAACTGTATCTCAAGTAATACTTTGAACTTTTAGTAAGGATTACTTACTAAAAGATGTTTCTGTGCATAATTCCATTACAAGTAAATATACCAGTTTCCTAACAATAACATGAATTCCACCATAAACCGAAAATTTAACTCTTATATTAACCCTCACACTTCGACCGTCGGTTTTGGACGGTTTCGCCGTGGGCCCTGGAACATGGCGGTGAAGGGACGGTGAATTGCGCTTGAATTGAACCATAGTGGTAGGATGCTTTCGCTGTATCTATCACACTCACTCCTTCACTCCGGCCTGAGTTCGATGTTATGACCGAGTCATAGGCTAAAACCCAACACAACAGTTAGCACTCACCCTACCTTCCATCATAAACTTAAACAGAACTTACATCAACGCAAACCTTAAGGCCAAACTTGAACCAATATGGATGACTTGTATGCTCGCTTAAACGGGACACTGGAACAAGAACCGTCCCTTATTACATGCGACGTTGTGCCAAATTCCGAGAAACCTAGGTTTAGAATCAATGTGAGCGTTAGGATGAGGTTGGTTTTGAAGTTGGAGGTTAAGGTAAGAGTTGAGTAAGGCTCAGGATTATGTTAAAGGTTTACGTTTCCGATAGATTGAACATCACATGAAATGATACGCATGTATCCTGCAGCTAAGATAAGATTACTCTTTTCAATCACTCCTCTTCAGTGCCTTGAAGGCAAGGATAGACTCCTGTTTCAGACCTATTAACTGTGCGTCCATGCCTTTACTTGCCTCTATGGGGCAGGCTACATTGGTCGAACATATAGGCAGTCATCCATGCCCAAGCGAGACCACAATCCTGCGTAGTGTAGTGAAGTCCACATCTAGCATGATTTTGACTCACTTGTTTGCCAGCGGTCACCGGGTAGACGTCAACCAAGCGTTTCGCGTAATTTATACAGTACCGACGAAAAACTCCTGCTTTCTGCTTAAGCGAATACTTACGACGTCAGAGGCAGTCGCTGTACGTGTAACTAACCTGGTTTTATACCCGTAGAAAGCTCCCGTGGCCGCATACCAACGCAATATGCATCCACATGCTTCCTACCATGCCGCGAGACGGTGATGCGACAGCCAGGACATGCGTTCCCACGCCGCGAGACAGCGACAGTAGGCATCCCCACGCCGCCTACCCCACCGCGAGACAGTGTCGACGGAGTGACATGAGCTAATTGTTGGACCCCTTTCCTCCCCCCCCCCTCCCCGCTCTCACTGACCCACTGATCCCTGAACACCCTCCCCTTTATTAACTACTGATTGGTTGATTACACCTTTTTTTCACTCTCCCTTTTCTTTGTCGGCAAAACTATCTACCTAAACTACCAACTGTTATGGCTGTCAGGACCTCTGGTGGGGCCAAAGGCAGAGCGAGCCAGATGAGTCCCGTTGGCGGACAGGTGAACGTTCATCAAAGATTTACTTCATTAGATTTAATAGTAGCATTTAGGTTTACGGTAGGGTTAGTTTTAGTGTTAAGGTTAAGACACGGGATTGTTTACCACTACAGGCCTTTATCTCAACGCCTGCTATTCAAGGTGGACAGGACGTCTCAATCCCCGTGTCCCTTTTAGGGGGGGGGGGTCATTCTTGTCAAATAATCGTGCCAAAGCCAGGAGTATCGTGGCTTAAAGTGCTTGACCTCGGTAGCTGAACGTCTTGTTAGGCAAAGCCAGTCTGTCAATGTCAGCAAAGCGGGCTGACAGTCTAGACATAAAGACGTCGGATGAAGTGTGAAGAGAAAGTGGTGAACAAACCTCTCGTGGGAATTGCCAAGCCACGCCAACCAGTCATTTAGTAGTTAACACTGCTCGCGGCTATTGTTTGGACCTCGAAACCAACAATGTTTCACTTACAAGTCTAGCAGCCTGACGAAAAAACTGAGGACGGAGAGTCATGCACGGGCTGAGCGGGTGAAAGAAAGAAACTACGATTATTTTGCTTGAACGCATCGAAGTCCGTTCTCACGCGTGCTGCTGCTGTTTTGTCTTGGAACCTTCTTGTTCGCTTCAGCTTCACAATAGACTTGGCTGTAGCCCCGCGAGAGCTAGGAGCTGATCAAGCTGAATAACGAACTGATTGGCTGCAGGCAGACATCGAGCAAAGGCGCAGGCTCGCTGGGTCAATCAGCTTCAACGATGGACACTGACTCATCCTTGCTAGGGGCCTCCCTAACCGACCCGCTCGCGCGCCGCACTAGCGGCCCGCCCACATGCAGTGCACATGGTGATGACGCGCAAGGATAAGGACTCTAACCGACTATGATAGAAGGCTAGTCGAGATGCTACGCTTTGAAGGACACGATCTAATTGGGCTGATCGAAGGCCGACGTTGGTCCATCCGCGTTGAAATTTAAAGAATACGATCTTAGCACCCAGTAATACACTTCTACTTCTCCTGAGTTATGATTTGGGAATTTTTTTGTTGTCAGTCATTGGGACGTCATGAGTCTGCGCCGCATTCCGACCAGCGCACTTTCTAATTCACAGTTTTAGGGTTGTGGACATTCTGCGATCGGGATCGTAGCAAAGATCAGTATGTACCAACCAAGACCAGACGAAAGGGTAAGAGCAGTGATCAAACCCGAGAGGTGGAGGTCATATAGGCGCAACTAGTCCTGTTAGTGGTGTGTCCAAAATGAACTTTCATTAGTAACAACAAAACAGGAAATACTAAAACGCTTTTGGAAGGAGAGAGGGTGAGGGGGTTAGGCAACACCTCAGCACGAGAAACAGGAGGCTAATTTGGAGGTAACCGATGAAGTAAAATGCCTCCATAAAAAGTCACCAGCCGATTTACCTGCATCAAACGGCGTTTTAAGTTTGAGACGTTGAAATTGCCGATCTCTTGCAAGAAGATATCAACATCAACCACCTAAGCTGTTGCCAATGCAGGGCCATACTGTGAAATCAATCTGGGTAGTGAGAACCGCGGTGGTGGTTGCCCTATATTCGCTTTTTTTTACGAGAACAGCTTCCATTTTACGTAAGGATGGGCACTGTTATGAACTTTCCTCGGGATTGAAATGCGTTTGGGAAACAGATAATATCCGTACTGGTATAGATTGCGATAAAGACAACATGAAAACTACAAACTTTGCTCTTGGAAGTGAGGCAAGTAAGTGGACTCGGTGAACGGGGGGGGGAGGGTGATGCCCTCAAGAAAGAGAAATATTTAATGTGGGTAAATGGACAGCCAGTGTTCTGCTCTCCGGCCGCGCGTGTTTATTGGTCACCCCTCCTACTTACTTGGCCAAGTAGCGGTTATACGAACCTATTATAGCTGACAGACTAACTATTCAGAAGTAGAGGATGCGATCGCTGAAACAAGAATTTTATCTGCCTGACGTTTCGGATTCTGTTGACAATCCGGAAGAGGAAGAAGAAGAGACGATTTCTGGGAACAAAGTGTATTCTGGCTGGCGTTTCAAAAGCTTGCTCACTTCCATCGTCAGAGCGTGGTGTCTGTACTCCTGTTCGTGTCAGGTAAATGTGAACGACCATTAGCCTTGCTTAATGCCCATGTGTCAATCGATTGCACAGATCGATTTCTGTGGTTGTTTTAATTGCTCGTGCCCTCATGGACGTCTTCATGAGATGTGTCAAGGCATTTTTATGTCTCGTGAGCGTCTCCACCCTCTTTGCTCACGGCTGCCGGCTGTCGGCCCAGCTTATCTCTCTGCACGAGCAATTCAAACAGCCGTAGAAATTGATCGGTGCAATCGATTGACACATGAGCATTTATTAGGCAAGGCTTCTGGTCAGATACATTTATTTGATGTGAACAAGAGTACAGACACCACGCTCTGACGATGATAGCTAGTAAGCTTTTGAAATGTCAGCCAAAATATACCTTGGTCCAAGGAATCGTCCCTTCTTCCTTTTCCGGGAATGATGAAAGGACCAGAATTCATTCCAGTGTGTTCTTTGATTGCGGTCCTCTCCCAGTCCTGAATATATAGACATTCTGTTTGATAATGCATTATCTTTCCGGTACCTTGGTGTTACTCTGGCCTCTAGCCTCTCATTTACTCTTCATGTTGAAAGCCTCTTTATTAAGATTCGTAAAATTTTATATTGTGTCCGCCGTTTGCGTTCATATCGAACACCATAAGGCCTTATCTGGCGATTTATAGATGTCTGCATTCTCCCCTCATTAATTACTGCCCTCCAGTTATTTTTCCAGCTTTACTTAAAAATATTTGTTGATTTTTAAATGTACCATCCGAATGCTCTCTTCAGCTGTCAGTTTTATTATGATTTTTAGTGGATATTATAATACAGCGACACTTTCAAATGGTCAAGCAATTTGCTGAACGCCTTCTTATTGAGGTCGCTCATTCTCTCCACGATGAAATAATTGCTGCGAAGTCTTCCCGTACTATACGCCGGAGCTTCCGTCATACGCCTTGCCGTACATTGGCTTATCAACACTCTATACCCTCCTTCCTAGCACGCTACCTCATGTTTGAAGTAAGAGAATGTCACAATTTGAACTCAGATCTGTCTCTATAACGGATGTGGATATCATGTAAACCTTTAGACTATAAACGTTGCGAAAAATTCCTTTCGATAATTCAGAAGGACAGTTGGCGAGCATACGTATACTTTCGATAAATTCTCTTCGGGCCACTCCAATAGAGGCCCTGAAGGAACTTCCACTAAAATGCACATTAAATGTGCAGTTCCTTTTTGATAACCAACTATATTGACAGATAGACGGCATCGCCATGGGCTCCCCCTTGGGCCACTTTCTAGCAAATATCTTGATGGGCAAGCTGGAGAAGTTTCAACTTAGCAACCAGATTCACTACGGTTGCTATGTCGATGATATCTTTGCTATCACCCCAGCAGACACTGATATAGACCCGCTTCTAAATAGTGTCAACCAAGCACACCCCTCCATAAAGTTCACATTGGAGATGGAAACGGCAGGTTCGCTTCCGTTCTTGGACGTTCTCCTAAGCAGACGACCTGATGGCAGCCTCCCAAGGAGCGTGTATAGAACGAAAACCTGGTCCGGACAGTGCACGAACTTTCACAGCTTCCAGCAGAAGCGTAATCTAGTCCACTGCTTAACGCAGAGGGCTAGAAAAATCTGCTTGGACGATACTATCGAAAGAGAGCTCACGAAGATCGAGGACCTGCTTCGAGAGAACGGGTACCCTGACAAGTTTATTCAGAAGAACATGATGGAGAGAGAAAGCAAACCCTTAACACCCACCGTGGAGAAGAAGACCCTTTTTCTCAAAGTCCACTTTCAAGGGGACGCAGCAAGTGAACTGCTAAGCCGACGCCTTAATCAAGCCGCATCACGAACCTTCCCAGCGGCGAAAGTTCGGGTGTTTTTCTCAACAAACCCGGTCCTACACGGCGAAGGTAAGGACAAGCTGCCAGCCCAGACCACTTTCATGTGCATTTACTCATTAACTTGTTCCTGTGGAGCAGGTTACATAGGTCGCACGAGCCGGCGCTTATCCCAGAGGATATGGGAGCATCTGCCAGCATGACTCAACAAAGGCGAAGTCAGGAACATTAACAGTCCCATTCTTGCTCATATGGTGGACTCTGGACACCATGTTGACCCGAATAAAGCCTTTAAGGTGATCTACAAGGTCTCACCAGATTACCCAAAGTCCCTGGGTCAACGGCTGCTGGCAACAGCGGAGGCCACGGCCATTCGCCTGATGAAGCCGGAGTTGTGCGCGCAGAAGAGCCTTCTTCAGGCCCCAAGCTTAGCATGGCCAACGGCCGCAGAACTACCAGCATTTTCCACGCGTTCTTTCCCCCCTCTCCTAATTACCTTGTCACTACCCACTTTTTATCAACCCAAACCTTAAGCCCCCATTCCCAAGACTAAGTTGATTAGAACAATAATTAATTGATGGCTTGTCACCCTGTACCTTCCCCTTCCATATAAATGTAATGGCCCGAAGAGAATTTATCGAAAGTAGAAAAAAAAAGTGTTAGGAGCGCCTAACACTATTAGCGTAAGAGGGCATAAAAATACTTCTAATCGTGGAAAGCCCGTTTGGGCAACTGGCTTTACTGCCCTCCTCCACTGGGCCATTTTAATTGGCACTCTTTCCGCTCAGTTAGTCAAGTGCTGCTAATATGAAACGATCGCAGCCGATTGGGCGACTGATTTATCAACTCCTCTCAATACATGTTCAGGAATTTTGCGATTATAAACAATAGGAAGCAAGGCGTCCATGATGGTCTGTGATTTCGAAATCAAAGTATTCGTAGCTTAGTGAGTTAATGTAATAGGTAAAGGCCTTGCTACTACTATCTTTGGGCCCGGCTCCGTGGGGGCAGGGAAGAAATGGGAGGCTAGTTTATGCTGTACAGAAGTAGTGACGAATAGGTAGAAGGAAGTTGAGTCTCAGACGAATGCGGTCGGGCCGAGTCCGAAGTCTAAGAGCGCGAGAGTCGTCAAAAACGGTCAGGGCAGTCTTTGTGTGAGTCAACCTCAGTGAGATGATTGGTCAGACCAGAGGAGGCAAGCATTGGTGTGTGCACATGCCTATAGGTGTTAAGGCTATCACGGTTAACCCGAACAGCAACAATCTTCCAGACCCACTTCCTTAGGAGATGGGAGGAGTCTTGGGAAGGCCAGAGTAGAAAGAAGAATGTATAGTGTACGCAATAGTAAGGGGGAAAGTTGCCACTCCGTTCGGCATGGGGTTCGATCGCGAGAGAGCGCGGCGCCGTCACGTCCTGAGGCGCGTGAGCGCGGCAACGTTGCGTCCGTCTCTCAGGGGACGGAAATCCCAAGTGTCCGTCGGTGCGAGAATTGTCACAAGGGCCAACAAACGGGCTTCGCATGTTAGGTCAGCTTCAGGTCGCTGATAGGCCAGACCAGTCTAGGCTGCGTCTGTGCGCCCCGATCGCGTGAGGCCAAAGGTCACATGTCACATTCGCCATCGGCAATTACGCGGGTTCGAGCGCGAATGGGTGAACAAGATTTTCACTGCGAGCCCACGGCTACGGCGTCAAGCGTTTGAAAGAGCTGGGCTGTAGAACCCCTACAAGTGCTCTCCTCAAAGACCGTAGTTCGTCGATGAAAGAGATCGAACGAAGGAAGATTAGTGAAAGATAGGGAAGGAGGAACGTACCAACGGTAGGGTTCGAACAGCTGGTGTTCGCCTGGCTGGCTTGCGGGAGCCAGGTTGAAGGGACAGTTGTGACCTGCATGAGCTTCTGTGGCTGACGTGCGAGAGTCGGGTCAGTGCCACCAGTGCCGCTTGGGAGGAGGAAAGGTCATCTGGCGTCCGCGTGGGCTACTGTGTGTGCGTGCTGGTAGGAGAAAAGGTCTCGAATCCGCGTGCATCGGCATCTTGTAGGAGATTAGTCATCTCGACTACGTGGGAGGTTGGTTGGCTGCGTTGAACTCCGACGGCAAATCAGTATGCCGTGTTAGTGTTCGCTGAGGGGAGGAAGGGGCACCGTTGGCAGTAGAAGAAGGATCTGAGTTTAGAAAGGAGGTCTGGATATTGGCACTTATAGCGGGAAACTACTGCGCGGGATGGGGAAGGAACCAAAGCCTGATTAGCTGTCCAGAGGCAGATCGAGAATTCCAATCACAATATCCCATGTGTGACATGACGCAGGAGGTGAAAAGCGCCATAGGGTCATTATGGACGTTCATATGAAAATGGTTTCTCATGGCACTGTAGTGAAGTAGCATTAATATTTGGAGGTGCTGGTGCGACTGTGTGAGGTAATAAAACGAGTTCAATTGTTTTTGTGAACAAGAGACTAGCTGCTTCTTCGTGACAACACGTCTACTCAAACCGCGTTCAAAATCAAGCAGGTTTTGGCCAAAAAATCTAACAACGGTTTCTCACCCTCCCCCTCTTTTTTCTGCCGACTTCTTGGGCAAAAAATGAAGGAAAGCCTGACGGGAAGGCTTTTTAAAACGCCAAAGATGTGAAGAAAACATTGATAGAGGCACTTAACAGCACAAGTTTAGGAGGATATGAAAATCGTGGAAAACCCGTTGGAACAACTGAATGTCATCTAATGGAAGGGGGTTAATGTGTTTAAACAGATGTTATCGTATATTGAAAAAATGAATATTTTCGTCTTTTTAGACACCCTCTCGTCTGTACGTAAAGAAAATTAAAGTTGGGAATAATGAATGGAACATAATTTTGTAAGTAACACTACAATGGATCTGATAAATATTTGGGGTATTTCATGTTCCTTTCACATCAGAAAGACAACAGTTGGCGGTTAAATAACGCGGCTTTTTGGGCACCTAGTAAAGTACTATAAACACAATTAGAGTTAAGCAAATCACCTCACTTTTTAAGGCTAGATAATCAATTTCACCAGTAGACAACAGCTCGTAAAAATAAATAAAGTAGTGACTTTTGTACCCGGCAGATATTTTGTCCGACTTACTTACGCTGTCTCACAGACAGATTTCGTAAACTTGTGGATTCTAAGCAGAATGTGTGAACGCATCCGTCAGTTCATGGGCCTCAACCTGCAACGTTGCGGAGACTGTGTCCAAATCATTATCATTTCCGGCTCAGTGTAGAATGACTGAAATTTAGAACTTACGACTCAATATTTTCCCATGCCCTGTCCCAATTAACCTCTCATCACATACAGTAGAGTCCATAACTGATGAAATGTGCAGCTCTACATTTAAGTGGATGTTTCAACACACATTCGAGTTTGTTAATTTATTTATTGAGTTGACCTGAGGTGCAAAATACTGTTTACTAGAAAAGATTTTATTTCTGCTCAGTATATTGAAAGGAAATTTGCGCAGCATTTGGCAAACTCCACTGTTTGTGATCTCTAAGGAATTGACTAGGCCATTAAACGCTGCGGACCAAAACTTCTTGCTCGTGCGTGTTGTTCTATAAAACAGCATTAGTAAAGATCAGAAAAGTTTTAATTATATCCTTTCAGCGAACGGAAAATACATTTCGCGTTCATGAAATTGAAGCAAGTGCACTGTTTTCAGGAAATAAAGAGCAGATACAGTTTACAAAGTTCTGTTTTGCAAATGTGCCATGTTTTGTGCCAAAAAATTAAAAAGTTAACTTTTAAGGCTGTAATTTGTTTTAGCACACCAAAAAAGGCCGGAAACAAGCATAAATATGAACAGCCGAAACATGCCATCACTTTTTTCTGTCAAGTTATATACAAAGATGTTCAAATGTTTTTCTATCTACAGTTCAGTATGAACAAATAGGGAATCTTGACACCCTACGGATCAAAGGTTCTCAGATTTTGCAACATGGTAGTATATGTTCTGCTACTATGGCGGGCTATTGCAATCTTAGAATGGAGCCTAGGAGAAAGAAAGGATATTGAAACGTGCTCCAGTGTGGACAGAAAAGCGAGTTCTTTCATTTTCAACATAAGATTTATTTCAAATCTCTAGGGAAATCGTAAAACCGGCTACACTGTGTTCCTTTCATCTTGACTTTACTTTCGAAAAATGTAAATAATGCAGGCAGTTGACCTCGAAGTATCTAGATAAAACTCTTTTTACTAGACAAGGTAGATACGATAAATAGATAGATAGATAAAATAGAAAAATTTTGCATCGGTCCTAGACATATTAGTTCGTGATAAGAATTGTAGACGTTCATTTTTGTAGGCAATGAGTTGACATTTTCCGATGATTCAAAAACCACGACCCAGACAAAGGACGTACTAGAACCAATGCCCAAATCACATTGCTGAGATAAGTGCGTTT
>JAYGXS010000002.1:24186447-24213382 GCA_036362985.1 Ligula intestinalis | reverse complement strand
CCCTGTGGCTCACTCACAAATGACCGCACTGCACACTCTATGCTGAATCCCGCTCTTTCATAATTCAGAGACGCCCCTCTCGGGTGTGGTGGTTCACTTTTCCGGCTGTTAGCTTCCTCCAACCTATTATCCACTACCTTTGTACCGAATAAACTATCCTTTTCATATGCCGTCGCACTGTTTCTCTTCCCACACGGAACCAGGCCTGAAGATTTTAGTTGAGCCAATTTTGAAAAACTCGCGGCGTTAGCCGGAGTCGAACCCGCACAGCAGGGAAGCCCTGTACACGAAGCCAACACTACCGATTTGAGCTACGGCGCCACGCCTTGCGTCGTGAATTTAATCCCACTTGGATAAATTTTACCCACCTAACTAAATGCCTGTATGGAATCTACCATTATGCAAAGGCCTTCCCTGCTATGCGGGTTCCACTCCTGTCGACGCCGCTGGTTTTTTCCAGAATTGGGTCTTGAAACTCACCGTGGCAAGGGTTTTACCTATTAACATAAGCCACTGTGATAAAGCCTCGTAGCTCAGGTAGCCAAGCCGTTGGTTGTATTCAGGTTTACCCTTGGTGTCATGGGTTTGAACTCCACCGAGGCTGCCAAAGCTTTCAAAATGGTCCTTAGCTGCTTAATGCTATATTAATTTAAAAAATGCAGAAATGGACTACGGTGGAACAGGATTAGATGATATAGCTCAGACATGGGGAACAATATAAGAAGCTGATCAAGTGGGTGTCCACCAGATCTGTAGTGATTCTACGACCCACCTCCTCCTAACACGAAACGCCACAGATGAGGTCTCGTAGTCACAAGCTTGAACGCCTAGTCGCGCTCAACCCAGCGCAATTAGGGTTAGCTTAATTAGCCTTAACACACATCGATAGGTCAACACTGCAATTCTGCAGTGCACGAAATAGATTTGCATAAACAGTACCTAGCATATGTTTATTCGCCTGACGTTTCGAAATCCGTCGCGGATTCATCATCGAGTATCTAGTTTAACTCATGGACTGTGATTGCGTCTGCGAAACATTCCTAAGCACTTGGAAACCGATCAGCACCTTACTATACTCGTAAATACTAAAGCACGATCGTTGAGTAAATGGAAGCATGATATACTGCGTAGTGTAGAAGTAGCCATTCTCACACGAAAATTTAAAATGCGAACAACGCGAAAACCCGTGCCAAATGGCATAAACTCCATATTTAGAAATCAATAGATTCAATCCGCATAAATGACTGGATAGATAAATCAGTTTAAGTAAAACAGTGCAAAAAATGCAGATGTCATCCAGTAACTAGCATAGGATGAAGTATTGTGAATAGCGCCGTGCTCGCATTTTCAGCACAAATCACAGATTCGCTAGAATTTGTTGTAGCGTTTAGACTTAATCATTTTTTTCTCGGGCATGCTTTTACACCCTTGTAGAGTTCTGGCGTTTAAAATTGATAAAGCGTCCGATTTTCTAAAAATACTGCATTTGCCTATACCCAGGTTTTCGCAGCTTACAAAAACCATTTATAGGTGGCGCCGGGTTTTTTTAGTATGACTTTGCAGTTTACATTAGGCTCTTGTCTTCGAAAAACACACACAGATGTTCACGTTTATTTTATTTCAAGCCAATTTTATAAACAGTTTATCTGAGCAATAGACACATTGCACACGAAAGGAAGGCATTTTTAGGAGCGAATTCAACGGATTTGCAAATTACACAAGTAAGAAAGAGGTGAGATCGCTAAAACCAGAAGTTCATTTGTCTGATGTTTCGGATTTTAAATGAAACCCATCATCAGATAGAGTTACCATCGTTTAGTTTACTCGAGAATGAGCGTGTAGAGCTTCGTAATTCTTTCTTGTGAGGTATGCTTCCCGCTATAAGTTTCCACTATTTGAGCCTAAGTTAAGTAGGATACGATATAGTCTATCCAAGAATCTGATATAGGAGTATCCCAATGGTTACGAACTAGTAAATAAGAACAAAGTCGATTGTGGATAAAAGCACGTGCTCGTTCAACGTGTTATTTAAAAGTTGTCAGTTCATGCAAGGCCTCTTTAACTAAGTAAAACAAAGGGGCAGTTCAGTTTCACTGCAATACTCCCCCTCCTAGGAGAACGCAGTTCAGAAAAAGAAAATTTTAATGTGTGAATAATATGGGAATGTTAAGCATATGTTACAAGTTGGTAACGGTCGGGGAAACGGACATGACGTCCGCTGCATGTAAGGAGAGGGGGATTTGAGGTGGGGGAAAGCGCGGGGCTAGCACGTGTAAGTGGAGTCGTGGATAAAGGAGTTGGAAATGTGCCGGGTGGAGGTTGTTTGGTTGGGGCTGTCAAAGGAGGATCGTTATAAACCGCATTCAGACGATCGACTGAGACCACGTCGATGCAACCGCCGCGGGCAATCGTAAAATGCTTGTCCGTGCGAGATAGTACCTTGTATAGTCCGTCGTAGGGTTGTTGTAGTGGTCGGCGAACACTACCTATGCGAACAAATACAAAGGCACATGTTAGTAAGTTAGGGTCAATTTATGACCTACTTGTTGAAGTACGTGGAGGAATTGCACGCAGATGAGACATGGATTGGCGCAGTCTTTTCGCATAACCCGTGGAATCCGAATCGGCTGAGCTTTGAGAGTGCTCGAAAAAGTCGCAACCGCAAAAAAGCTTGGCAGACAAGCACTCCAAGTCAGACTTGAGGGCAGTACGAATGCCAAGCACGACCAAAGGTAGGTGCTCGCTCCAATGAGAACAATTGTCGTGAGCCCGGAGCGAGGCTTTGAGTTGACGATGGAAACGTTCAACTAAGCCATTTGATGAGGGGTGGTAGGCTGTCGTGCGTATGCGGGAACATCAAAATAAGTCGGTAAGGCCGGTAAAAATTTTAGATTCTAACTGTTGGCCTCGATCGGTAGTAATAGTTTAGGGGACGCCATAATGGGAGATCCAGTGTTCCCAGAAGGCGTGAGCAACCGAATCTGCGGTTATATCAGTTATGGAGGTTGCAATGGGCCAACGAGTGAATCGGTCAATGGCAGTAATTAAATAGTTGCAACCACGCGATGTTGGCAAAGGACCTACCAAATCGATATGGACATGTGCAAAACGTGTATCGGGTGCAAGAAATGTGCCAATTGGGGCTTTGTTGTGTCGCCCGACCATGGCCTTCTGACAAGCCAAACATGAACGGGTCCACTGGCGGATATCAGTGTTAATGCTTGGCCAAACGAAGCGCTCGCTCACCAGGCGCTGGGTACTGAGGATGTCAGGATCAGCAAGATTGTGCAATGCAGAAAAATGTCTCGTCTCATCTCGCTTGGCACTACAGGGCGGGAGGCACCGCGCGATACGTCACATAAGATTGTACCGGGGTTGATGGATAAAGGAAGAGCTTCGAGTTGCAGACTAGCATGCTCAAGGCTTTCAGTGAAGGACGGCTGGTTTTGCAGTTCTGCCATACGCTCCAATTCGATAGAAGGCTGAGTGATGGCATTAATTCCAGTTCGAGAAAGACAGTCATCAACTTGATTATAAAGGCTCTTAAGGAATCTAATATCTGTGGTATACTGAGAAATAAAATCAAGATGACGGGCCTCACGGGGTGAATACTTGTCAGAGGAAGTGAAAAGGGCATAAGTAAGAGGTTTGTGGTCGGTGTAGATACAAAAATCTCTACCCTCAATAAAGTTGCGGAAATGTTGAGTGGCTAAATAAATGGCAATGAGTCCTCTACCAAAAGTGCTGTAGAAAGTTTGTGGTGGTGCCAGTTTGGAAGTGAAGAAAGCCAAGGGCTGGATGCCCGTGGATGTCTGTTGTTGAAGGGCGGAACCTACAGCGCAATTTGAGACATCAGTAACAATGGAGATTGGTGCATCAGGTATAGGATAAACGAGGGCAGTTTTATCTGCCAAAATTTTTCTGACGCGATTAAAAGCGTCGACTGCTGTGTCAGGAAAAGAAAACTCGCGTTTGCTTCCGCGCAAAATGTTAGTAAGTGGCAACATCAATTCAGCGCAATGCGGGATGAAACGTCGATAGAAATTGACAAGGCCTATAAAATGGCGCAGTTGTTGAAAAGAAGTGGGAGTAGGGAACTCGCGAATAGCTGAAACTTTGGCATCTATGGGGTGACAACCAACAGCATCTACGCGATGTCCTAGCATAAACAGTGACGGTACACCGAAAACGCATTTAGATGCATTAATGAAAATACCAAATTGGCTGAATCGCTCAAAAATTAGGCAGAGATGTTGAAGGTGTTCATTTTCGTTGGAACTTGCTACCAGAACATCATCGACATACACAAAAACGAAAGGTAAATCGCGGAGGACTTCGTTGACGAAACGCTGAAAAGTTTGAGCAGGGTTACGTTGTCCAAAGGGCATCCTAAAAAACTCGAACAGACCAAACGGTGTAGTAATCGCCGTTTTCGAAATGTCTCCTGGAGCAACGGGTATCTGATGGAAGGCTTATACTAATCAATAATGGAAAACACTGTTGCTCCTGCTAGGCCAGATGAAAAATCCTACAAATGGGGCAGAGGGTAGCGGTCCGGTACAGTGCAAGTGTTCAATCGTCAATAATCTCCGCAGGGGCGCCAGTCAACGAGAGACTTTTTACACACCATATTTAAAGGTGCAGCCCATGGACAAGTGGAAGGCCTTACTATGCCAAGGTCCATCATGTGACTGAATTCGGCCTTAGCGATAGCTTACTTGTCGGCGGCTAAGCGACGAGGACGACTAAAAACAGGTGGTCCGGAAGTTGAAATATAGTGGACAAAAGAATGGTTAAATTGTGAGGGTCGTGCGATCGAAGGAAATTCAGAAAGTAACCGATGATAGGGAGAAGACGAAGGGATTGCTGAAATGCGTGGGCTAGGGGATGAAAGGGGTAGGAGTAGAGAATTTGCAGTATAAAGATGTCTTAGGGTCAACTAGTTTATGGGATTTGGTGTCAACGAGGAGACCGAAAAAGACCAAAAATCAGCGCCGAGAATGGCGGTGTGAACGTCAGCAATAATAAATATCCATCGAAATGAACATCGTAGACCCAACTCTAGAGTGAGGGATCGTTGACCAAACGTTTTACTGAGAGTACTGTTAGCTGCTTGAAGGAAAAATGAAGAAATTGGTTGCCTTACGGTCAGTCGAAGTGGGTGGGATAAGGGAAATTTCTGTGCCCGTATCGACGAGGAAGTACCGGCAGGAACCCCTGTCGTAGATGTGGAGTAGGCGACTGGGGAAGGGTTGGCCGACCATGTTCGTCACCCTTACTGGCCGGCGGCGCAGTTTTCCGATGCCGACTTCTTGTGCCTGCACGGGGATCGATACTGACGGGCATTTGGACCATAATTGTGGTGACACCAACAAAGACCATCAGTTGAAGTTTGGTTTGGAGTGGGAGATCTTGGGCGACAAAAAGTCGACGGACTACGAGGGTTGTAAACACGGGTGGCCCGGAGCTGGGAAACTTCGAGAGTGAGGGTATCCAGGCGTCGGACGACATCTGCGACAGAAGGTGTCATTACGGCTCGAGTAGGTACATTCACCGAGACGGGTGGCTGATAGTACTCGAGAATCCGGTCGGCTGTTTCAGCTGGCGCTTGAACTGACGAGGAAGGAATATTGGGTGCGCGGATAGCTTGCACGGATGAGGGCAGCCGCTGCAGGAAAGGCTGTTTGAACATGATGCCATCCAGCTGCTGTCCCTCAGCTAGCTGCTCCAGGCGCCGAAGGAGCTGGATTGGCTTCTTGTCACCGAGGTCTACCTCGGAAATTAAACGCTGAAGGCGTTTTTGTGTTGATAAAGATACTCGAGAGATGAGGGCCTCCTTGAGTGTGGTATAGGGAGTCTCCGTGAGCGGGCTGTCTATGATATCAGGGAGATCTGTTGCAATCTCCAGTGGCCACCAGATAATGAAATTTGGTCTCTTCCTTCGTGATTTGCCGCAGAACAAAACGGGATTCGACTGTTCGCAGCCAAAGGACTATGTCACTCAGCCAGCAAGTCGGAAAATCGAATGTGTGGACGCCTCTAACACCCTGGCCGTCAGTCATGATGTCAAAGGTCACAAAATGTGCGGGCGAGACAGGATTAGTCACTGGAACAATAGGAGTAGGGGAATAAACGCAGTCTGTCTATTGGTTAACGATCCGAGGTGTTAATTCAGGAATCAGCGGACATGCGTTGCGACGAGAAAATAAGGGGCGAAGCAGTGTAGTAATTGTTAGCAATTGAAAGCGCAATTAAAAATCGGAGTCACCAATGTAGGATACGATATAGTCTATCCAAGAATCTGAGATAGGAGTATCCCAACGGTTACGCACTAGTAAATAACAACAAAGTCGATTGTGGATAAAAGCACGTGCTTGTTCAACGTGTTTTTTAAATGTTGTGTCACTTCATGCAAGGCATCTTTAACTGAGTAAAACAAAGGGGCAGTTCAGTTTCAGTACAGGTATATCGTGCTGCATGTCGTATGCGCACATGGTTTAAGAATTTGGTTTTTTTCCTCTTCGAGCATAAACCTTTTTTCTCGTAGAGGCGTAGACACTGAAGATGGTAACGAATTTGTCCCCGCATATTGGCTGCCTCATGACCCTCAGGCAGTCGCTATGTTTCTACATGAGGCCGAACCATCATTTATTGGTGTCCTTTTAATGATAAAGTTGCCTCCGGCTTCTCCTTGCTCTGCTTTTTGACATCATTTCTGTCGGAAGTTGTAGTCGACATCCATGTCTGCTGGCTTCCCGTGTCCGGAGAAAGAGAGCTTATGGATATTCGCAATATCCACATTTGTAAGGAATTGCTTCAAAGACAACCGTGAGAAAGTGTAGGTATGTACCTGTGCGCGCAGGAGCAGAGACAGGCCTATCCACTTCCCTTTTTGCCTCACCCAATCAAAAAAAAGTGCACGATAAATGGCGTCAAACTCGCTAGACAAAAGAGCCAAGACGCGAGGCATCGGCCCGACGGAGAGAGAGACAAGAGGACAAAACAAGCGGCTCCTGTGGTGAGCATGTGACGAAGAGGACAATGCGAGCACCTGGCAGCGAGAAACAGCACGCGGGGGAAGTTGTCAGATCACGCGCGAGTACCAAAGGCTTAGCAAGCGAAGCCAGGATGAGTCAGCGCATCTGTAGTAAATGTAGGATGCCACATGAGCGCTACGTCAGCCTAGACAGCTGATGAACTCAACTGCGGATCAGCGATTTATTGCAGCGAGATGGCGCCAGAAATGCCCTGGGAGTATATGTCACTCATTCCGGCGGACTGATTCATTGGTAAGAAGGGCAAAGAAAAAACTGGGATTAGTTTGGGGACAACTGGATTTTGCGATTCGACAGTTCGACTGCAGATTTCGACGGTGTCTACCGCGTGCTTCACTTCAGACTCTGAAGTCCTAGCCTGGCGGCAGTCAGCCCAGTAGCCACCTAGAACGGTCGTTGTCTTAGTCAGCCTTGAAGGTTATTCGTCAGATCGGAAAAGCTTACACACTGCAGTCGGCGCAGCGGTGACTGTGAGTGTTAGTAGGTCGCACCAAACGGAGGTATGTCGACAGACGCTGTTGTGTGTTCGCACATGCTGGCTGGCAGCGCAGGTCAGGCGTCAGCGCGGATCATGCGGCTGTCCAAAAGGTAGGTCGAGTCTTGCGGTCACCTGACCTCATGCGGGGCGTACATGGGAGGTCACTACAGCGTCAGAGATGCCAGCCCTCATGGCATGGGCCTGCCTGTCACTATACGCCATTACATATCATCTGGCCTTGGCCCACACTTAGCTAGGAGTTTGTACAAGAGAAAACGAAGGAAGCGTGGACTTGCGTGTCATTACACTCTATCATACTTCATCTGGCCACAGCCTACACTTGAATGGGATTTATGATACACGCACAGCATTTCGATAGCCGTTCTCGACAATACCCACCACGAGCTTCAGCAAGCTGAAGGAACGCGGTAACTTCGGCTGGATTATCTGAACACTCCCACACCTGAAACCGATGTCAAGAAAAAAGCTAAGAAGGCCGGAGATGAGATGAGGGCAAAGCTAGTATGCGCGAAATACACTTCAAAACATACCACAACAGCACCACCTTGGTATGTAGGCTCCCGCATGTGAGCGCTATAAAGGCCACATTCAGAAGGGGCCATTGCAGCCTGAATCTCAGTCCGCAATAAGCCACTCAACACAACAAGACTTACTGGGCCGACTGCGGTGTCCAAGTTATCCCGACAGTTGGAAACCCTTTGAGTCACGGCTTTTGGTGCACCGTAATAGTTTCAAGCGCGTCAGATTGTTTTTAGAGAGGAAAGAAATGCTCTGAGGATCGACCTCACTTTCCCCTCCCCCACCGCCAGCAACAGGCCACCACCCAGCTGATCGGTTGCCTGAGGTGGGAGATGCACACACACAAACACACACACACACACACGACAGTTCCCCCGTCGATTTTGACGATGGGCACCACGCTCTCCAACAAGCCGCAGCAAATGCTTAAGCAAGCCGCAACTGACACAAGGGCGAGCTGGACAAGTAACACGAAAACGACAGCAAGCAGGAGCAACGCAGAGAACTCGTGCGAGAGAAAACAGGAGTTTAGGCAGACTTGCACAGAATCTACCCACTCGCTCGCCACTCCCACCTCCGTATCCGGTGTAATGACAAAGTCAATAAGACCGGGGATGAGGGAGGGTGTAGATGGCTGGCGCGATAAACACTCAGCACGCGCACACTTGACACAGCCATCTCGCTAGGTATGCTCCCGACTGCGCGGGAGCGCCATAAAGGCCACATTAAGAGGGAGCCATTGCAGCCTGACTCTCAGTCCTCCCTCTCCTCCCGTACGCACACACAGACAAACGCGTACAGAAGGAGCAGCTACGTAGGGGGGTCCGAGTTTTCCCGTCAGTTGGCAGACCCTCCAAGCCACGGCTTTTAGCGCACCGTGATAGATTCAGACGCATTCAGATTTATTATAGTGAGGGAAGAATCGCGCACACACACACACACACGCATACATACTCCGAACACCACCGCCTGGTATGAGCCATTGGTCAAAGCCAATTACTATGGTGTGTCCACCATGCTAAATCTGAATTAAGAGAGCCACTGATGATAGCTGGATCTGGGGGTGAGACGTAGTAAAACAATCAACCCTGTTCAGCTAAGAGTTTGACCGTGACCGTTGTCCGCCAGTATCTCCTACGACCGTTACCTAGCCTAAGTAACACTGCGTAGGTTACCTTTACAAGAATCAGTTCTCCGACAGTGTATCTGTGACAAGTTCATTTTAGTACAACGGTTTGCCCCTCCAACATGTTACACGTGATTTCCGCTGGATCAACGCAGAAGACATATCAGGACAGGGCAGGTGGATATGCACGCGTACAAATTGCTAAACATGTGGGTTTATTTGCACATCTAGGCGCAGGTTAACACCGCACCAGCCACCCGCGCCCAAATCTGTGTCTAATCCTCAATTTTTGTCTTTAAACTGAGCCCAGAATGATGAAGAAGGATAGAATGTGGCGGATGACGCGCAAGTCGATGCCACCTAGCACATTACTATGTGTAGCATGCGATGGCCATCCCCGGCAACGATGATCGGACTGTGATAGTGCAACGGTCATCCCGCTGTAACGAGGAATCAGAAGTGGCCATTCCATTGCAACGTAGGTCTCCGCCTCCGAAATTCCTTACTTTCCACATTTTGGTGCCCAAAATAATTTAAAACCACATATAAACTGCAGAACTAAAGGTCAGTCGATAATTCAGCAGGACTGCGCAACCGCGCTTCTTTCCGTTCTTCCATAATCGAGTCTTTGTCAGCCTATTTTGTTGTCAAGAGATCCTACTGCAAAAGAGCGAAACTATTTTTGATCAAAAGGTACTACGCGTCAACCCTTTCTCCCCAACCGGCAGCAAAGTTCTCTATGGTTAGGCTTGTATTTGCAAGATAGTTAAGCTTCAGTCTCAGACTACGAAACTTGGGTTTAGGTGACTGCGGTACATACTAAAGTAAAAGTCAGGTGTGCCTAAATGAAGATAGCAAGTACAGGAAAAACGGTCAATCCTTAAACGCGGTGCTGTGTCAAAGCGAGCAACTGAGGGGCTGAGCGCGATGACTGTACTCAAGTCTTGTCGTTGTCAATATGAGTTCAGATACAAATTATCTCGCTTATTTAGCGCAAATTGATTAAATTATGCATTTGATAATCAAACCCATTGATAAGCAAACGCACATGTCATGTCCATTGCAGCCAGACAAGATTTGGAAAAGGCGCGCCCGATAGAAAACGCGCAATACTTCACCATGACTAAACTTACATTTTGTGTTAAATCATTGTCCTTTGTTCCCTACAGCTCTCTTTTGAGGAACCTATTATTTTCTTCACTTTGAGTCAAAAACCTCATGCCGCGTACTTACCCTTAGCCGGAAAGTATGACGTAGGATATGCAGAAAACGTAATATCTTGAAGCATTTGCCGACTTTTTGTTCTGTTGTTCTTCTTATTCCTCACTCGCCGTAGTCTTTGATATTTCTTCCAAGATTTTTATCAACGGCCCAGGCCAGATGTGATTATCTGTCGCCAATAAAACCGTACAATAAGTCTCAATAATTCAGACCAAAAAGTATTTTTAGACTTCCCGTTCAAATGTATGAAAGCAGAAAAGGTTAAATTAATGGCAAGCAGCAGCAGCGGCAGAAAAGCCCGGATAAATGGTGGTTAGATTTAGCGAGCATCGTCTTTGTCGGCCTCGCCTGCAATATTTGGATTTTATTAACTATTCAAATGTGCCTCTAGCATAAAACAATCCTGCTCTCAATGCATGCGACAGTTTTCATCGATCAACCTACGAGCGCTTGCTGCGGCGCGTACTGTTTTATGCTTTTAGCCCAACTGTTCTTTTTGTGTCGAGCTGCCGTGTGGTCGAAATTTAAATGCCAAGATAAAATCTGCTCGTTCCTTAAACAGTAGCTCTACCAGGTTAAATCCTTTGAAGTTACCTTCCTATAATAGTTCTTAAAGGCTAAAGAATGGTATTTGATACGAAAACGAAAGTACTCTTATTTGTAATATCCGCGAAAATCATTTGAAAATGTTGTAACCCGTGCCTAGAAACCTACCGTTCGCTGCCAGAGGCATACTGAAAGCTGATATAATTTATTTAATTACCCCGTTGTCAGGGGCTTCTATGGGTTGCTTGGATGCAAGAAATAACGTTAACTATCGTCTGTCCTACTAAGTTTCACTTGCGGTAAATCAGAAATAAGTACCTTGAATTGTCAGGCTGTCCTGCTTAGTTTTTATATCAGAATCGCAGAAGAGTCAGAAGAAATAGCGGTGAAAGCTAAAAAATTATATGAAGAAAATAAAAAAAATCCAGAAGTGCTGAAGATTCTCTATAAACCATTTATAGCGGATATCGTTTGTATGGCCTACTATCTCGTGAAATGTTAACCAAAATTCAAGTACCCTTTCTAATATTACAGATTTTGAAGTCTAATTCCACGATAGTTAACTCATGTGCGGATGTCGGATTTTTGCATGAACTTTTTTTTACCTGCCTGATAAAACAACTCGCTCCAAAAGTGACCATTTAACGCTTTTATAAATTCAAACAAGTTTCATAGAAATATCTCCTTTATATATTTATGTGGTTGATAATTGCTTCTTCAGTCTTTCGCTTGAAGAAAAGTATTTTTACGTGCAAAAGTTTCTAATTGTCAGTTCTCTTAAGATCAGGAAATGTCCTCTCATAAAACATCATATTTGTCCATTTATTAATGTTGTTTATATAGTATACAACATGGTCCACATCCGCTGAAACATTGCATGGGAACTGTGCAGCATCTCCCTCATGATAAGTAGAAGCACATTTTTTTCTTACATGAAAATTATACTGCGTGTAATTTGGAATGTCCTGATTAATCGGGTTCAAAATTATGCGACACATGCAAAGATTATTTATAACCGAAAGATAGTCTTTCTTCGAGTATGAATTTTGAAAGGACATACTTCGCTACACACTGAGTTCAAGAATAAATATATTTGTAGATATTTTCTAAAAATAAATTCAAATTTAGCAGGGCATAGAACAAAATGAATAAAAGCGATACTATGTAAATAGTCACTCGTACAAAATGTGGTATGCGCAGGCGGGTGAAAAATTCGCATAAGAAGGACGGCCTCTTGATATGAATGAAAGATCTTGGGACCATACAATATACGCACTATTGAAACCGAACTCAAGTCAAAATTTTCGAAAAAAAGATGTCGGACTGCCTCTTAACATTTCGTGAGATAGGCACTACATTATAAAAATCACAATAGAGGAGAATATCCGAGTTCCAGGAAGCAGTTCGGAAGAAGGCGCGATCACTGGAACACTTTTTCCAATGATCGCTCCTTCTACTTCCGAATTATAAAAATCGTTTTCCGAATAAGAATAACGATTGAAAAGGGCGACTTATTTGAATATGGTTCAAACCAAAATCTGTGTGCGATTTTATCTACTACTCATGTATGGCCTCAATCGCGGGACGTGATGATGAGAACTCGATAAGATGTTTACGCTCCAAAATGCCTCCAAAGTACTGTTATAACGAACCGGCCTATAAAGCACTTTCCACCGAGCGCTTAATTTTAGCAAAAAATGTGATTAAGTGATAAATGTCTCCCCGGAGCCAGAAACCCACGTATGTCAGATCGCGAATATCAGTACGACGGGCGTAGTGGTGCGTACTAGTGCGGATGTTTCTAATTGGGACTGGGCTCGTGTGTCTACAAGTATTCAAGGCTGGGACTGCTCTTTAAAATTCTGCTTGCCCGATGATGTCCTATTTCCTCTCTTATGACATGCTTATCAAAATTCTGAAATTTGTTTTAAATGCGGAAAGACTACTTGGGAATAGTTATGACACTAATTATTGTAAAGCAAAATCTCAAAATATGCGGACAATGTCACGATGTGGACCACAAATACGTTTCGGTTCATCTGCCTTCATAATTGCATTCTATTAAAAATGACTATTCAATTAGCGTGTTTTCCCACTAATTTGTAATGTTTTCATAAATTCGAATAATTTTTTTAGATAACATGCAGAAAATTCTGCTTTCCGTGTACCAAACCGTGGTATCCTCGCTGTTGAGGAGTGGCCTGCAAGATTGAATCATTTAGCGGTTTGTAGTCCTTGCCAAATATTGTTTTTGATAGCTTTTTGGAAAAAAAACGCAGTGTCTCATTGTGGAGAATGTGCAGTGACTAGCTCAACACGAAGTGCACTTGTGAACGCCTGCCGTGACTAATTCAAGTCGAAGTGCATTTTCGGAAGGCACGCTGTTTTCGGTCTCTGCAACGGCCAATCACAGACCGATTCATCCAGGACCTCATTTGATTACTGCCGAGCAGACATCATTTCAGATGCCGTCCACTGGCTTGTTGTTGTGCGGTCATCTGGGAGTCAATTTTCCTACTGCCTTTTCTCCAATTCATTCTATTAACAATATATTTTTCCTACTATTCCGACCTTCCCATGACTTCTCTCTCATCTCCTAAGGAACCAGGCCCGGAAGATCGCAGCCGTTAGGGTTAGAGCTTATTAGCCTTACCACCACGCGATAACTGGTGACTTCCCGACGTGTCCCACACTACGCGATAGACGTACAACACAGGATTATATTCGTCAACAGCATGGTACATTCATGATTTTGAATAGCGCTTTGTGCGAGGAGCAGGTTGACTGTGTCATGTGCAGACGAGACCTTCAACAGTGTGCTCAATACGCACATGAGCTGGCCGACTGCCTCAGGCGGTGGGCTGTTGTCAGTGCGAGGAAGCCGGATAGACTCGACTTTCAGCTAATAATCGGTCAAAGTAATTTAAGTATTACATCTCATATACCCCTAGATCCAGCATTTAGTCCCACGGAAACGGTGGTTATAGGGGTTTAATGGGTAGGAAGTTAGGATAGGCAGTGGAATATACCTTAATAACTGCTATATGCATTTTATTTTATTGTATTTAGAAATGTCGTCAATTTATATCTATAGATTCTCCTAATATGTATTATCGTTTACCATATTGCGGAAATACCAAGTATCAAAGTGAATGTTCCTTGGAATTTCTGAAAAACAGGCAGGTATATATTTCAACTTACCTAAGGTCCAACTTACCATTCCGAAATTCGATAATTATAGTCTGCGGCGCCAAGTTACATGTGGAACAACTTGCCTCCAGCGACCGCGGGAAACAAATTCAACTAAATTTTCCGCTTTCCACTTCTACAACTTTCCTTCACTGCCTATCCTAATTCCTCATCAATAAAACCCCCTAAAACAATTGCTTCTGCTGGGACTAGGACTATATGAGGTGCAATACCTAAAGTACCTTTTTCGAAAAATCTGACTCGCTGGCATCTACCATACTGCGTTTGTATTGACCAAACTCCGCGTGCAATGCTAAACCTCTCGCCTTTCATGACTGTAAGCAACGGTGTCTGCCGAACCCAATCTGGTATGGCAAATAATATTCCTAAGGCTGATTTATACATAACCTACCTGGAAACACTTTGACAACTTCCGCACTGTCACACTTTGGACGCGGGTCTTTGCGGCCGGGGAGGTACTCTCCTCTAGCTTCCGACTTTCTACAACCTATTTTCTACTCCTTCTGTACAGAATAAACTGTCATTCCCATCTGGCGTCCTATTTCTCCTCTTCTTTCATTGAACCGGATCCGATGATCGCAGTGACTACTGTCTTCTCCTTTCACTCAAACCACTGTGATAACCTAAAAGCCGTGGCCAAAGAACTATTGCAGGGGTTGGTAAGTAAGGTAAACCCTAGCAGTTGCGATCTTCATAACATGGTTGCATAGTAGAGAAGAATTCGGTAGAGGCCAGAATAGTAGAAATAGTTTATTATGTACAAAAAGGAACGGAGAACATGCAGGAAGAAGATTAACTACGGAGAGCACGACCAGCCAGGCTGCAGGCCGTGTCCGAAGTGCGGGAATAGTTGCAAGGGCCCAGAGCGAGCATAGAGGGAGTTAGCTTCAGGCTGCTGATTTGCCCGACCAGTGTGGGGTGCGTGCGTGCGCCCTAGCTACCTGTGGGCAAAGGTTGCGCCTCGTATGCGGAAATCGGTCATCGCGCTGATTCGAGCGATTGGGTGGCCAACATTGTCCCGCAAGACCACGTCTGTGGCATCTCGCGTTCGGAGGAAGTGGGCTGCAGCACCGCTACAGAACTACTGTTATGGGCCATTACTCTTCTCAGGATGGATCCCGGGATGCATTGATTTCTTGTTAATGTGGTTTCTAAGACATTCCTTCTCATTTGGGCTCCGAGTCGTCCTGGTCCATTGTGTGCGAAACAGACGTAGTCCGGCTGTTTAGTTTCGCCAAACGCTTTGCTCAATCCCACATCCGATCTGCTTGACTAGGTCATATCATTGGCCCCAGGATGATAAAAACAGGAGAACTCATCGTCCCTGCGCCCCCATGATGCAGCGCAGGGGTCGGCAATAATTTTGACTCAGAGAGTCAGGAAAGCAAATATTTTGAAATGTATTTCAGTGAGAGCCATGTCGTACAGTTTAAGATTGAATTCCATTTCAATAGATTACATATCTGAGGAAAGGTTGGGGATTGGAGGATTTAACGCACACTTGAGGTTATTTATTCAGTTCATTGGGTTGACTTGAGGTGAAAAATGTTGTTCACTAGAATTTACTTCCGTTTGGATGAGAATACCCGTTAGTTTATTATTGTGAGGCTTTTGGAACCGCGGCTTCGGTTGCGTTTGAGTAACAGGGAGTTTCTTGTAAAAATCCTTGAATTTCATGAGTTAGTGAACTTATTGTAAATGTGAGCATAATAAGCCTCTTGATTTACTCTTTTGAATAATGTTCTTATACTACTCATTGTCAATGTGACTTCTGGTGCTGTATGGATTCGTTAATGGCTTTGCAGTCTGGCTGGTAGTTGTTGAGATTGAGCTTCATGTAAGCGTTGAGGCTTTCATCCGTTAGACGTGATCGTAGGGTGGACTTAATGTATCTAAGCTGTGAGGAATACTGTTCACATGCAAACGTGTATACAAATAAGGCCAATATATCAATATTCGCATACTGCAGTGTGTGGTGTGTGAAAGGAAGCATCTTCCAAGTTTACTTATCAGCTGGTCTTCGAGTTGAAGTTTTTAATTTCTCTCCATATGTGCTTGCTTGCCAACTCCAATTTATGTCATGCGACTCTTTCCAAATCTTCATTGAGGGACTTCAACTTATTCACCCACTCGTCTGAGGCCTTCAGGTCAGCCACTTTTTCTTCGAAATCTCTAGCGCAGATACCTGGAATATAACTTAAGTCGGCTGTGTTCAGTAAACACTCGATTGGATGGGTGATGGAATTAAAAAAACGAATGTGCTCCCAAAAATCTCCAAAGCATGCGTTGAATGACTGTAGGAGACTGGCTGTAAAGCCAGCTAGCTGGTGAAGATCAAGGTTTTGAGTGGGCTCACTTTCTGTACATGCAGCTTTATACCGTCTCAGTATTCAATGTGTAGTAAATGATCTGTTTCAAAATCCATGCTCAAGGGCTCCAGCGTGTGCTCAAACGCAAATACGGATAACACTGTATTTCCATTGCCTTGCATTTTAACGTTGAGCTGGTTCAGATGCTTGTTCATATTCACGAGATAGGAAAACATAAGGAACCACTCAGTTTCGGCTAGCTAAGGATGCTCAATACACTTAATTTCAAGGAAAGTCCGGGTTTCGTTCAAACAAGCCGCAAAACGGCTAAACACCTTCCCTTTTGACAACCAACGTACATTGCCGTGCAAAATCAGACCATCATAGTTATTTCCAACTTCATTCAGCAGTTTTTTAAAATTGTCGATCATTTAAGGCTCGACCAATGACAAAGTGGATCACGCGAACGACCACCGACATCACTCCGCCAAGCTGCCCATCATACATCTGAGCAAAAAGTGCCTCCTAGTGTAAGATGCAGTGGAAACGTAGGATAGGTCTTTTTTATGTTCGCAGAGAAGCGCCACAAATGCTTTGTCTTTCCCAAACGTACACGGAGCACCATCAGTAGACATTGAGGTAAGTTCATCCAGAGGTAGTTTTTTTTTCTTAAGCGAACTCCATGAAAGACTTGAATAAATCATTATCACTTATGGTCCCTTTTATTGACAGGACAGCAAGATATTCTTCGCGTAGTGTAACACCAGCGGCATACCTTGCAATCACTCTGAACTGTGCCAAATGGCTTACCTATGTTCACTCATCCAAAGTCAGGGAAAAGAACGGCGACGCAATAATATCTTTCACTTTCGTTTCCTCCACGTGGGTTGCCATCATGATGGTACGCTCAGGAACAATTTTTACCGACAGAGGCATGTTTTGTATCTGTCTTATTATCTTGTCTTTGTTCGGAAGATCATCAAACAATTTATTGGCTAGATTAACATTTTAGCATACTCGCCATCTGTGAACGGTTTTCCGTTCCTCACTATTGCTAAAGATCCGGCAATCCTAACGGAGTTATGGTCACGATGCTAGGTCCATACGCGGAGCTGCTACTGGCTGGCTTGCACCCTGCTGGCACCCTGTTGACATGTTTTTTTTGGCCATCTCCCGCAGGGTATTTTGATGCGAAGGTATGTACCATGACGTGTGTTGAAGTGGCACTTTCCCTTCGACCGTTTCATCGATGTAATCTTGCCGTTGCAAATTAGACACACCGCATAGCCTTCTCTCTCCAAAAAGGTAAATTTTTCAGCCCACTCGTCCTGAAATGTACGATACCGCTCTGCTCTTTCTTGTTTCGCCAACTTCTTTGTTGCAGGGGCTAATTTCGGGCAAATGAGAGCGATATTGTGTGTAGCGGTCAAGGATGTGCGATCTACCCTGATCACTCGACTGAGAGTTTTCCGTTTGAAGAAAGAAAGCACTCAGATGAGAAGAAGAAGAAGACTCGATCGTTGGGACAATATGTTTATTCGCCTGACGTTTCGATATCCGTCGCGGATTCGTCATCAGAGACATGGGTAGCAGAAAGGTTAAGCATGCACAGAAGTTTGCAGTATTTATACGACACAGTCATTACTGCAAGCGTACAGCGACAAATAATGCTAATTGCCTTTTTGAGCGCAAACGAGCTGGCCAACAAAAGCGCACCGACCTCAAGATTTGGCGTTCAATCCCGTACGTCAAGAACGTACCCGAAGCAGTCGGCCGCCTTCTCGGACGACTAGGAGTTGGAGTCGCACACATGCCGGAGGCAACCATAAGGCGTCAGATACTGAAGCCGAAATACCCACTGCCATGGCTAGAAACATCTGGGGTCATCTACAGGATCTGGTGCAGTTGTGATAAAAGCGACTATGTTGGAGAAACTGGCAGACTTCTCAGGACGCGAATTGCCGAACGCGCGGCAGCAGTGCGACGAAATGATGCCAATTCGCAAGTTGAGGCTCATTCTATGAGACCCGGCCACACATTCAAATTTTACGAGGCCGAAATTCTCCTAATAGTTGACAATCGGGGTGAGCCAAGGACTATTTGAGTCATGGTTCACGGGCCCCCAATCCATCAACAAGTGCAACGATTTGCCGAATCCATATTCAATCCTGAGATTCAATTTGGCAGACGCAAGCCGTTACTTGAAGAACGGGCAGGCCACTGCCTCATCGTACGCCAAAATCGGGGAGCCAGATGGCCGAGCAATCATCATGCCCGAGCTAACCGCCCGTGATGAAAGTTCAACAGGTCAGAGCCCACGTGCCGTCCAACAAGCAGTCCACGCACAAGAAGGCAATTAACGTTAATTGTCGCTGTATGCTTGCAGTAATGACTGTGTCCTATAAATACTGCAAACGTCTGTGCATACTTTACCTTTCTGCTACTCATGTCTCTGATGACGAATCCGCGACGGATATCGAAACGTCAGGCGAATAAACATATTGTCCCAGCGATCGAGTCCTCTTCTTCTTCTCAATTGCTTCCTGGGACACGAATGTTCGCTTGTATTGGCAAAGCAGTCAAATGTTAGGAGCGATTTAGTAGTCAAAAAAGGCAAGTTTCCGCGAATAGACTGTTTTCTTGTGTGTAATAAATAGGTCCGGCTGGAGGACACAAACACAAGGGATTATAGGTGACAAGGCAGGCTGGCCTGTGCGCGTATGCTAGCCTTGTCTGCCAGCGTGACCTTGACTACGCTGAGCTGTCGTACTTTAGTAGAGCGTCTGTTATTTACTGAGCTTGTCGCGGCCTTTGGGACACAGGACAAAAAAAGGAAGCAGCTGATGTCGGCTGGCCGGAAAGGAAACATTGAAACAACTGCTAGGTCAAAGCTAGGAAGGCCAAAACGCCAAAAATTGGTCGAGATTAAGTTTATTTTAATACAAGGGGGACACTTTATTGGAGGAAACAAAATTAAAAAATCTTAAGTTTCTTATTCTAATTTCAGGTGAGAGAGCCAGACGCGATCATCAAAAGAGCCACATCTGCCGACTCCGGTTGTAGGTCATAGTCGGTCATGCGGTAGTATGCAGCACGACCCGATAGTTGATCCAACTGCCGTCTAATTTCTACAGTAAGGTATGTGAAACTTAACGTTTTGCTGTAAATTCAGAGTATGTCACACTATTCGAAGTCCGGACAAAAAGTGTGAAAGATATACAAGAATTATCACTCTGGCAATTTTTTAATATAAAACCAATACCATGTTGAACATTTGCACTCGCAATTCGGCGACTGCCTTAGGCGGACTTATCGCAGCTGCTTAAGTTGATATGGAATGTTCTTGCCGCAGCGAGCTTCAGGCCCAGTTTAATGTGAGAAGTGATTAAGTGAGATGACAGGTAGGAAGAATGCTGCATTTTATACAGGGGTAGTGGAGACTACGTTGGAGTAAGTAGACAATCAGACGAGCGTGCTTCTGTACCTAAGGGGGGGCAGCGTCCGAAGTGTGGGTGTGACAGTCATAACAGTTAGGTCCTGTGTGAGTCAACATTGAAAGTGATTGGGCAGATCGCATGGCGGAGGGCACTGGTGCATACGTGTAAGCCGTCACGAGCATTGTACTTGGACTTAGGTCACAACTTACTTTAATTTTCAATAATATTTGACGATAGTAACCTGTGACGAGGTCCCGGACTGACGTGCTCTCCCAGGGTAAATTTTGGTCGCCCAGTCGCGCCTTTCCTAGCGCGATGGCGCATGACCGCACCGACGCGCGACCTTTGCCCTCGCACGACCGGGTGCATAGACGCGCCCCAAACTGGTCGACCTATCAGCGTCCCGAAGCGCTCGTGGCCAATCAGCTCTGGCCAAGCGCTCTCCAGTCCTCTAGTCAATTCGTGCACCGACGGAGACTTGGGATTCCGCCTTCACGCGCCGCGGTCGGCGACGCCGCCATCTCCCACTGGTCTCACGGTCGGACGCCTCGCAAGACCTTTTGGCAACTTCGCTCCTAACTCTTCTGCAAGCAATATACTGTTTTTCGACTCTGGCTTTCCCACTGTCTTCTCTCATCTCCTAAGGAACCGGGCCTGGAAGATCGTAGCACCTGTAGGACTATTCGTGACGTTTAACATTCGTGCCTCCAATTTCCTTGACTATCCCTAATGTTTGAATGCACTGACAACACTGCTAAGACTTTATCCCTGTGTACACCAATACCTAGCGTTAGACCTGTCGAAGACAGTTTTTGCGAACACTATCCCCAGTTCCGCCAAGGTCTTCTGTCTCCAAGTCTTATCTCGAAAAAAGGCTTGACAACCTGCTCTCACGTCTTTTTGCAATGTGGTAGAGTTCGTCAGCCGCTGAAACCCCCTTACGACGGCCCGTTCTGGGTAGTCTCTCGAGGCTAGAAGGCTGTCCAAATCCTTCATGAAACACAAGAGGTCGTGAGCGTGGACTGCCCTAAAACTGCTGTCCCGGACATTCCACCGGACGAGCCCTGGTGTGCCTTTTCCCCTGTTCCTTGACTTTCTATCCCTCCATTCCGGCTGCTCCCTATAAGGACGGCCCAACACGCGAGTCAACACTCAGGCCATCCTGAGGGCAAGAAATCAAAGGAGGTCCACTTGGAAGTGGAGGCAGGCAGAGCGGGACAAGAACGCGACCTGCAAAGGGCTGACACGGGAGGACGCAAGGACAGCCACCGGCCGGGTTCTGAGGTCACACATAACAAGGAACCACGAAAGGACGCATGCACATGGGCGCATCACAGTGGTGCGAAGGGTCACGCTGAGGACACTACACGACGGCTGCTTGCATCGACCACTAGCGCAGGGGTCAATAGAGAAACAAAGACTGCCGATCCTTAAATACACTGCAACCGCTGGAGACGGCACTCTGCTGCTTGGAACGCAAGATTCTGCTACTAGCGACAGAAAACGCTTTTTAAGGAAAGGGGCCCTTCGGGAAAATGATTGAATTTATTCTGTTTTTTGCACAGAAGACTCTGTTGCCCTAGACGAGATTATGCTGCCGAGAGGAGACCAACGACAGGACACCCGCTTCTGACGGACACAGGACAAGCTGCCGGCCACACAGAAGACGGAGCTGATTTACAAGCAGGGACAGTTATAGTAAACATTATTCTCTGCGACCCTGTCTGCCTTCTTTTCCTAACATACAACTGGACGTTATCACCAATGTCGACGCAGGCGCACACAAGGTTATAACGCCCCCTTTCATCATGTCCACCGCCATCATGGTTACTCCTCCCTCATCCACGTCCAACATTCCTGTCACAAGCCACTCCTGCTCTGCACCTCCTGCATACAGTACCCGCAGTGGACGCCATGTTCACTTTCCTGAACGACTTGTTTCCCGCAATTTTTAGATTTTTATACTTCTTTCGGCGTCGTTCCTTTACACCTCCTTTGGCCTAGACAGGGGGTACTGTGGCGAGGTCCCGGACTATTCGTGACCTTTAAAATTCTTGCCTCCAAATTCCTTGTCTGTCCTTAGTGTTTGAATGTTCTAACAATATCGCTCAAGGTTGCGACTGTTTTTGTAATATTTTACATACGTCTGGACTCTTGTTGTTTTTGGTCATTGTAATATAGGAGTATGAGTTCAGTCAGTAAGCTCACTCCAGTCTTAGTGGTTTAACCACAAACCAACAGTCACACTTACACAAACAGCCGTACCTTAGAGCTTGTCAAAAATATTTGAGGAAAATTGTAAAACAAAAGTTGCAATAAAGAAATTTAATGCCTTTTTATTAAATTGGTAGCTTGGAAAAGGGGGTGATTCCTACCTGAACTGACGCCACCGCTGTGATAAGGGCGTAGGAGCCATTTAAATCATGCTAGTGCGCAAGATAAGAACTTAGGCAGTCGCTTAACACGCCTGCACGCAAAAGGCGCTTCCAGTGAATGGAGGTTGATGGATTTTCAGCATAATAACGAACGAGAACGCTCACAACTTTGTGTTAACAAAGTCGTGTTAAATGCATGGATTCAGTCTTGTTCCCTGTGTTGGTGTACGACGACTGGAAAGACGATCAGTGTAGCCAAGAATTAGGGAGATACTAGTTGGGTGCAAGTGATGAAGCCAGTGCCTCAGTACAAGGCAGTCTGCCTCTCACAAAACAGTCCGAAAAGTGTAAAAATGCAGTTGTGATGGGCGTTAATTAAGCATTCCAACAACCGTTGTTTTTTTCTAAACTGCGCGTTAAGCTCTCCAGAAGGTTTCCTCACGTGTGGTCTCTATTGGTCCTACTTTACATAACTATGCACACGTAGGAATAAATTGTTGCCCAGTGTTATGTTTCATCGAAAAAATTTGAAAATTCTCCATGTTTGTCTCCTGTGAAATTCTATCTGACCTACGCATATGCTGTTTCCCTAACTGCTTTGTTCGTCTCTTAGCTGCCTTTAATAGCCTTCTTTGTTTGCTCGAACTTAGAATGACCCTGAAACTGAAGGTCAGTCCTATCCCTTAAAAGCGCTCCTGTATGACGCAGTCCCGTGAACGCACGTGATACATATTGCCTTAAGTCACGTGCTCAATTCAGCCGACTTTTTTTCCACACGAGCGTTCCTTGTTGAGGGTTCAGCAGCTTCGTTCACGTTTGATCACTTGTCACGATTATCATGCGAAAACCCAGCTTCATATCGTGGTTCTGTCTAGCGTATTCGTTAACCTAGGATACCGCATTGTCGGCTACATCAAGTCTTCTCGCCAGCCCATATCATCTTGAATGACTGGCAGCCCAATGTCAACTTGTCTGCTTCTGTTTTCAGCTTTGCGCGAAGTAACTGAGATAAGCCAAAATACAACATTGAGGGTAGTAGAAACCGATGTCTGGGCAATCGACATCACACATGACGTGTTTGTCTTCCCAAACAAGGACTTTCACTTGATCTAACTGCATCAATCAGAAAGAGTACTTCGGCATCATATTCTAGTCCCTAGACTACCGCCATGTCTCAGGACCGTAGTGAGCAGAAAACGTTCTAATATTCGACGTCTACATTTGATTTACAGAAAACGTGGTATAGCGAATGGTAGGCAAATTTTGTAGAAAGTTTCATTGCAGGCAAGATTTAGCAAGATGTCTGCAAACAGCTTTCGGCCCATAAGCTTGACTTGCCTTTCCTGCAAAATGATCGAGGTCCTTGCCAAGCAGGCCGTACTAAGATTTAGCGATGAAAGTGACATCATAAAAAATTTCCAATATGGCTTTCGGCGAGGGTGCTCCTGTCTTTCGAATTTACTGACTTCAATTGAGGCCTGGACAAGTGCTGTAGAAGAGGGCTTCGAAGTGGACGTAATGTACATCGATTTCCGCAAAGCCTTTGACAATGTCGGGCAACAAAGCTAGTAAGAGGTCTAAAGAACCACACTTACATAGATAGACTGGCATGCATAAATTAATTCCCTACAGGCAACAAAGAGGGGATCTCATCCTAGTTTAAAAGATAATAAACGGTCTTGAGAAAGGATTACGCTTTGAAGACATGTTTCAGTGGAACCTCTCGCCTCATCTCCGTGGGCACACACTGAAGCTACGCACGAAAATGTCCAAGCTAAACCTCCGCTCTGAATTCTTCACGCAACGTGTCATACAACAGTGTAACAACCTTCCACAGTCAGTCGTGGAGGTCACTTCCCCTCAGATGTACAAACAACGCTTTGATAATTACATGCGGCCCCTCTCCTCGCTCCAAGTCTGACCTCTAAAAACCAGACATATATTGTAAAAAACAATGCTACTAACTGTTTGCCTATACTCTGTTAGTAGTGATAATTTTTTATAGGTTTTGTACGCGGTATGAATAGGGTTTTCAAAGGCGCTGCCTATTATCCTCACCAAATAAACTGAATAAACTGAAACTGCTTCATGCACGTCAACCCTAACAAGACCCAACAGCAAACCTACAGACTGCACAGGAACAGCCTCGCGTTTAAAGAAATCACAATCTGTTAACAGTTACAGGGAATGAATATATTAACCAAAATTATGAAATGGGTTTTCGTTTAAGAAGGAGAACTTAAGTTGCGTTGTGATATTTTCAGCGATGATACCCATGCAAGCATTCCGAAAGTCAAGTTAGGCGAACGAACGTTTTCGATTGTTCATCATCAGGCAAGTACAATTATATAGGAGAGGGTATAATTATCAAACTTTAAGGCAACCAATCGGCAGGAAGTAAAGGGAGAGGTCATGTGCGAATCATGATTGGGGAGAAGGGGTCCAACAATTAGTTCACGTCGCTTCGTGGTCGTTTTCTCATGTCATGTTTGGAGACGTCAGTAGGCAAGGGGTCACGGTCTCGCGGATGCATTCTGTCGCTGTCTCGTTGCCATCTCGCAGCGTGGTAAGAAGCGCGAGGACGCATGTTGGGCTGGTCTTCGGCCACGGGAGCATTATTGTCCAAACAAATGCCTCCTGCGCACATATTGTGATATTTTAATATCTTGCAGCATAGTCGCAAAATATTGCAGGCATGCCAGGATGCCGGGTTTTAAATGCACGCCTCTCAGCCACCTCCGAAAACTCAGAGACCAATATCACGCAACGCTAATCAGAGATCTGAGCAACTAATACTTTGGTGAGGTTGAACTATTAATTGCCATGCAGTACGATGCAAACATATTTTGGACATGACAGTATTCTGGCTTTCGAATGTGAGTCTTTTCGACTACTTGAATCAACCGCATTAAGTAGAAAGGGGATAGTTAAATAGTATGCATTTTTTTATTGATTTTCACTGACAATATGCTTTGTAAAAACCTAAAGCAAAATGTCCTTTCGTGTTCACGTTTATTTGCAAGTCAAGTCTTTGCAAATTTTAAAACTCAAAGGTAGGCATGGGATTAGGCTAATGAGTAAAACCCTTACAAGTACGCTCTTCAGATCCGTAGGAGGATAGTAGAAGTAGGAGGCCAGAGTGGTAGAAACGGTTTATTTTGAACAGAGGGAAGGGAGAATAGGGGGGAGAAGTTGACTGCCTAGCCGTGACGGGGTGGCAGGTCGAAGTGTAGAGGAGCGTAGGCGGTCATCGCAGTGAGGTCCTTTGTTAGTCTTCCTTGAAAGTGATTAGTCGGACTGAGGAAGGCAAATGAGTGCACGCATGTTAGTGGGCCGCGCCAGACAAGCGTTCACGCAGGGCACGCGGTTTTTCTAAAGTTAAGTCGGGACTTGAAATCAAGTGACCTCATGCGTGGCGTGCATGGCAGGTCACCACAGTACATTTCGGTTTTAAAAGTGTTTTCTTATTTTGAATGTTTTTGAAATTCTCATTGAAAATTCCAAAAGATAAATTAGCGAGCAGGCCTGTGCATTTATATGTTAATTGACTAAATAAACTATGATGGTTGGTAGAAAAAAGTTGTGCTGCTTTCAGGGCCGGTGGAAAAGGGAGGATTGAGGTCAAGATGTCAGCGTCAGCGGGAACTGACCGCCGAGACAAGTGATGGACTGCGAGCGGTTGAATTGGCGAAATTCGGCCATGGTAACTGCTGCGTCGTTACGACGTTCTTCTGGGCACACAGGACGGGTCTGCGTTTTCTGATGGCAGCAGCTTCTGCTGTTGCCAGCTGACCAAAATTAAATTACCATATAGATGTACAGGCCTGAAGAGAGCAAATTTATGCTCGGCAATTTATCTATTGAAATGCTTTCAAGTTCCCGAATAATGTGGTACCCAATCTGTAGTTACATCTGCGTTTATGGTCTTCATTCTATAAGTCGTATGCTTTCCAGGTATGCAAATTCATACATTCCTACACGTCATTACGCAGATGTCATACAGTGTTTACAATGCACGTGGATTGTGTTGTTTACTTCATGAGGCTTATCTGATAATTCGATCCTTTGAAAACCGGAAGCCAGCTTTTCTTCGAATATAACTTTGTAAGGGGACATGATTTAGCATCAGTGGAGTACATGAAAGGATGTTAGTGAGCTTGTTCTCTCAACCATATCTGAATGTATATGGGTATCGAAAATCACCAGAATATAAAATGCATAATACATAAGTAAGCATTATCTACCAAGTTTGGTTTATGCAGAGGGCCAGAAAGAAATGCATTCAAAAGCCTGGATCCAGACCTGTCTGAAATATTTTATGCCGCATGATGCCCCAATCAAGTTCTCGTTTTTAATCGAAGATACATTTCAAGATTTCGATTAATATTTAATGAGACCGACCACCGACGGTCTGTGTGGCCATCCACATAGAATGCCCATTGGTGCTTTTAACTCATCCTTTGACTGCCAACCATAGCACAACCCCTGGCGGACTCTGCGAAACAGTTATCTTCATCGGGGGATCAAAGTAGACACCAAGGAAAACCGTAAAAAAAAACAAAATTAGGAAAGAAGTTTGCCTTATTTCTTGCCGGTGGTCCCCTAAAACGTCAGCCAACGAAATCCTCCCATTTTTTA